>OU343224.1:362439306-362481345 GCA_910596185.1 Chrysanthemum makinoi | reverse complement strand
TGTAATACCCTAGTTTTACGCGTAAGGATCTACTCATAAGTCATCCTATGCCTATCAGTTTCCTACGCATAAGGTTTTCTGCATTTGCTCTTCGAAGCTGTTGGTTTACTCAGTGTTTTCTTGCTTGGAAAAGCCTAAAAACACTTCGACTTGTGGATATCTTTTACACTTGGATAAGTGTAAAGGATTTTTGGCTAAAACCCTAGCTTTACGCATAAGCATAAAAGCTTACGAGTAAACACTTTACGCCTAAGTTATTCTTACGCATAAGTTCATCGTACGCCTAAGGTAATCTTACGCATAATTTTCTTACTACTAAGCCTTTGGTTTACGCTTAAGCCTAAGTTTTATCCAAAGTTTACGCGTAAGTAGTATTTACGCCTAAGCTCTGTGTCTACTCGTAAGAAGGGAATTACGCGTAAGCTACTGTCTACGTCTAATCTGCTTTCTACGCCTAAGTGAACTTCATCAATAAACTCAAGTTTCATTCGAATACAAAGATCCATCAACAACACAAGTTTTTCAAACTACTTTATTTGGGGCCGTTTCTTCACCTAACAACTGACACAAACATAAATAGATTGTCTATTCGTCTAACACATGCAAACATAAATCCTAATTTATTTTTGACCCATTTCATCTACTAATAGACCCAACAACCTAATTAAAATGATTTTTTGTATTTATAATATTTTATGGTGTATGCTTGTTTTTCAATTTTATTGTTGATTGACAATATTTAATAGTAAGGATGTTAGTCATTTTCTGCCCAAGAAGAAATGGTATATATTCTAAATCCTACAGTGGCCTGTTGATATTTCAACAAAAATTATAAAATTTCAAATACACGCTAAAGGTATAATATTTCACTAAAAATGTTTTTAGTGAGATAATATACCTTTTAGCGTATATTTTCAATTTTTCAAAGAAATCGAAAACACATATAAATTAATGCAAAAACACAACTAATGGAGGTCATCTAAGAGACAACACAGAACCCCTACTAGTTTAGGAGGGGTTATAATATTTTTTGGCGTATGGATTAGATGACCTCTCGGTTTTTCGTGATGGCTCATGGACCCGAGTATAGGAATTCATTGGTTGTGTTTTTTGCACGTCATAATTTTGATTGACCCTGGTGCTGACGTTTGGATATTAGAGTTTCATTTTCTTAGTGTTTAGTTGGAGGAGAAAATGGACAGTGACTGATGGTATGTGTGAAAACACATACCTTTTCTTTATCAAAACCGGACCAAAATGACCAAAAACTAACCTCTAAAGCCATATATATGTGTGTTTTTCTGTTTATGCATGTGCCGGTAACGGATATTTCTATTATGATAAATCGTAGTTTGCGGTTTGGTATTAAAGCAACACTTGGTAAGGTGATTGTTAAGACAGCTTACAAGGAAATAGAAAACGATTTATTTATTATTTATAGGGTAGTAGTGAAATCGCAGTTAACTTTGTGATATTTCGGTAAGACGACAATTCAGGTTGTAAAACAATTCGTGAAATGATTTGTAGAGTAACTTATAAGAAAACAATTTATTGTTTGTCTAATAGTAAAAGATTTCGTAGTTCAATTAATAGGGTGGGAGTAAAATATTTTGTACGGTAAAGGCAAAATAGTTTGTGAGGTTATAGTACCAAGTTTTATTGTTTTAAATTAGACAGTGGCTAAAGCAGCTCACCAAAAGGGTAAAATAGTTTATAAGACCGTAATATAACTTGCAGGGAAAATTTTGTAATATATTTTACAAATTGCTATCGCAATTGTTTGTTGTTTCACAAAATAGTAGTAAGGTAATTAATCGGTTTATCACTCTATAGAAAATAGTTTGCAAAGCATTAATAAGGTCATTGTTTATGAAGTATTAGTAAGATCGTAAATTATTGGTTTAATGGCACAATAGTAAGACTTTTTGGAAAAATGACCGTAAAGTGATTGGTAAAACAGTTGAAAGCAGTTCACGTTAGATAACGACGAAGTTTATTATTTCATAAGAGGGTAGTAGAACATACAGTTGGTGTTTCAAAAAGGGGTGAGTGGAAGATTAGGTATTCGTTCTCAGAAAAAAAAGTGGCTTGAGTTGCAAGCTAACTCTTGGTATGTCTTTACATCTTTTAGTCGTTCGTTTATTATTTATGTTTAGAGAGGAGTTCCCTTTCTAGAAGTCGATTGAGTACGAGTTTTGGGGTAGAGGTGACACTGTTACCGCAATGGATGACGAGATGACTTCGATTTCAACGTCTAAGAGAATGATAATAGGGTGGGATGATGGATACATGGGTTGCAATGACCCAGTAATAGAGGTTTAATGATTCCGTAATGAAGATGATAAGTCGATGGGATGGGAAACAGAAGACATGGTATTGTAGCGACCCAAAAATATAATCTAAACATAGAGTAATGTCGTGCGGTAATTAGAATTTTAGTTAGTCGCGCATAATCTACTAAACAAATCTAAAATATAATCATTAACTCGCATCATGCAATATTTTTTGGTTATGTATTATCTGCTAAGCAAATCTCATACATAACGTAGGCACGGAGGGCGCGAAGTGGTAGCGTAAAATGGTCCATTTCAACATAGATCATTGTGGTGTCCTTGCGTGAAGTGGTAGTGTGCATCATCTGCCATGCAAATCTCCATGCACGTTGCTAGTAAGATGTAGACGCGGAGGTGTAAGGTGGTGGTGTAAAATGGTCAGTTTAGAGAGGTAGTAATGAGAAAGGCGTTCCACTTTGGAGAAAAAGTATCGTAGTGAAGAAATGTTGTGACGTCAGTGTGTGATGTGTAGGAGTAAACCTTTACAACTCTTATGATGAAAATTTTACTCTTTTTAGAAGTTAATCAGAAGGTCAACTGGACATACCACTATTATAACTACTTTCAGTATTGCAACATTCACCTCTGAGTCAGACATAGGTGATCAGGCTATGTCCCACTGTCCCTGGTTGAATATAGGTGATCAGGCTATATTCACCCGAGGTTCAATGAATCTTGCAATGCTTAGCTTAGTTATACTAGTAACATGTCCTAATGCCTTCAAAGTTTATTATGAAAGGTTGAACAATTATTTAATTTATGTGGGGGAGAAGGCGTAGCGCTGTGATACGTAAACATACGTATAAGTAAGGCAATCCTAGCTAATAGTGAGACTAAGTTGGCAGTAATAAACACTTATATTATCAAAGATGACTTCAACAAGTCATAAGTGAGGCAATCAGCTTGGCAGGCAGGCATGTGTCGGTCATAGGGTTAAGTTTTTGTAAAAGTGGTTATAGTCTAGGTATTTATAAATACCTAGTTCTCTATAACCAAGGCTCTGATGCCAACTGTAACACCCCCAAAAATGGTTTGCAGCGGAAGAAGAGGTTTTTGGGATGCTACTCAATTGGATCATAACACAAAGTGAAAAATAAATATTTTTCTTAAAAGATTACATTTATTGAAGTAAAATAGAGTTTACAAAGGTTGATTTGTTGCGGAAAAATGGCCCATTAATAAAATGTGGTCCCAATTCGTATATCAGAGTCATCTATGACCATGCCATGCCAATGCCCAAGCGCCTCCAGAGTTAGCTATCGCCTTTTCATCCTGAAAATATATGCTAAAAAGTCAACACAATGGTTGAGTGAATTCATAGGTTTAGTAAATAAGCGGTTGATCACAAGATTTTCAAGTTTAAAAGAAGCCATGGGCTACGTTGTTATACGCCCATAAAAGATAGTTGATATTATTGCACTAAGCTCATGAAACCAATACTAACTGCATACACCTAATTACTGGTGTAAGTAAATAAAATTGCCACCAAGATGTAATAGCCAATTACATAGAGATACCAAATATAGTGCGCCCGGTTATTTCCGATAACCGAGTCGGGGTCGTCAATTCCCATAGTACTATCTACGATATTTGCGTTCACTCGCAAGTGATTAATGGTTCATGATGAAGGGGACTTTTGGCTGGCAACTTAGGCAGAGTCATAATATCAAGAGTACAGCAAACAGTTTTCAAGCAATTGTGATCATAAAAGCAGTAGTAGCATGTATTCTCCCCCAAGGAGTTTATAAAATAGTTAAAAGAGTAAAAGTGGGCTATGAACTCACCTTAGTTATACGGTAGGAAATGCACAACAATAGCAAGTACGATATGACAACGGCTTCAACACGAAACCTAGATATAATATGGCAAGTCTTAGATAATACATTCCGTTTACGACCCTAAATGGTAATGTTTGGAAAATGGTTTATTTATGAGACACACGTATCGTTTTAACTTGTGTGGTATGCTAAAAGTTTAAAAAAAACAATTGTTTTCAAATATCTGAGTTGTGGACGTTTCATAAGTTAATTTAATTATCGACGTACTTAAGATGTAGTTGTTAAAATATTTGTAAGTATTGGCTCATGGAATAAATGTGAGAAAATGCATACGAAACTTTCGTATAAGAGTTGGCTCAAATATTGGCTCAAGTGTTATCGAAGTGAGGAATAAATACAATTCGAATTGTATTTGTTAGATTCATTGAGTTTCGAGGTAGGAATATATAAATTTATTGAATAATATATTTGGACAATATAGTATTTAAAGTTTACGCCGATAAGGTCGTTAAATACATTTAACTAGACGAAAAGTGGTAAAATATATGAGTTTATCGAACTTATAAAAGTTTTGGATAAAAATGTCAAAGTGTTCAACCTTGAGGGGTTGAAGTTGTAAAGATTCTTATATGTTTCAAAACTTATAAAAGTTTTTAAGAAAATGTTTAAGTCTTTTCAAGTTGAGGGTTTTAAAATGTAAAATCTTATATAAGTTACTAACTTTTATAAGTCTTAAGAAAACTATTTTTTGATTCAAAGTTGAGGGGCTTAAACTGCCGAAAGGGTGAAAGTTGTACAAAAATTAAAAAGAAAGTAAACTGCTATGGAGGGGATTGGAACAAGGGACCCTGCGCATACAAACCAAGCGCTCCAACCATCTGAGCCACTAGGCTAATCGTGTAAGGGTATGCGTTTTTATTTTTGTTATAGTCTAACTGCTGCGTTTTTCATTTTGTAAACATTTACTCAGTGCATGTATAGTCGTGAGTGATTGCCCGTAATGTTTTTATGCCTTCTTCTCAGTTTCATGCATTTGTTTTTGTAGTAATAAACAAAAGCTTGCTTGGTTAAAAGAAGTATGAATGGGTATGTTTGATTTTCAATTATAAACAAGGCAAAGGTTTAGCTTGGTCAACTTTTATGAGCATATATAAATATCAAATGTCGATCAAATCAAGTTCCCAACCACACGAGCTTGCAACGATACGTTAGGTTCGTTTAGTTTTAAGATCTACGTGTGTCATGTGTGAAATGAAAACGAGTTTAGAAGTTTTAAAGTGTCCATACGACATGAAAACTTTAAAGAAACTTAATAACGAGACTATGCTACGTATCGAAATGGGTTTAGAAAGACTTACGACACCAAGATGGTGGCGACGGCGGTGTCACTCGAATCAAACGAACCCTAACTGTGGCCCTTCACTCTAAACCGTATCAACACCTCGGTCTTGGACTCCTTCGTGTCTAAATGGTGGTGGTGGCGTGATAATGGACGGTGGTGGTGATGAAGATGGTGACAGTTGCAATGGCTCTCGAACACAACAATCCTGGGTCTCATCTTCGTCCTGAATGGTGGCGGTGAAGCAGGATGGTGGCTATGTTGGTGGTGGAAGACGACGGCGCAGATGACCGGTTAAGTGAGGAGGAGGGTGGAGGTTGTAATAAGCATCTATGGTTTGGTGTTTTTCTGGTCGAGCAAAGGAAGAAAGAAAATGGGATTGTATGTTTATTTTTGTGAAGAAAAGTTTACCAAATTGTTGTTTCTTGTGGCTCCTGGTGTTGTACGATCAAGCAAGAGAGAAGAAGAGAGTAAGTTTGTAGGTTGTGTCTTGTGTGAAGCGTAAAGTATCAGATCTTGGTATATAAAGGAGTAGTTTGAGTATGTTTGAATAGTCAAGAGGAGTTCACATGCTTGTGTAAGTCCATTTTGGGAAGCTTGTAACTCTTGTGTGTCCTTGATAATAGGGTGTCATGGGTTATGAGCTCAAGACAAGGACCATGATCACATGGGGCGGCATTGCTAGGAAACAAGACAAAATGCAAATTATTGTCTGCTAAATAAGTGCATGCATGTGATGTTGTATGATTAAAGTGAAAGGGAAATATTACGTAAGGTTTCTGTTGGAAAGTAGCGAAAGAGAAGAAGAAGGAGAGTAGAAAAAGGTAGGGTGTGAAAACAAAAGGGGTAGGGTAGGGCTGGTTGGTGTAATATTATTATTATTATCAGTATTATTAACAATATTTAGTGTACCCCGTGTTTCGTCGAATCTCTAAATAAACGCACCTTCCTAGAGCCCGAAAAATATAAAATTTATATTTTTAGAAACGTTTTTGCGAACATAATAATAAGACATCATTATTACTTGGAAAATAATTGATTAAAATTTGTGCCGTTATTAATTTGGTGTCGGTAAGTGGGTGGTCTCATTTATGGAGATAACCTCTCGTTGTCGTGTTTAGATCATCAACAAAAATTAGGAAATAACTATTTTGCATTATTCGATTATCAATGTTACCCGTGATTGCATATTTCAATTAAAAAGTAAAAATTTAGGCGTGAAAATGTATAAGAGCGTTTTATTAAATCAGATAAACAATTACTTCATTCTTTACAGGTGAATAATGACTTGGAAATTTACGGGTGGTTACATTGTAATACCCTAGTTTTACGCGTAAGGATCTACTTATAAGTCATCCTATGCCTATCAGTTTCCTACGCCTAAGGTTTTCTGCATTTGCTCTTCGAAGCTGTTGGTTTACTAAGTGTTTTCTTGCTTGGATAAGCCTGAAAACACTTCGACTTGTGGATATCTTTTACACTTGGATAAGTGTAAAGGATTTTTGGGTAAAACCCTAGTTTTACGCATAAGCATAAAAGCTTACGAGTAAACACTTTACGCCTAAGTTATTCTTATGCATAAGTTCATCTTACGCCTAAGGTAATCTTACGCATAAGGTAATCTTACGCATAAGGTTCTTACTACTAAGCCTTTGGTTTACGATTAAGCCTAAGTTTTATCCAAAGTTTACGCGTAAGCAGTATTTACGCCTAAGCTCTGTGTCTACGCTCAAGAAGGGAATTACGCGTATCCTATTGTCTACGTCTAAGCTGCTTTCTACGCCTAAGTGAACTTCGTCAATAAACTCAAGTTTCATTCGATTACAAAGATCCATCAACAACACAAATTTTTCAAACTACTTTATTTGGGGCCGTTTCTTCACCTAACAACTGACACAAACATAAATAGATTGTCTATTCGTCTAACACATGCAAACATAAACTCTAATTTATTTTTGACCCATTTCATCTACTAATACACCCAACCTAATTAAAATGATTTTTTGTATTCATAATATTTTTTGGTGTATGCTTGTTTTTCAATTTTATTGTTGAATGACAATATTTCATAGTAAGGATGTTAGTCATTTTCTACCCAAGAAGAAATGGTATATATTCTAAATCCTACAGTGGCCTATTGATATTTCAACAAAAATAATAAAATTTCAAATACACGCTAAAGGTATAATATTTCACTAAAAATGTTTTTAGTAAGATAATATACCTTTTAGCGTGTATTTTCAATTTTTCAAAGGAATCGAAAACACTTATAAATTAACACAAAAACACAACTAATGGAGGTCATCTAAGAGACAACACATAACCCCTACTAGTTTAGGAGGTGTTATAATATTTTTTGGCATATGGATTAGATGACCTCACAGATTTTCGTGATGGCTCGTGGACCCGAGTATAGGAATTCATTGGTTGTGTTTTTTGCATGTCATGATTTTGATTGACCCTGGTGCCGACATTTGGATATTAGAGTTTTATTTTCTTAGTGTTTAGTTGGAGGAGAAAATGGACAGCGACTGATGGTATGTGTGAAAACACATACCTTTTCTTTATCAAAACCGGACCAAAATGACCAAAAACTAACCTCTAAAGCCATATATATGTGAGTTTTTCTGTTTATGCATGTGCCGGTAACGGATATCGCAAAACGGACTAAGAAAAGACAAAACGGAAGAAAAACGAGCACGAGATTGGTAAAAGTGTGAAAAGTCGTAGCCGGGGAATAGTTTCTACACTTTGATTCAAGATTGTGTTTCAAATTACCAAACACACCCTCAACTTAAACCAATTTTCACCTTTGGTCCCTAATAACATTTACAAAGTTAGTCCAAAATTTAACTTTGTTTAAATTTTATTTAAAACCTTTACACCTTTGGTCCATAATAACATTTACAAAGTTAGTCCAAAATCTACACGCGTATGATACCACTGTTAGGTCACCTAAATGTAACACAAGGATCAATAGTGGTATCATACGCCATCTAGTTGGGTGAAACACTTTTGTTTTTGAAGTTTTGCACTATACCCGTGGGTTTTGCGTATACACTATTCATACGATCAAAAGCTTTGATTTTTACACTTAAAAACTCAAGATTCTTGTGGTTTAAGGTTTATTTTGTGTTAAAGTTAAAGTTTTTTGCATCAAGTTTCAAACTTTACGCGTGTAGATTTGTTTTCAAGCTTGGTTTATTTCGTGTATCTCTTGCTACGCGTAAGGTGAAAAGTGGATTTGAATCATCAAGTTTCATACTTTTGTGATATTTTGCTGATTTTGAAGTTTTTTCATCATAAAAATCAGGTTTACAAAACGTTTTTGGGCATAAAAATCAGTTTTGGTAATTTTTTTACTTCCTACGCCTTGTAATACCCTAGTTTTACGCGTAAGGATCTACTCATAAGTCATCCTATGCCTATCAGTTTCCTACGCCTAAGGTTTTCTGCATTTGCTCTTCGAAGCTGTTGGTTTACTCAGTGTTTTCTTGCTTGGAAAAGCCTGAAAACACTTCGACTTGTGGATATCTTTTACACTTGGATAAGTGTAAGGGATTTTTGGCTAAAACCTTAGCTTTACGCATAAGCATAAAAGCTTACGAGTAAACACTTTACGCCTAAGTTATTCTTGCGCATAAGTTCATCTTACGCCTAAGGTAATCTTACGCATAATTTTCTTACTACTAAGCCTTTGGTTTACGCTTAAGCCTAAGTTTTATCCAAAGTTTACGCGTAAGTAGTATTTACGCCTAAGCTCTGTGTCTACTCGTAAGAAGGGAATTACGCGTAAGCTACTGTCTACATCTAAGCTGCTTTCTACGCCTAAGTGAACTTCATCAATAAACTCAAGTTTCATTCGAATACAAAGATCCATCAACAAAACAAGTTTTTCAAACTACTTTATTTGGGGCCGTTTCTTCACCTAACAACTGACACAAACATAAATAGATTGTCTATTCGTCTAACACATGCAAACATAAACCCTAATTTATTTTTGATCCATTTCATCTACTAATAGACCCAACCTAATTAAAATGATTTTTTGTATTTATAATATTTTATGGTGTATGCTTGTTTTTCAATTTTATTGTTGAATGACAATATTTAATAGTAAGGATGTTAGTCATTTTTTGCCCAAGAAGAAATGGTATATATTCTAAATCCTACAGTGGCCTATTGATATTTCAACAAAAATTATAAAATTTCAAATACACGCTAAAGGTATAATATTTCACTAAAAATGTTTTTAGTGAGATAATATACCTTTTAGCGTATATTTTCAATTTTTCAAAGAAATCGAAAACACATATAAATTAATGCAAAAACACAACTAATGGAGGTCAGCTAAGAGACAACACAGAACCCCTACAAGTTTAGGAGGGGTTATAATATTTTTTGGCGTATGGATTAGATGACCTCTCGGGTTTTCGTGATGGCTCATGGACCCGAGTATAGGAATTCATTGGTTGTGTTTTTTGCACGTCATAATTTTGATTGACCCTGGTGCCGACGTTTGGATATTAGAGTTTCATTTTCTTAGTGTTTAGTTGGAGGAAAAAATGGACAGTGACTGATGGTATGTGTGAAAACACATACATTTTCTTTATCAAAACCGGACCAAAATGACCAAAAACTAACCTCTAAAGCCATATATATGTGTGTTTTTCTGTTTATGCATGTGCCGGTAACGTATATCGCAAAACGGACTAAGAAAAGGCAAAACGGAAGAAAAACGAGCACGAGATTGGTAAAGTGTGAAAAGTCGTAGCCGGGGAATAGTTTCTACACTTTGATTCAAGATTGTGTTCCAAATTACCAAACACACCCTCAACTTAAACCAATTTTCACCTTTGGTCCCTAATAACATTTACAAAGTTAGTCCAAAATTTAACTTTGTTTAAATTTTATTTAAAACCTTTACACCTTTGGTCCCTAATAACATTTACAAAGTTAGTCCAAAATCTACACGCGTATGATACCACTGTTAGGTCACCAAAATGTAACACAAGGATCAATAGTGGTATCATACGCCATCTAGTTGGGTGAAACACTTTTGTTTTTGAAGTTTTGCACTATACCCGTGGGTTTTGCGTATACACTTTTCATACGATCAAAAGTTTTGATTTTTACACTTAAAAACTCAAGATTCTTGTTGTTTAAGGTTTATTTTTGTGTTAAAGTTTAAGTTTTTTGCATCAAGTTTCAAACTTTACGCGTGTAGATTTGTGTTCAAGCTTGGTTTATTTCATGTACCTCTTGCTACGCGTAAGGTGAAAAGTGGATTTGAATCATCAAGTTTCATACTTTTGTGATATTTTGCTGATTTTGAAGCTGTTTCATCATAAAAATCAGGTTTACAAAACGTTTTTGGGCATAAAAATCAGTTTTGGTAATTTTTTTACTTCCTACGCCTTGTAATACCCTAGTTTTACGCGTAAGGATCTACTCATAAGTCATCCTACGCCTATCAGTTTCCTACGCCTAAGGTTTTCTGCATTTGCTCTTCGAAGCTGTTGGTTTACTCAGTGTTTTCTTGCTTGGATAAGCCTGAAAACACTTCGACTTGTGGATATCTTTTACACTTGGATAAGTGTAAAGGATTTTTGGCTAAAACTCTAGCTTTACGCATAAGCATAAAAGTTTACGAGTAAACACTTTACGCCTAAGTTATTCTTACGCATAAGTTCTGCTTATCACCTATAAGTAATCTTAGAGTAATAGTCCGTGGAAAATGATGTCGGGGTGATTTTATCACTGGAAAATGATAATTCGTTTCTTTTGTTTGTTGCTTGAAACTATGAAGTTCATCATAATTAGTGGATATCTCATAGTTAGATTAACAAAAGATGATAAATCATATATACCTAAATAGTTTTATTGATAAAAAGACATTGGATCTTCACGTCTAAAGCTACCGCGTCGACGAGAAAAATCAAAAGAGCTTATAGCAAGACATATAAGTCCCAAGTGCAATTGTTTAGATATGTTGAAGTGTATCTCTCTACTTGTGATTCTACGTTTGTGCCATTATCAGATACGAACCCAAACAAATACCATAATACCCATCCAACTTTCAAATTTTGTTTCATTATCAGATACGTATAAAACTAATACCTGTTTTTTTAAACGTTTATGTTCCTTTTAACAGATTACCTAATCTTCTCTATCTCGAAATTACATCTTCTGAGTTTAAGGCTGGAAGCTTAATTAAAGCATTGAAGAAACTTCCGAAATTGGAAGAACTTAGCATTCGTTGTGATCAAGCATTGTGTATGATTATTGCTCACAACTAAAAACACTTGAACTTCTTGATTGTCCCAATATTGGTGATCTTGCAATACGTATGAAAACAATATATCAAATACCGGGTTTCAGGCGATTCTTGATGGATGTCACTGTCTTCAAGTGCTAGACCTGCGACTGTGTTCAGATATTGATCTAAAGGGTAATCTTGGAAAAAGATTTGAACAGATTGAATATGTACTAGACACTGAGCCTGTTTGTAGGTATCAATTTTCTGCCATGTACGTATGCAATCTCATGTAATTCGGTAACTAATCTTCTGCTACGATTTTGTTTAATCTTAGGGGCTATTTGTTCTTATTCACATATGCAAGGAATAATAATCTTTGAAAAAAGAAGCAGCTGCTTTGTTTATAGCTGTGTACCTTAGTCCTTTCATTCCATCTTTTACGTGTTAAAATAATTAAGGCTGCATATTCATAGTGTTATCTTTATAAAAAAGGAAGGATTTAACGAAATGTTTGTTAATTTCGAATCGAATTTTGGCTTCATTCCCATTACTATATTGGTTAAACTAGTAATAGTAAAATAAATCATGGAATTATATAAACCTAGATGATTTTTGCTATAGTAACAAACCCCTTTGAGGGTGATCGGGGTTTATATGAAGATATCGAAATAGGTCGATCATATTGCAAATCGAAACTGCCTAGAAGAGGAAATGTTGTGCAAAAAAAAATCATAGTGATTTCATACTCTAGAATTCTACACAGGAATCAAGAAGCTTTCACCTTTTGGGCTGATTGGTTAACAATTCAATTTCCTCTTGTATTGTATGTATGATTGTGTAATCTTCTTGTATTTACTCTAGTTCCTTGCTAGCTCGTTTGTATAAGTGTAAGAGAGTGGTAGTTTGCTGCTGAAAAAGGTAATTGTTTTAGCATCGCACGCGTTGTTTTATCACATGGAAATTGGCTAAGATCGCTACCTATAGAGATCCAATTGAGTTAAAAAGGCCAGCCAGTTTTGCAAAGAAACCAAATTATGGGCCATTTTTTTGAAAAACTAAGTTTGCAATCCCACATTGGTCAAAGAAACAAATTTTACTTAGTTATATACCTTAGTGCATATAGTTGACATAAGTTGAGATTAGCACATTTGTTGTTGGTGTGCCATCGTAGACGGTGGTAAATGTAAACATTAATTATCGTCCGTGAGGAACACTAACAACTTATAATGCAAGTTCTCAAACTTTTTTTTCACACCTTACTAAAATTAATAATGTTTAAGCTAGAGATAATTTTATAACAAATATCACGGCAGTACTTATGTTTGGTTTGAACCTCTACACTAATATATATCACCAAACAAATAGGTTAAACGTATAAATACACCAGAAAACAAATAAGTTTGCGATTACAAAAAAACTTGAGCAAGTCTCAACCCATCTATAACATGATTGACTTATCTTAAAGAGCGATAATTATCATTTTGATTCAAAACATGCATAGGCTAGAAATATCGATCATTACTCGTAATAAAAAGGATAAACTACAAAATTCGCTAATGTAATTTGTCCATATTGTGAGAAACCATATTTACTAAAGCTATTAGCGAGAATCATCACTAAAATACAGCAAGTGTCACGAAAAATATCTTCGAGAGTTGATCTATGCAATATGTTGATAAAATTCAAAGAAGCAACATTGTTGATAATTGTGTGCACGCAAGTAGTCCAGTTAGACCCAAGATATACCACATGGTAAGCAACAATACAAAGTTGTTAAGTATCTTGTAACTTGAAGACAATGGTAACCAACAAAACAGTAGCAAACTTGAAAAGCAGAAAAGTAGCAAAGTTAGAGATGCATCATATATGATTAATTATCTTAAATGGAAGAAAAGTAGCAAAGTTAGAGATATGTTTTCTGGCATCAGCTCAAATCGAAGAAAAGTAGCATAGTTATGATATGCTCAAAGTTACAAACTAAGAAAAGATGCATGTACTTCATTACTTGCTATCAATCCGAAACCTATGACAAACCTCCAAAATGCATGTCAACCGCAATATCATAAGACACAACTGAAAGGTTTTAATGGATATTTAAATAATAGTATGTCCGGATTCGAACTCGAGACTTCGGGATTGCACACATTACGTATGAGAATTGATTTACATAATTAATATAAATAAAACGTTATTATTATTAATTATTAATCACTAAATAAAACATAACGATAGTTAAATGATTAACGAGGTTTGGTTAACGGTCGTTAAATATTAACTACAAGGACTAAGAATGAAATTAGTGGTCGGGAAAGTTCTAGAACCCCTTGTGGGTCTTTGGCCGATCGGTTAGGGTGTTCCCAAACCCAAACCCACTCAAACTTGTACTCCAAGATATGTTAACTATAAATACAAATCAATGTATTCATTATTGACTAACCTTGGATCACTTTGATAACCTAATTTCTCTCCTTCTCATCTCCTCTTTGTGTGGCCGGTCGAAACACCCAATCCCCAAGGGTTTTCGATTTTGTCGAACTCAAAGATAAAGTGTTTGGTTTATTTGTGATTCAAGGAACTAGCTTTTCCACATCAAATCGCTATTAGTACGTGTGTACAAGAACGAAGAGCAAGCACACTTGAGCTTGTATTCCTTGGTGGTCGATTTTTGGGTGGGACGATTTTGTATAAACCCTAATTTAGGGTTTTGGGTTTTGTTACTTGATCACATCATCGTTTGATTACTTGAATTGCTAAAAGGTACGCACTTTCTTGTTTGGTTAATTAATTACATATATTATTCCTATTGTCTTCCGCTGCTTGCTTTGATGATGTTATTTGTTTTATGTATAATTGTTATGAGTATAAAATTCCAACAGTGGCATCACGAGCCGTTAATATGATGTAATTAATTACCGAAACACATAAAAATTGAATCTTTATGATTATATGCATGTTTTTTATGGTTTCTAGGGTTTTGAATTCGAAACCCTAATTTTTTATATATGGGTCGATTACCCTAATATTTATTTATTAGGTTTTAATTTTGTAAAACTTGTAGAAACCCTAGGATTGCATGCTTATTTTATGTGGTTAATTAATGAATAATTGTTATGTGCCATGTAATATGCGTATCTTGGGTGATAATTGTTATGCGGAATCCATGGTGGAACATGCATGTTTTGCCATGGAGTATTGTTTTTTGTATATTGATTAATTGTTAAGTGATACACACATGTTTTATTTATTTAATAATTATTGAATTGGGGAAGACCTCAATTATAACTAATAAAATTCGTTATGTGCTAATTGGTATACTATTAACTTCGGCTTACGCAATCGACTTGTCGATGTATGTGGCTCATCTACCTTGCGAGATGAAAGTCCTAGTTAATGTATGCATTAATTTACGCCTAGAATTGTTATTAGAGTTTATTGAAATAATTATGCATGTGGCTAATTGTTTTTACATATGTTAAATTGTTTAGTTATATGTTTATATTATTTGAGTGTGTTTAATTTTTATTAAAATGCTTTTTTGTTTATATATTGTTTGACATGTTAGTAAGCAAAAAGGGTTTTTTATGAATAGAAAATTAAATGGACTAAATAATGGCGAAATTGATTTGTTATCTAAGAATTATTCTTGAACTTTTAATCGACTGATGCGACTGTACTAAATGGTTAGAACGGCTCACCCACTAGAACAAACTATAAAGGGGTATTTAAGAAGTGAGCATAGTCTCACTGAATGGATGTCTAAGGTTATGCCTTTGCGCTTACCTGGTCCTCTGCCCCCTGTGCGTTCGATTGGAGCTACCTAGTATAACCATTCTATGTACGAAGCATCTTAGTGCAAAGTTGTAAGTTTCTCAACGCATCGATTAAAACTTTGTAGAATTCAATCTTAGCAATTAAAATCTTTTAGTAAGTTTTTTCGAAAATTTTATGTTATAAAGTTGTATGCATGCTTCTTTATACATAAGTTTTGATTACACGTCAAAAATTGTACCCTTTAAATTTAAGTTTATGCCATCTAATGATATGAAACACTTGAAGTTGTAATTTAGTTATGTGAGACCTTGATCTAGATTACAATAACGAGGTGAATTATTTTGTTGTGTGAGACCTGAGCTTTATGATTTGCGTTTCTAAATTAGACAACTTAATTAAGTTAGTTAGTGAGACCTATAACTTAAGGCATAAGATGGGATAAAACATGCTTACGTTTTGCATTAATTGTTTTGGCAAAATTGTAAATCCCATAACTTTTGGAATTGCAAACTTGTATTGGCAATTATCGTTTTTCAACGATTACCTATTCTATACTTTCACCACTAGCAGATCAACTGATGTGGTGGAACTATGATAATGAGGATCCAAAATTCAAGGAAAATTCTATGGTTAATATGAATATTGACCAAAGGGTATTTTATTTTCTTGAATGTTTATTTATCGAAAGTACTAACTTTTGAACTTTTATTTCTGTAGAAATGGCTCAAGCTGAATCTACTGCACTAGCCTCGTCGTTCAAATCTATGTTTGATCGAGAGAAATTGACTGGTAGCGAATTTCAATGATTGGTATCGGCAACTCAGAATTGTCTTGAGGGTTGCCAAAAGACTCAATTATTTGACTACGCCTTATCCTCCTGAACCTGCACTGATGCTATCTGAAGCACGAGCTGCATGGCAATCTGAGTATGACAAGTATAATGAGGTCGCCTGCATTATGCTCGGGAGTATGAACTCAAGCTTGCAAAAGCAATTTGAGAATTACTTCCCTAATCTCATGCTTGAAGAATTGCAAAGGTTGTTTGAAAAGCATGTGACTGTAGAGCTGTATGACTTGATTGATGCTCTTCATAGTTGCAAGCAAGGAGAAGGGAAACTGTAAGCGCCCACTGCCTGGAAATGATGAGTTACATGGACCAGTTGGGGCGTTTGAACTATGTCTACCCTAATGAAAAACAAATTGGCCTGATTTCAACAGATCCCTTACAGGGAATTTGATGGTTTCGTGCGCAATTATAATATGCATTGCACGGGAAGACAAATGGTGAGGTACATGCAATGCTCATTGATTACGAAAAAGGTTTGCCCAAGAAGGCCTCTACACCTGCGGTTTTGACCATCCAGAATGGTAGAATTTCTAAGCCTAATAAGCCGCTAGCGAACAAGAAAGGGAAAGGTAAGGGTAAAGTTGATAAGGGAAAACAAGTTATGACTTATCAACAAGAACCCAAGAAGTACCCTCCCAAAAGGCGTGAGAATCCGAAGAAGGATCAGGCTTGTCATCACTGCACCGAGGTTGGACTATGGAAGAGGAATTGTCCATTGTACCTTGATGAGTTACGCAATAAGAGGTATAAAAATACTGGCACTTGTGGCAGACTTCAGTACTCTTTTGATGATAGAATTATTTGCTTTTCCTCATAAAATAAATTCCTGGATATATGATACTGGATGTGGTATTCACATATGTAATACACTGCAGGGACTTAGAGGAGCAATGAAGCTTGCCTATGGATTAATACACTGCGTGGGTAATGGAGCACATGCAGTCGTTGAAGCTATAGGCACGTTTGATTTAGTTTTACCTTCGGGTTTAATACTGTCATTAAACGATTGTCATTCGCACCTTCCATTTTTGGGTGTCGTTTCGTTTCCTTGTTAAAAGATATTGGTTTCGTTCATGCATTTACTGATTATGGAATTTCTGTTTCTTTAAATGATGTTTTTTACTTTAATGTTATTCCAGTAAATGGTGTGTTTGAAATTGATTTGCATTATAATGTTGTTGATAAAATAATTCGTCTTTAGCATCAATAATAAAAGAATCAAAAGTGATTTGGATTCTTCATTTCTTTGGCATTGTAGACTTGCTCATATAGGCAAGAAACGCATGCAACAACTGCAACACGATGGGCTTTTGCAAGACATCAATGATGAATCATTTGATAAATGCGAATCTTGCATATCTGGAAGATGACCAAGAAACCTTTTACAAATAGTTTAGAAAGGGCTTCTTATCTTCTTGGTGTGATACATATATGTGGACCACTAAGACATCTGTCAAGAAAGGGTGCTAGCTACTTCTTAACCTTTACTGATGATTTCAGTCGTTATGGTTATGTTTATTTACTTAAACATAAACATGAAGTCTTTGAAACATTTAAGGTTTATAAGAGTGAAGTAGAACGCAACTTGGAAAGAAGATTAAAGCTCTTCGATTCGATAGAGGTGGTGAATATTTAAGCCAAGAGTTTAAAGATTATCTAGCTGAGTGTGGTATTGTCCAGCAACTCACATCTCCATATACTCCACAACAAAATGGTGTATCTGAGAGAAGGAATCGTACATTGCTAGACATGGTGCGATCGATGTTTAATCTTACGACTCTTCCCTTATCCTTTTGGGATTATGCTTTGGAAACTGCTGTTCGCATATTGAATATGGTTCCAACAAAGAAGGTTGATAAGACTCCTTATGAAGTGTGGTATGGGAAACCTCCCAACTCGTCTTACTTAAAGGTCTGGGGTTGTGAGGCGTTTGTTAAACGTGACTCTGCTGATAAGCTGCAACATAGATCTGTTAAGTGTATCTTCGTAGGATACCCAAAGGAAACGATGGGTTACTACTTTTATTTTCCACCTGAAAACAAAGTAATTGTTGCTAGGTATGGAGACTTTCTTGAAAAGGATCTCATATCTCATGAATTCAGTGGGAGAGTATATGATCTGGAAGATGATCAAGAAGATACAACACCTTCTGAAAACACTGGCCAACCTCAAGTAGAACACGAAAGTCAGGCGTTCCACGAGATTGAAGTGGTTCCCATTCGTAGATCTGCAAGGACTACACGTGCACTGGCGTCTATGTCTCAACGTAGAAGCCGAGGAAAATATGTTAGGGATCTTGGTGAACTGCTAACTATAAAGCTGCCATGATGAGTCCTGAAAAGGAAAAATGGCGAGTTGCAATGAATGGGGAAATGCAATCCATGAAAGATAACAAAGTCGGATAGAGGTTGACTTACCTCCAAATGCTAAGGTAGTTGGAAGTAAGTGGCTCTTTAAGATAAAGACTGACATGGATGGCAATGCACACACCTATAAAGCTCGTCTTGTAGCTCAAGGTTATACTCAAACCTATGGGGTAGACTACGAGGAGACATTTTCTCCTGTAGCAGACATTAGAGCTATTAGGATTCTTATAGCCATAGCTGCGTACTATGACTATGAGATATGGCAAATGGATGTCAAAAGTGCCTTCTTAAACGGTCGCCTAGATGAGGACATCTATATGGCGCAGCCTGAAGGGTTTGTGAATCCAAAGTTTCCGAAGCGTGTATGCAAACTTCAAAGATCCATTTATGGGTTGAAGCAAGCATCAAGGCAATGGAACAAGAAGTTTGATGAAGAAATCAAGAAATTTGGTTTCACTCAAAATCTTGATGAGCCATGTGTGTATCACAAAGCTAGTGGGAGTAATGTTGTTTTCCTTGTCTTATATGTCGATGACATATTGATCATGGGAAAAGACATTCCAAGTATGCAAGATGTAAAGTCTTATCTTGGAGAGTGCTTTTCTATGAAGGACTTAGGGGAAGCAGCATTTATTCTGGGAATCAAGATCTACAGAGATAGATCAAGGCGGTTAATTGGACTAAGCCAAAGTGCTTACATTGATAAAATACTGAAGACATTTAGTATGCAAAATTCCAAGAAGGGATATTTGCCGATGCAAGTTGAACATGGCTTAAGTAATAAACTATGCGCGTCAACACCTGCTGAGGTGGAATACATGAAGAAAGTTCCTTATGCTTCGGCTGTAGGATCTATCATGTATGCTGTGAGATGTACAAGGCCTGATGTGGCGTTTGCACAGAACATTACCAGTCGGTATCAACAGAACCAGGTGTGAAGCACGGCAAGCTGTTAAGAACATTCTTAAGTATCTAAGGGCTACTAAAGAAATGTTTCTAGTGTATGGAGGAAATCAGATGCAGAACTTGATGTTACGAGTTTTTGCGATGCGTCATTCCAAACCGATAAAGATGATACGAAGTCTCAGACGGGTTATGTCTTTGTCATTAATGGAGGAGCAGTTGACTGGAAGAGTAAGAAGCAAACAACGGTTGCGATGTCTATTACAGAAGCTGAGTACATAGCTGATTCAGAAGCTGCGATAGAAGTGTTTGGATTAGGAAATTCATTTCGGGACTCGGAGTAATGCCCTCAATTGAATTACCTTTAAATGTGTATTGTGACAACTCTGCTGCAATAACATTTGCCAATGAGCCTGGAGTCATGAAAGGCGCCAGACATTTTCCTCGTCGATATCACTATGTTCGAGAACAAGTCGACATAGGTGAAATCAATCTACTCAAAGTTCATACAGATGATAATCTAGCTGATCCCTTTATGAAGCCTTTGCCAAAAGATAAACTTACTGACCATGCTGATGGGATAGGACTTCGTTTAGCTAGTAATTTCATGCAGATCTGTGATTAGTATTTGGATAAAGGATGTTATGAACAAATATTACTTTAATGAAATAAAATAGTTGTTTATGTTTATTTTTCATTTTCTTAATATTATATCCTATATTTGCATGTTTAATCCGTGAATAACTTATGTTATTCTAAATAGTCCGTTGTGGATCAATGATATGGGAATGTCATTGAATTAAGACAAATCTGAGTTTTGGTAGAATATACTTTTAAAGTATATTGATGCGTGGGACATACCAGATTCACATGATATTCAATGAATTGAATATAGGACTCATCCCAACTTTACATGATGATACTTATGGATTTTTGTCATTAAGTATATCATGAAGTGTTTATCCTTAGACTTGAGATACCAGATAACTGATATGAATGTAGTGCATTTGTGTAAGATAGTCTAACGCTATCCGTAACTGGTAGTTATAAGGGCTATTTTCGGAAGTGTTGCAAAATTCATGAGTTATGTTTGTAGTCAAGAGAATTTGTTCATTTGAATTTGTTTCAAAGCATAATACTATATTTGGGCCCCTCGTAGGGTTGACAAGATGTTTGTATGGCTATACCCAAGATCTATCTGGAATACGTTCAGATGATTTGGTAATCTTGTTCAATCATATACAACGAGAAACAGAATATTAACTTATGAAATGACTTGATCCATATTCATAGTTAATGTAGTATTAGTAACAAAAGGATAAGTAAAAATGATGAATCATTAAATGGTTTTTCCAGGAGACCATACTCGATTCGATCTCGGGGCGTTGGCGTGTGAAAGCTAGACTAACCAATGTCATTACTATATTTAGTAATATCCAAGTGGGAGCTGAAAGGTTTTAATGGATATTTAAATAATAGTATGTCCGGATTCGAACTCGAGACTTCGGTATTGCACACATTACGTATGAGAATTGATGTACATAATTAATATAAATAAAACGTTATTATTATTAATTATTAATCACTAAATAAAACATAACGATAGTTAAATGATTAACGAGGTTTGGTTAACGGTCGTTAAATATTAACTACAAGGACTAAGAATGAAATTAGTGGTCGGGAAAGTTCTAGAACCCCTTGTGGGTCTTTGGCCGATCGGTTAGGGTGTTCCCAAACCCAAACCCACTCAAACTTGTACTCCAAGATATGTTAACTATAAATACAAATCAATGTATTCATTATTGACTAACCTTGGATCACTTTGATAACCTAATTTCTCTCCTTCTCCTCTCCTCTTTGTGTGGCCGGTCGAAACACCCAATCCCCAAGGGTTTTCGATTTTGTCTAACTCAAAGATAAAGTGTTTGGTTTATTTGTGATTCAAGGAACTAGCTTTTCCACATCAAATCGCTATTAGTGCGTGTGTACAGAACGAAGAGCAAGCACACTTGAGCTTGTATTCCTTGGTGGTCGATTTTTGGGTGGGACGATTTTGTATAAACCCTAATTTAGGGTTTTGGGTTTTGTTACTTGATCACATCATCGTTTGATTACTTGAATTGCTAAAAGGTACGCACTTTCTTGTTTGGTTAATTAATTACATATATTATTCCTATTGTATTCCGCTGCTTGCTTTGATGATGTTATTTGTTTTATGTATAATTGTTATGAGTATAAAATTCCAACAACAACTTGCATGGCTCTTATGGTACGATTGAATTGCATTAAGTTTTTCCTTGTCATAAGTCCCAATTGCTTGTAGATTGTTTAAGTATTCTAAATCTTGTAAAGATTTTTCCTGATATCTCGACTTATATTACCTCGCCAGTTTCTTAGGTCTCTATATGCATAAAGTAGTGTTACTGCTCATAGTGTGCGCTTTAAACCAGCAACGCTAATGATTCAACTTTGATGATAAACCAGTAGATTAGTACTCGAGGATCATAGAAACCAGTATATTAGTACTATACTAGTCCATTTTTTTGCAATTTGCTAATATCAGCAGAAGTGGCTAAGATGGAAACTTGCTCTGTTGAGAAATGGTTCTAGCCATTTGTCCAACATCATCTTGTGTCGCTATTAGCACGTTAGTAAAAAAGGGACTGAACTCGAAGATGGTCCTATAAGTTGTCTGTGGCATTGTTGTATTTATAAATGATGGTGCTTAATAGCTTATTGTTTTTATTTATGTGACAGAAATGCTTATCTGCCTGCATCAAATGGTAATGAAGACTGTAACAAATAATGAGCTAAATGCATGAAAATGCAACCTCCTTACAACAAACCTTTAGGTAACCATATTATCTCAGTCATAAAAAGGTACAAACTTTCAATGAGTTTTTCAATTTTGACCTCTTGGGTAACCAACTTCAAGTGTTTTGTAGTTTATACTTTACAATGACCAACTTTCCGCTCTTTGGCCTTTTAATGTTGCTGAAAATGGTTGTATCTACATCAGCAGTTAAATCTACTCATTTGCTTAACTTAAATAAATTTGAGGAAATTTGGTTAATTAGCATTTATGTAAACTACATCTGTGTCACTAGTGTTCATATAATCTGTTTATGTTATGTTTTGAATCTTTCTAACATGCGTTTTCACAGGTAAAGTTGGAAGCTTCGGTTCTTCTGGGCTCGCTCATGCTATTTATATCTTATTTTGTTATATCTTGACAAAGTAAAGCCACAAAGGCATATCTCTGACTTCGCTACTTTTATGCTTTTCAAGTTTGCTACTGTTTTGTTGGTTACCATTGTCTTCAAGTCCGGCGACCATCCTTACAAGATACTTGACAACTTTGTATTGTTGCTTACCATGTGGTATACCTTGCTTCTAACAGTATTTTTTGATGTGCGTGGACATTAATATCAACAATGTTGCTTACTTGCTTCTTTGAATTTTATCAATGGTTAATTTGTTTTTTCTTGCTATTGGTTTTTAGGGATTTTGGGCGTTTGCCACCTCTAGGCACCCCAGCTCGTGCGACTACAGTTTTTGGTCGCTTGGATGCTGTTGATAGTTATATTACATCCTCCTGTGTTGATCGTGCTTTATCAGTTGATGAATCTGATACCTTTTTCTCACTTGACTCGGATAATGCTAAACCGAGAAGGTGGTTTTGCTGTGTAAGCTGGTGTGGATCTGGTTGTCGAACCTGAAAATACTCATATATGTAATTACAATATATTAACGTATCAAATATAATTTTGATTTGCTACTTATGTCATTGTTGCAATTAAGAATACATGATCAGTTATTTGCCTGTATCTGGACCGCGCCAATTATATGTATTTTCTGTGTACATCCACGACGTATATTGTTATTTTTCGCCCAAAAGCTACTTCCACCTTGTATCATATGCCGACTAAGCAAGCTACCACATAAGTTTATGAATCAACATAGGAAACATGATTTAACATGAAACGATAATGTTTCTTAATTGCTAAGAACCTAACATTGCGTAATAAAAGTGCACGATATATGAAATCGACTACAAACAGCTAAACTACGATCAACATAAATAAGGTTCGCTAATCGCTACAAATTTCTTGGATTGTTTACTCTTTTGGAAAAAGATCGTCCACAAACCTTACAACCATCCGGATGAACTGCACCTGATGATTCTCTTCCATGCAAGCCACAACGCGCACCGCAAACAAAATACACAACACACTTAAAAACACGATACTTAACAAACCGGTCAAAACGTAAATTACTAATGTTTCACTTTTGCATGGTTGATCAGCTGGAGCCGGAGTTGTAGTTGAAGCTGTAAGCCTTTTATCTGCTATGACTTGAATGATAATCTTGTCGTTGTTGATTTCGATAATTCCACTAATGAAATAATGAGGTCCAGTTTGGTTCAACTTGACCACCGAGTAGCCATCGCTATACTTTTTTGCATCAACAGGGGATGGTGCGTTGCATATGATGTAATCTTCTTGCTTTATTTTAACCACCAAGCTCTTTTCAGCCTCGTACGTAAACACTATAAAACCAACAACAACATGTTTAAGAATATTACTCGCTACTAACAGTTATTGAGAGTTAATAATGCATGCGCATAATATGTATATATAACTCACTTACCGATGGTGTCCCCAACTTGTAAACGGCTTCTTTCGGTCCATTGATTACATGTCGTTGATTCAACTACAAACTCGTTAGATGCATTAACGTGTGGGAAACGGTGTACACTTTAATTAATAAAATCAGATTACAATTACAATAAATAAACGACAGTAAATAAATAACAGACAGAATGGAGTAGAAGCAGAAGACATACACTATTCAACGTAATTAAAACGAAAGCAGTAAAAGAATTGCACGAGGCTCGTATTGAATACGATTCCCTTAAAATAGATTCGCCGTCTGTTTCCCAGGGTACAACGTACGCAGCTGTTGTCAGCCGGACTGACTCACTTGCCTGAAAAATGTTGAAAGACTCGTGTGTTTCGGCGTAGAGCTGCTGAACGCTGTGGTAATGAGTTGTGTTATTCTGTGTCAAACGAATGAGACTTATGGCTGTATTTATATTGAAGACTCAAACATAAACTAATTTCTGTAAACTTACTTGATAAGTTTCAATCTGTATGCGAGGCTTCGGAGCTGCATTCGTGTCTGCAGGTCGCGCGGGCTCGCATGAGTTCAAAAGCTTCGAACTCATTTTGACCCGGAAATCCCATTTTCTGCACCCCCCTGCGCGCGCGCGTAGGAGTGGGAGCATAACCAACCTAAAGGAATTTGATAGCCAAAACTATAATTTCCTTATAAACAAGCCTCCACTTCTTGTTTTGGGCGATGTGGGATTCTCCCATTTTTCCAAGTTTTTATGTTTCAAGTGCCTCACTTTGAGACACGATATCTCATTCATTTCAACTCCATTTTGGACATACTTTAGCTCATTGCGAAGCTCTCGTCGAGGAGAACGCAAAGCTACCAAGAAACATAAATATATATAACATATATCATATTTCAAAAGGTGTCCAAAATTTGCAAAAACTCATTTTGCAAAACCACTTTTCCAACATAACGTTGTGGATCAACAACACAAGACTTAAAAGACACATAAAAAGCATAGATTTTGCCATTGAAAACATGCGATTAAAAACTGTTGGAGGCTTGGAGCTAGAAGCTTTAAGTCGTGTAAGAAAAAGAACTTGTGAGAGTAAAATTAAAGCATCGATCTATTGACATATATAGAGATTTTTTTTCTTCACTATATGGATAGTTTTCCTAGTATAGATATTCAATCCTAATTTAGAATGGGTGTATCATATTGTTCTTTTCGTTATTAATTAGGGGTGTTCACCGGTTCGATTATCGGGTGTTCGGTTCGGTTCGGTTAATTTGGTTAAATTCTTTTTTTCGTAAAATCGAAAACCGAATGAAACAAACTAGAATTCAACCGAACCGAACCAAAACCGGATTTGAATTCGGTTCGGTTTTTGGGTTGAGTTGAATAACCCGAGTTACACCATTTATATATTTTTTTTAAATTTAATATATAGATTTTGGAGAAAAAAATTATTTCAAGCATAAAAGGTGTTTTTTATATTATTAATTAATTTTATTTATTTATTTAATTATTTGATATTTTGAAAAAAGAAAGTTTCAAGCTCAAAAAATATTATATTAATGCTATGAAAAAGTTTTAATGTTTTTTATATTAATATATTAAAATATATATTTATGTGAATTCGGTTTTCGTTTAGGTTTGATTTTCAGTTTGCCAAACCATATTTAAACCGAAAACCAAATATTTATTTTGGTTCGATTTTCTAGGTTCTGTTCGATTTCGGTTTTTGATTTTTGTGGGTGAAACCCGAATTTCGACAACGTTTTATGGAAAATATGCAATTTTGCATGTATATTTCCTATAACGGTAGCTATTATTGTAATAACTTTTTTTTGGTAATCATGGTTTCTGACCTTTTGGCCGATTAATCTACGGAGTTTGAACCTACCGCGACACAAACTCAAACCAGGAAAAGCCTCCATTTTCAAGAAGTAGGCATGGTGACTTCAAGGTTGTTTGCATCTAGCAAGAATTGAATTTGAGACCTCACACATTTTAAAGTGATAAACACAAGCTCTTTTGCCACTAAGCCGCCCTTGGGTCGTTAATATCTCCATTTACATTCCTCGATACCAGAACGCCTTCGCATAAAACATAAAGAATTTTTACTATTGTATTGTACTGATTCACGTGACATTCACAATGGTTCATAATTTTTTTAGTGATGTCGGTGATTTTAGTGTCATCAGCTATTTTAGGTAATTGTGATTTACTAGAGATTAGTGGAATTTCATATTAAGCTCGTATACGAGTTAGGGAAGTGTGGAGTGTACACTCGTTGAGCTAATATGTTTTCGCTCAGACAAAGATGCGGGTGTCAAGGGACTTAACTGTTTGGGGCAGCGCCCCAAAAACTAAACCGTCATGTTTGTTGGTGAAGAGTTGTGACCTTTCGGTTTAACCAAAATTAACTGTAATTAACTGTCACAATGTCTCTTATTTACCAAACATATCTGGTCTCATTGGGACATACGAATTTCACATAACTCTATTTGCCTTGATTTGTTCTCTTGTGCCTAGAAACAAATTGTTCTTCACGAATTATTCCGATAAAGATTTCGTGATACTCAGTCACTAAGAGCATCTACAATGCAGCGCTTGAACAAAAGCTTTTCACTATTTCTACAAGTCTTTGAAAAGCTTTTTAGCATTGCACCTAATAACTTTTCAAACCACTTGGCAGAATAGCTTGGCAAACCTCAAGTGGTTGAAGCAAAAGCTTTTTAGCTTAAATACTTGTATTTTATTATAAAACTTTACTTTTGCTTCTACTTTTGATATCAATATTTATCATGAAAAGCTTTTACAAAAGCTTTGTGCATTGGAGTTGTTAGGGCCCGCTTGGTTCAAAGTGGGGAAAGGGAAAGGGAATGCAAAGGAATGAGTGAGGTGGGTAATCAATACCTTACCCCTCAATTTATTTTATAATGGTTCATTACCCATTACGGGGTAATCAATCTCTTACCCCTCCCTAACCAAGCACTATATTATGAGTAAGGTGGGCCCTTTTGAATACCTTACCCATTCCCCTTAACCCCTAACCCCCTTTTCCCCCCCCCTTACCCCTACCAAGTGAACCCATTATCATCACCGTAACCTCAATTTTTGATGTGGTTAGAAAGTTGATTGAAAAAGAGTATGAGATGGTTGGTTGCCCACCTTGATGTAGTCTTTGCAATCTCCTTACAAAGACATGGAAGAAGATGGACAACAAAATGAACAAAAATACAAAATCTTAACTTCATACAAGATAATTGTCTAGTTAAGGGAGATTTTTATTCGGTTTTCTACTCTTTAGCAAAAGAATATTAAACTGTATGTCTAGCATAATTAATTACAACAACGGATCTTCGACCGTCGATAATCCCTTGGCAATTAACCATGGATTACCTACGGATTTTTGTCCTTCGATAATCCATCAGTTTTCTTGACGGAATATCGACGGGTATCCCCCATCAGTCATTAATCTGTCGTAGATCCGTAATCCGTCATAAATGTTGGTATTCTGTCGGCAACAGTCTCTGTCAGTAATCCATTGGCAAGTTAGTCACATCTGACAGATTTGTTTCTGTCAGAAATCCGTCATTGTTGCCCTGTTTTCTAGTACTGATATGTTTATGTTCAAGTTGTTATGCTGCTAATCACCCCGTTTCACTTCTTCTTCCGTTGCATTTCTTCAATGTGAAGAGCAATTATTTTAAGTTTTGACAATAGATGAACGATATACATTAAATTTTATAATGCATTGCATATATAACCCATAAATAACACAACGTTTAGATGAAAGCAACAGTACTGTTGTTATGAAAAAAGTAAGACCTATGAGCTTTTTCAGATTTAATTAAGCACTTAAGACCGATAACGAAGCCAACACAAACACGCTTCAAATAACTGATGTATACAGTCAATTTACAATTCATGTACCATACTAATCCTTATAAATGTGGAGCGTTTTGCGTTTTCTTTTCAAACTTCTTATGCGCAATACGATAGAAGTGTACGTGGACCATGCACCAATTCTTTTAGCTAATTTCGGCGTTCACGCTTTGTACATAGACTCGCATTATACAATCTGACATGAGGCTTGTACTCATTGTCCATCCTTGATCAAGACATTTTTTTCAACTTTCAACTCACATTTGTTCCATACTTATACTTGTATAAAATAACACACCCATCATTATTATATACTTTTGTATCTTTGTAGGGTAGAAATGGGGTCGTACTTATAATAGTTCTTGTTTCATCATTTAAGAAACAATACATTTAAGAAAGAATAGCAAGACAAACAAATTAGTTGGATGCTATAATTTTTTTTGAATGGCGGATCTATTAACAAGCTCAGTAAGACGCTAAAGCTCACAAAGAAACAATTACAAGAGAGCAGTCATTGGCTTTTAAGCCAACCTAACCAATCGAGTTTTCTTCTAGCTCTAGCATTACACCAAATAAAAGACTGGGTCACAATAAGATCAAATAACGAGGCCTTAGATTGATGCTCTGAAGAGAAAAGCAACTTATTTCGATAACTCCAAAATGAACTACCAAGAAACAAAAAACGTGGCTTCCAAGTAATCTTTCACATCCTTCCTTAATCTCAAACCTTCGAGCCAAATAACCCAACCTTGATAGGACGAGATACCATTATCCAGAATCCCCCACCACCCTAGAACCTTAGCCATGATTTAACGTTCAAAATAACATCTTATAAATACTTTGAATATCATGAACAAAAGCTTTTGAAAACAGAAAAAGTTAATGAATCATATAAAGTTAGCGATCTATTCATGCGCAAAAAAATTGATGAGTCATACAAACTTACTGATCAGCTCATGCGCGAATATTAATGTTAAATAACCCGCGGATCATCTAATCAATAACATAATATTAATATCAACTTACTTAACCCACATGATTTTAGCATATAAGCTACTAAGTTTTGATTTACACTACCAATATGGGATTAGAAAGAAGTTTTTCTCAAAAAATGTATCTCACAATTCGTGCTAGAAAGTGTCAAAATTTTATACCTCTTTTTGAAAACAAATGTACCATATAAACTTGTCTTAGAGGAATGACCATATTAATTAGGCAATTCCAATCACATATGTCGGATAACCACTTGAAATATGTAACTAACTACCTCAAATAGGATACAACAAATGTGAATGGTTTACCTGTTTTCTATTCTCAACAATATTGAATTTACATGTGCAGGAAAAGGGAAACCGAAAATTTCCAGAAGGTGAACCATAGTTAGTTTATACCCTTATATATTATGGACTGTCCAGAAAGTGTGCACTGATTGGCATAAAACCTGCAAGGATCCGTCTATGTGGAGGGTCATTTATATGTCCGATTAGCATAAGTCTTATAATTTTCCTTCGGATCGATTTGAAGAAATAGGAGCCCGCGAGATGTGTGAGAATGTTGTTGATAAAACTTCTGCTTATCACCTATAAGTAATCTTAGAGTAATAGTCCGTGGAAAATGATGTTGGGGTGATTTTATCGCTGTAAAATGATGATTCGTTTATTTTGTTAGTTGCTTGAAACTATGAAGTTCATCATAATTAGTGGATATCTCATAGTTAGATAAACAAAAGATGATAAATCATATATACCTAAATAGTTTTATTGATAAAAAGACATTGGATCTTCACGTCTAAAGCTACCGCGTCGACGAGAAAAATCAAAAGAGCTTATAGCAAGACTTATAAGTCCCAAGTGCAATTGTTTAGATATGTTGAAGTGTATCTCTCTACTTGTGATTCTACATTTGTGCCATTATCAGATACGAACCCAAACAAATACTACAATACCCATCCAACTTTCAAATTTTGTTTCATTATCAGATACGTATAAAACTAATACCTGTTTTTTTAAACGTTTATGTTCCCTTTAACAGATTATCTAATCTTATCTATCTCGAAATTAAATCTTCGGAGTGTAAGGCTGGAAGCTTAATTAAAGCAATGAAGAAACTTCCAAAATTGGAAGAACTTAGCATTCGTTGTGATCAAGCATTGTGTAACAGTTATTGCTCACAACTAAAAACACGTAAACTAATTGATTGTCGATCCCAATATTGGTGATTTTGCAATACGTATGAAAACAATATATCAAATACCAGGTTGCAGGCGATTCTTGATGGATGTCACTGTCTTCAAGTGCTAGACCTGCGACTGTGTTCAGATATTGATCTAAAGGGTAATCTTGGAAAAAAAAGATTAGAACAGGTTGAATATGTATTACACATCGATCCTGTTTGTAGGTATCCATTTTCTGCAATGTATGTATGCAATCTCATGTAATTCGGTAACTAATCTTATGCTAATGATTTTGTTTAATCTTAGGGGCTGTTTGTTCTTATTCACATATATGAAAGGAATAATAATCTTTGAAAAAAGAAGCAGCTGCTTTGTTTATAGCTGTGTACCTTGGTCCTTTCATTCCATCTTTTACGTGTTAAAATAATTAAGGCTGCATATTCATAGTGTTATCTTTATTAAAAGCAAAGGATTTAACGAAATGTTTGTTAATTTCGAATCGAATTTTGGTTTCATTCCCATTACTATATTGGTTAAGCTAGTATAGTAAAATAAATCATGGAATTATACAAACCTAGATGATTTTTGCAATAGTAACAAACCGCTTGTAGGTTGATCGGGGTTTATATGAAGATACCAAAATCGGTCATATTGCAAATCATAACCGCCTAGAAGAGATGTTGTGCGAAGAAATCGAAATGCTTTCGTACTCTTGAATTCTTAACAGGATTAAGAAGCTTAACACCTTTTGGGCTGATTAGCTTAACAACTTTATGCATATCGTTTGTATAAGTGTAAGAGAGTGGTAGTTTGCTGCTGAAAAAGGTGATTGTTTTAGCATCGCACGCGTTGTTTTATCACATGGAAATTGGCCAAGATCGCTACCTATAGAGATCCAATTGAGTTAAAAGGCCGGCCAGTTTTGCAAAGAAACAAAATTATGGGCCATTTTTTTGAAAAACTAAGTTTGCAATCCCACATTGGTCAAAGAAACAAATTTTACTTAGTTATATACCTTAGTGCATATAGTCCACATAAGTTGAGATTAGCACATTTGTTGTTGGTGTGCCATCGTTGACGGTGGTAAATGTAAACATTAATTATTGTCAACGGATGAATACGGACAATTTATAATGCAAGTTCTCAAACTTTTTTTTCACACCTTACTAAAATTAATAATGTTTAAGCAAGAGATAATTTTATAACAAATATCACGGCAGTACTTATGTTTGGTTTGAACCTCGATCTACACTAATATATATCACCAACCAGGGCCGGATTAGCACATTTGTTGTTGGTGTGCCATCGTTGACGGTGGTAAATGTAAACATTAATTATCGTCAACGGATGAATACGGACAATTTATAATGCAAGTTCTCAAACTTTTTTTTCACACCTTACTAAAATTAATAATGTTTAAGCAAGAGATAATTTTATAACAAATATCACGGCAGTACTTATGTTTGGTTTGAACCTCGATCTACACTAATATATATCACCAACCAGGGCCGGATTTTAAGGTGTGCAGGGTGCGCAACCGCACAAGGCCCTAATTTTTTTGGGGCCTCCGATGTTATAATGCAGGGCTGAATTGATTCAGGGTTTAAAGAAAATCTTAGAACATATTCATCGGAGAAAGCATATTTATTAAAGGCTTAAAGCTATTAGCGAGAATCATCAGTAAAATACAGTAAGTGTCACGGAAATTATCTTCGAGAGTTGATCTATGCATAAAGTTTGACGAAAAGTCGGGCAATATGTTTTGATAAAATTCAAAGAAGCAACATTGTTGATAATTGTGTGCATGTACCACAAGTAGTCGAGTTAGAAGCAAGATATACCACATGGTAAGTGTGCGAAGGTATCACAATAATCGAGCAACAAGTTTGCTTTATTCAAGAATCAAATAGTACAATAGTCGGCACAGTTTGAATATTAGAATCAAACTGTTACAAGACTTAAACAAGATCAAGAAATGATCAAAGAACTATTACAGAAATGAAACAACAGATTGTAGAATGATTATTTGTGGGAGAGTGAGATAGCAGTCGAAGATGACTGCGTATGAATGGTAAGTATAACCCTAGCCAGGGTATACTCTTTTATAGCAAAAGAGATACAAGCGCCCCCTCAATCTTTCATCAAAACTTCAAAGGCAGCCCATCTTTTATTTCTTCATATTCAGGAATACATAAAGGGCATAAATGGTCCCTCATAATACACCTCACAAGTAGCATTAAGAAAGAAAGTAACAAGAACATATTGGACAAAGATTACTTAGGTAACTTTGAACATTCCCCCTTAATCTGAGTTCCAAATATGTCAAATAGTTTCAGTTTTTCACAAAGGAATTTGTGTTGATACACAGGTAGGTGTTTGGTAAGAATGTCTGCAGTTTGGTTTGAGGAGCCAATTTTGATGGCACTCAACACACCTTTTGCAATTTTTTCTTTGATGAAGTCGACATCTATTTCAAAATGTTTGGATCTCTCATGGAAAACAAGGTTTACAGCAAGTTGTAAGGCAGATTTGTTATCACAAAACAGTTTGACAGGAAAGTTAAGATCAACATTTAGATCCTTTAGGATTTTTGAACCCAAATAATTTCACAGTTGCAGCATATGGACCTATATTCTGCTCAGTAGAAGATTTTGAGAGAGTGTTTTGTTTTTGCTTTTCCATGATATCAAACAATTGTTAAAAGACACAATATCCAGTAAGATTTCAGGTTTTAATGCATTTTGCCCAATCGGCATCGTACACTTCAGAACATTATTAAGGCTGCTATGATCATACCTAAGACCTTTACCAGGGGCACCCTTTAAATATCTTAGCACATTTAAAGCAGAATCCAAATGAGATTTTAAGGGAGTATACCACATGGTAAGTGTGCGAAGGTATCAGCAGATAATCAGAGCAACAAGTTTGCTTTTATTCAAGAATCAAATAGTGTTGGTACAATAGTCACAGTTTGAATATTAGAATCAAACGTTACAAGACTCTAAACAAGATCAGAAAATGATCAAAGAACTATTACAGAAATGAAACAACAGATTGTAGAATGATTATTTGTGGGAGAGTGAGATAGCAAATGAAGATGACTGCTAAGTATGAATGGTAAGTATAACCTAGCTGTGGTATACTCTTTTATAGCAAAAGAGATACAAGCGCCCCTCAATCTTTCATCAAAACTTCAAAGGCAGCCCATCTTTTATTTCTTCATATTCAGGAATACATAATGGGCATAAATGGTCCTCATAATACACACGCACAAGTAGCATTAGAAAGAAAGTAACAAGAACATATTGGACAAAGATTACTTAGGTAACTTTGAACATTCCCTTATCGGAGTTCCAAATATGTCAAATAGTTTCAGTTTTTCACAAAGGAATTTGTGTTGATACACAGGTAGGTGTTTGGTAAGAATGTTCTAGCAGTTTGGTTTGAGGAGCCAATTTTGATGGCACTCAACACACCTTTTGCAATTTTTTCTCTGATGAAGTCGACATCTATTTCAAAATGTTTGGATCTCTCATGGAAAACAAGGTTTACAAGTTGTAAGGCGGATTTGTTATCACAAAACAGTTTGACAGGAAAGTTAAGATCAACATTTAGATCCTTTAGGATTTTTTGAACCCAAATAATTTCACAGTCATACAGCGATATGGACCTATATTCGCTCAGTAGAAGATTTTGAGAGAGTGTTTTGTTTTTTGCTTTTCCATGATATCAAACAATTGTTAAAGAAGACACAATATCCATAAGCAGATTTCCGGTTTTAATGCATTTTGCCCAATCAGCATCACTGTACACTTCAAGAACATTATTAAGATCGCTATGATCATACCTAAGACCTTTACCGGGGCACCCTTTAAATATCTTAGCACATTTAAAGCGAATCCAAATGAGATTTTAAGGAGTATGCATATGTTGTGCTAGGCAATGAACAGTAAGATATGTCAGTGCGGTATGAGTAAGATAAATCGTTTTCCAAGTAGTTTTGGTACCCGTTATGTTATCAAGCAATGGGTCATCTTGTGTTGGTATAAAGGGAAGGACAGAGTTTGGTTCCATGGGTGTAGACACAGGTTTACATCCAAGGAGACCAAATTCTTTTAAAACTTCAAGACAATATTTTCTCTGGGAGAGACAAATGTCATTCCCAGTTTTTATCACCTCAATACCTAGAAAGAATTTGAGAGTACCCAAGTCTTTTATGTTAAATTTAGTTTTAAGAAAGACTTTGAATTGTTCAATTTCCTCAACACAGTTGCCAGTAAGAACAATATCATCAACATAGACAAGTAAAGCAATAAACTTGTTATCTTTGCTTTTTGTAAATAAAGAGTGATCACTCACAGACTGAACAAAACCATGTTCCTTGAGAACACCAACAAGTTTTTCATTCCATTTTCTAGGAGCTTGCTTAAGACCATACAATGATTTAGTAAGTTTACAGACCATGCTTTTGTTGTTTTCATCAGAAAAACCTTTTGGAATAGTCATATATATGTCCTCATCAAGCTCACCATAAAGAAAAGCATTATTAACATCTAATTGGAAAAGAGGCCATTTGTTCTTAACAGATAAAGCAATAAGAATTCTAACAGTGGACATTTTAACAACAGGAGAAAAGGTTTCATTATAATCTATCCCTTCTCTTTGGTTAAAGCCTTTGGCAACAAGCCTGGCTTTGTATCTGTCCACTTCACCATTGGATTTGTACTTGATTTTCCAAATCCATTTGTACCCAATGGGTTTTCTATTAGCAGGTAAAGTGGTTATGATCCAAGACTTGTTAGTATTTAAGGCCTCAATTTCAGCATTCATAGCATCAACCCAGTTAGGGTCAAGGATGGCTTCCTCATAACAAGTAGGTTCAACAGTTTTATTTAAGTTGAAAGTAAAGCGTAAGTATTTTCGAATCAAGATTAGAATAATTAACAACTTTTTCTATACCATATTTAACTTTGCCTTCAACAATAAAGTCATTAAGATTTTTGGGCAATCTAGTGGGTGCGGTTGACCTCCTTGTGGTGATGGTGGCAAGTCTCCTTTTCTGAGTTGACTCATTTGAGTCTGAATCGAATTAACAAATGCCCTCGAGGTGTGTATTTTCTTCCATAGATGAAGCATCTGAGTTACCATCCTCATTGAGAGAATTCAACTTAGTCCATCATCATTGGATGAAGCATCTGAGTTACCATCCTTATTGAGAGGATTCAACTCAGTCCCATCATCATTGGAAGACACTCTCCCTTCATCATTGGGTCTTTTAGGGTTGTCAGTATCAAAAGCAATTTTGTGATTTAAATCTTTGGAATCAAAGAAGTTTTTGTGGTTTAAATCCTTTGACACACCAGTTTCAAAGACTTGTTTTTGAAGATTGTTTTTCATTTTGAAAGGGAAAACAGTTTCATAAAAGTTGACATCTCTTGAAAAGAAAACATGTTTTGTTTCTAAGCTTAAAAGTTTGTAACCCTTTTTTTCATTAGAGTAGCCAATAAGAACACTTTTTTCAGATCTGCTGTAAAATTTGTCAGAATTATTTAGGATAGTAGCATAGCAAAGACAACCAAAAACCCTAATATGAGAGAGTGTAGGGTCATGCCCATACACAAGAGAGAAAGGAGATTTTCCAGACAACACAGAAGAAGGTAACCTGTTGATAAGGTAAGCAGCAGTGAGAACACATTCAGGCCATAAGTAAAGAGGTAATTCCCCCTGAAACATAAGAGATCTGGCAACATTGAGAAGATGTCTATGTTTCCTTTCTGCAATTCCATTTTGTTGGGGTGTTTAGACACAAGAAGTTTGATGTAGAATGCCTTTGTTATGAAAAAATTGTTGCATTCTGTTATTGACAAATTCAGTACCATTGTCACTTCTACAAACTTTAATATTACTTTCAAATTGATTTGACAGCATTTGAGTAAAGTTGACAATGGAATCATAGACATCTCCTTTGTTTTTAAGCATATAAACCCAGACAGCCTTTGAGTAATCATCAACAATAGTTAAAAAATATTTGTAGCCATCTCTGCTAGTGATTTTATAAGGACCCCAAACATCTAGGTGGACAAGTTGACCAATTTTAGTTGACTTATGTTCACTTAACGGAAAAGGTTCCCTGGTTTGTTTAGCCTTATGGCAAGTGTCACAGATATGAGTAGAATCAGTTGGTTTATCAAGGTTAAGACTGGGTTTAAGGACATGTAAGACTTGATCAGAGGGATGACCAAGTCTTTGATGCCAGAGGTTTCTAGAGACAATGCAATTATTAGAGATAACCTTACAATTAATGTCAACATCAAACAAGTACAGGCCATTAGATTGATTACCAATCCCCACATTTCTTTTTGTTGCAAAGTCCTCAATAATATAACATTTAGATTCATCAAAACTAACAGATAATTTGCTATCTCTAGCAAGTTTGTGAACAGATAGCAGACTGACAGTGTACTCAGGCACAACTAAGACATCATGTAAGGTAATATTGTTGTTGATTTTCATGTCACCAATCTCAGTGATAAGTGCTTGAGTCCCATTTGGGTGTCCAACAGTAAGACCAAGTTTTGAAACATCAATAGTATTGATTAAAGGTTTTGAAGACAGAGTCATGTGTTGGTTTGCTCCAGAGTCAACAATCCAACCAAGACTGATTTTTCCTTTTAAAAAATTTGTGTTTCCATTAAAGTGTTTTTCAAATTTTAAATTGAATTTGACACTGCCATTAAAAGGTTCTGAAAAACATTTACCTGCCATATTGGAGTTGACAGGGCTATCATTGAGAAGACTCATTAATCGACCATCGATCATTAGACAAGGAAACAGGAGAGTTGCTAGTTCTACACTCATCAGTGGATGAAGAAGAAGAAGCATTGTTACTAGTAGGTTTAATATTAGAGTTAAAGTTCCTTTTTCCATATCCAGCAGGATAGCCAACAATATCATAACATCCATCAATGGTGTGATCAGGTTTTTTGATTAGAGCACTTCAAATTAAGGTTGGGTCCTCTATTGTTAGAGCTGTTAACAGAAGTATTATTCCCAGATGTGGGATTTGTGCTTTTGTAATTGTTGTTTCCCCCTTTTTTGTTATCAAAGAATTTTGAGGCAAAAGCAGACACATTTGGTTTAATGGATCCAGTACGGAGGAGAAGTTTCGTGAGATTCTTCCCACGATATAATAGAAAAAGCAGTTTTGATAGATGGTAGAGGATCCCTGGTTAAAATGTTGCTTCTGATGGGCACATAAGTGTCATCAAGACCCATTAAAAACTGCATTAACTTGATTAGCTGGTTATGTTTTTCAAAGTGTTTTCCAGCATCACAAGTACATGTAGGAAGACTGATTATAGAGTCAAATTGTTTCCATAAAGAATTAAGATTATTGTAGTAATCAGCAAGAGAGGACCCATTTTGACCCAAAGAGTTGATATTTTTATGTATATTAAAGACAGCAGATCCATCAACTTTGTCATAGGTTTCTTTTAAGTCATTCCACATTTCATAGGCAGTTTTAGAATATATAGCACCAGCAAACAACTCAGGACTTAAAGAGTTTAGAATCCAAGTAAGTACAACATAGTCACACATATCCCATTGATTAGCAAGACTAGCATTAGAATCATCTTTTTTACAAGTTCCATCAACAAAGCCAAGTTTATTATGGTTTCTTAATGCAAAAGTCATGGCAATGCTCCATATTTTATAGTTTTCTGAGCCAGTAAGTTTAACAGATATAATAGGATTACCACTAGTGTCACTAGGATGCAAGTAGAGAGTATCACCAAAGACAAGTTTTAATTCAGAAGAGTTAATCACAGATTCATTAGTCATAGATTCAGTAAACCTGGATTCATTATTAGCTTGTTCACCCTCACCCACAGCCATGGTGATAGCACAGACAAATAAACAGAAAGACAAAAGCAGCAACCACAAACAATAAGAGCAATAATCCCAAATCAACTTCCAACCTAACTAGTCCTAGCCTCCGTCAACTAGAAGAACATAAATACAGGAAATAAAAACAACTCACACCCACGGTTCAAACAAGCACTAAGCCATTGGACTGGGGTAGGCCAGAGCAGGTATTCATACCACTCAGAGGTGGCAGATCAAGGAGTTAACCTACCCGTTTGCACCCAATCAGCTTGAATGCTGTTTAAACAAGATAGGGAGAAATACTTACAGTGCTTTGTGCAGTGGAAGAGGTGAAGACCGACCACAACCACCCTAGATTCACTTAGTCTAGGGATGATTAGGATCAATTAGAACCAGAGAGCACTCCAAGAACAAAACCCCCAAGTCAGAAAATAGTTAGGGTTTCGAATAAACCCTTAATTTGTATTGATTGAACACCGATAGGACCAAAAATATCAATCCCAGTACTCCACAAACAAAACCCCCAAATAAAAAAAATTAGGGTTTTGAACAAACCCTAATTTATTTCGATTAAGCGCCGATAGGACCAGAAAAATTAATTTCAGCACCCACAGATGTTCCAGAACCCAGATACGAACCACCGAAGTTATCAGAAACAATAACCCCCAATATAAAAATCCTTTGAGAGCGGGATTCGAGAGAAATCAGTAGCCTATAGCTCTGATACCATGTGCGAAGGTATCAACAGATAATCAGAGCAACAAGTTTGCTTTTATTCAAGAATCAAAGAGTACAATAGTCGGCACAGTTTGAATATTAGAATCAAACTGTTACAAGACTTAAACAAGATCAAGAAATGATCAAAGAACTATTACAGAAATGAAACAACAGATTGTAGAATGATTATTTGTGGGAGAGTGAGATAGCAGTCGAAGATGACTGCGTATGAATGGTAAGTATAACCCTAGCCAGGGTATACTCTTTTATAGCAAAAGAGATACAAGCGCCCCCTCAATCTTTCATCAAAACTTCAAAGGCAGCCCATCTTTTATTTCTTCATATTCAGGAATACATAAAGGGCATAAATGGTCCCTCATAATACACCTCACAAGTAGCATTAAGAAAGAAAGTAACAAGAACATATTGGACAAAGATTACTTAGGTAACTTTGAACAGTAAGCAACAATACAAAGTTGTCAAGTATCTTGTAACTTGAAGACAATGGTAACCAACAAAACAGTAGCAAACTTGAAAAGCAGAAAAGTAGCAAAGTTAGAGATATGTTTTCTGACATCAGCTCAAATGGAAGAAAAGTAGCATAGTTATGATATGCTCAAAGTTACAAACGAAGAAAAGATGCATGTACTTCATTACTTGCTATCAATCTGAAACCTATTACAAAACTCCAAAATGGATGTCAACCGCGATATCATAAGACACAACTTGCATGGCTCTTATGGTACGATTGAATTGCGCATTAATTTTTACCTTGCATTAACTGCGAGGTATAGAACCAGTAGATTTAAAGTGTGCTTTAAACCAGCAATGTATTTTTACAATTGCATGTAATTTGTGTTACTGCTCAAAGTGTGCTTTAAACCAGCAATTCTAATGATTCAGCTTTGATGATAAACCAGTAGATTAGTACTCGTGGATCATAGAAACCAGTAGATTAGTACTATACTAGTCCATTTTTTGTAATTTGCTAATATCAGCAAAAGTGGCTAAGATGGAAACTTGCTCTGTCTGAGAAGTGGTTCTAGCCATTCGTCCAACATCATCTTGTGGCGCTATTAGCAAGTTATCAAATAAGGGACTGAACTCGAAGATGGTCCTATAAGTTGTCAGTGGCATTGTTGTATTTATAAATGATGGTGCTTAATAGCTTATTGCTTTTATTTATGTGACAGAAATGCTTATCTGCCTGCATCAAATGGCAATGAAGACTGTAACAAATAATGAGCTTAATGTATGAAAATGTAACCACCTTTTAACAAACCTTTGGATAACAGTATTATCTCAGTCAAAAAAAGGTACAAACTTTCAACGAGGTCTTCTAATGTTGCTGAAAATGGTTGTGTCTACATCTGCGTTAAATCTACTCATTTGCCTAACTTAAATAAATTTGAGGAAATTTGGTTAGCATTTATGTACTACATCTGTGTCAGTTCATATAATCTGTTTATGTTATGTTTTTTAATCTTTCTAACATCCGTTTTCACAAGTAAAGTTGGAAGCTTCGATTCTTCTGGGCTCGCTCATGCTGTTTATCTTATTTTGTTGTATCTTGAGGCATATCTTGGTACGTTTATTTTGTGCAGTATTAATCTTTTTTTTTCACCATTTGAGCTGATGTCAAAAAGCGTACATCTCTAACTTTGCTACTTTTCTGCTATCCAAGTTCGCTACTGTTTTGTTGGTTACCATTGTCTTCAAGTCCGGCGACCATCCTTACAAGATACTTGACAACTTTGTATTGTTGCTTACCATGTGGTATACCTTGCTTCTAGCAGTATTTTTTGCGGTGCGTGGACATTAATATCAACAATGTTGCTTACTTGCTTCTTTGGTTTTTAGGGATTTTGGGCGTTTGCCACCTCTACGCATCATCTGGCTGTTTCTTTTTGGCGGTGGGTTACATATACTATCTCTCGTTTTTGAATTTTGGAAATGCTTCTAGAAATGATAGGATTGTCACTTCCCTAGCTCATGCGACTGAAGTTTTTGGTCGCTTGGATGTTGTTGATAGTTATATTATATCCTCCTGTGTTGATCGTGCTTTATGATCTGATACCGTTTTCTCACTTGACTCGGATAATGCTAAACCGAGAAGGTGGTTTTGCTGGGTAAGCTGGTGTGGATCTGGTTGTCGAACCTGAAAATACTCATATATGTATGTAATTACAATATATTAACGTATCAAATATATAAATTTGATTTGCTACTTATGTAAAAAAAAAGTAAAGTAACACCCAATGCCGTCTTCCACGGGTTATGGGTACCCAATACCGTTTCCGGTGTATGGGTGAGGTTAAGATGTAGACGTACTTACCCTACTAAAGGTAGAGAGCGCTCCAGTTCTACCAAAGGTAGAAAGGACCTTCGGCCTTTTGTAGGGAGTGAGGATCGAACCTCTGACCTCTCGGTTGAGAGGCAAGGGGTTTACCAACTGATCCAACCCTACTTGTTTTGATTTGCTACTTATGTCATTGTTGCAATTAAGAATACATGATCAGTTATTTGCCTGTATCTGGACCGCGCCAATTATATGTATTTTCTGTGTACATCCACGACGTATATTGTTATTTTTCGCCCAAAAGCTACTTCCACCTTGTATCATATGCCGACTAAGCAAGCTACCACATAAGTTTATGAATCAACATAGGAAACATGATTTAACATGAAACGATAATGTCACTTGCTAAGAACCTAACATTGCGTAATAAAAGTGCACGATATATGAAATCGACTACAAACAGCTATACTACGATCAACATAAATAAGGTTCGCTAATCGCTACAAATTTCTTGGATTGTTTACTCTTTTGGGAAAAGATCGTCCACAAACCTTACAACCATCCGGATGAACTGCACCTGATGATTCTCTTCCATGCAAGCCAACAAGCACCGCAAACAAAATACACAACACACTTAAAAACACGATACTTAACAAACCGGTCAGAACGTAAATTACTATGGTTTCACTTTTGCATGGTCGATCAGATGGAGCCGGAGATGTAGTTGAAGTTGTAAGCCTTTTATCTGCTATGACTTGAATGATAATCTTGTCGTTGTTGATTTCGATAATTCCACTAATGAAATAATGAGGTCCAGTTTGGTTCAACTTGACCACCGAGTAGCCATCGCTA
>OU343224.1:362245541-362439206 GCA_910596185.1 Chrysanthemum makinoi | reverse complement strand
AAATAGATTGTCTATTCATCTAACACATGCAAACATAAACCATAATTTATTTTTGACCCATTTCATCTACTAATACACGCAACCTAATTAAAATGATTTTTTGTATTTATAATATTTTTTGGTGTATACTTGTTTTTCAATTTTATTGTTGAATGACAATATTTCATAGTAAGGATGTTAGTCATTTTCGGCCCAAGAAGAAATGGTATATTCTAAATCCTACAGGCCTATTGATATTTCAACAAAATAATAAATTTCAATACACGCTAAAGGTATATATTTCACTAAAAATGTTTTAGTGAGATAATATACCTTTTAGCGTATTTTCAATTTTCAAAGGAATCGAAAACACTTATAAATTAACACAAAAACAAAACTAATGGAGGTCATCTAAGAGACAACACATAACCCCTACTAGTTTAGGAGGTTATAATATTTTTGGCATATGGATTAGATGACCTCACAGATTTTCGTTATGGCTCATGGACCCGAGTATAGGAATTCATTGGTTGTGTTTTTTGCATGTCATGATTTTGATTGACCCTGGTACCGACATTTGGATATTAGAGTTTTATTTTCTTAGTGTTTAGTTGGAGGAGAAAATGGATAGTGACTGATGGTATGTGTGAAAACACATACCTTTTCTTTATCAAAACCGACCAAAATGACAAAAACTAACCTCTAAAGCCATATATATGTGTGTTTTTATGTTTATGCATGTGCTGGTAACGGATATCGCAAAACGGACTAAGAAAAGACAAAACGGAAGAAAACGAGCACGATTGGTAAAAGTGTGAAAAGTGTTGGGGAATAGTTTCTAGACTTTGATTCAAGATTGTTTTTCAAATTACCAAACACACCCTCAACTTAAACCAATTGTCACCTTTGGTCCCTAATAACATTTACAAAGTTAGTCCAAAATTTAACTTTGTTTAAATTTTATTTAAAACCTTTACACCTTTGGTCCCTAATAACATTTACAAAGTTAGTCCAAAATCTACACGCGTATGATACCACTGTTAGGTCACCTAAATGTAACACAAGGATCAATAGTGGTATCATACGCCATCTAGTTGGGTGAAACACTTTTGTTTTTGAAGTTTTGCACTATACGCGTGGGTTTTGCGTATACACTATTCATACGATCAAAAGCTTTGATTTTTACACTTAAAACTCAAGATTCTTGTGGTTTAAGGTTTATTTTGTGTTAAAGTTAAAGTTTTTTGCATCAAGTTTCAAACTTTACGCGTGTATATTTGTTTTCAAGCTTGGTTTATTTCGTGTATCTCTTGCTACGCGTAAGGTGAAAAGTGGATTTGAATCATCAAGTTTCATACTTTTTAGATATTTTGCTGATTTTGAAGTTGTTTCATCATAAAACTGTGGTTTACAAAACGTTTTTGGGCATAAAAATCAGTTTTGTTATTTTTTACTTCCTACGCCTGTAATACCCTAGTTTTACGCGCAAGGATCTACTCATAAGTCATCCTATGCCTATCAGCTTCCTAATACGCATAAGGTTTTCTGCATTTGCTCTTCGAAGCTGTTGGTTTACTCAGTGTTTTCTTGCTTGGAAAAGCCTAAAAACACTTCGACTTGTGGATATCTTTTACACTTGGATAAGTGTAAAGGATTTTTTATTAAAAACCCTAGCTTTATCGCATAAGCATAAAAGTTTACGAGTAAACACTTTACGCCTAAGTTATTCTTACGCATAAGTTCATCGTACGCCTAAGGTAATCTTACGCATAATTTTCTTACTACTAAGCCTTTGGTTTACGCTTAAGCCTAAGTTTTATCCAAAGTTTACGCGTAAGTAGTATTTACGCTCTAAGCTCTGTGGGTTCTACTGTAAGAAGGGAATTACGCGTAAGCTACTGTCTATAGTCTAATCTGCTTCTACGCCTGTGAACTTCATCAATAAACTCAAGTTTCATTCGAATACAAAGATCCATCAACAACACAAGTTTTTCAAACTACTTTATTTGGGGCTGCCTTTTTCACCTAACAACTGACACAAACATAAATAGATTGTCTATTCGTCTAACACATGCAAACATAAATCCTAATTTATTTTTGACCCATTTCATCTACTAATAGACCCAACAACCTAATTAAAAATGATTTTTGTATTTATAATATTTTATGGTGTATGCTTGTTTTTCAATTTTATTGTTGATTGACAATATTTAATAGTAAGGATGTTAGTCATTTTCTGCCCAAGAAGAAATGGTATATATTCTAAATCCTACAGTGGCCTGTTGATATTTCAACAAAATTATAAAATTTCTCTATAACACGCTAAAAGGTATAATATTTCACTAAAAATGTTTTTAGTGAGATAATATACCTTTTTAGCGTATATTTTCAATTTTTCAAAGAAATCGAAAACACATATAAATTAATGCAAAAACACAACTAATGGAGGTCATCTAAGAGACAACACAGAACCCCTACTAGTTTAGGAGGGGTAATATTTTTTGGTATGGATTAGATGACCTCTCGGTTTTTCGTGATGGCTCATGGACCCGAGTATAGGAATTCATTGGTTGTGTTTTTTGCACGTCATAATTTTGATTGACCCTGGTGCTGACGTTTGGATATTAGAGTTTCATTTTCTTAGTGTTTAGATGGAGGAGAAAATGGAGGACTGATGGTATGTGTAAAAACACATACCTTTTCTTTATCAAAACCGGACCAAAATGACCAAAAACTAACCTCTAAAGCCATATATGTGTGTTTTTCTGTTTATGCATGTGCCGGTAACGGATATTTCTATTATGATAAATCGTAGTTTGCGGTTTGGTATTAAAGCAACACTTGGTAAGGTGATTGTTAAGACAGCTTACAAGGAAATAGAAAACGATTTATTTATTATTTATAGAGTAGTAGTGAAATCGCAGTTAACTTTGTGATATTTCGGTAAGACGACAATTCAGGTTGTAAAACAATTCGTGAAATGATTTGTAGAGTAACTTATAAGAAAACAATTTATTGTTTGTCTAATAGTAAAAAGATTTCGTAATTCATTAATAGAGTAAAATATTTTGTACGGTAAAGGCAAAATAATTTGTGAGGTAAGAGTACCAAGTTTTATTGTTTTAAATTAGACAGTGGCTAAAGCAGCTCATTAAAAGGGTAAAATAGTTTATAAGACCGTAATATAACTTGCAGGAAAAATTTTGTAATATAGTTTACAAATTGCTATCGCAATTGTTTGTTGTTTCACAAAATAGTAGTAAGGTAATTAATCGGTTTATCACTCTATAGAAAATAGTTTGCAAAGCATTAATAAGGTCATTGTTTATGAAGTATTAGTAAGATCGTAAATTATTGGTTTAATGGCACAATAGTAAGACTTTTTGGAAAAATGACCGTAAAGTGATTGGTAAAACAGTTGAAAGCAGTTCACGTTAGATAACGACGAAGTTTATTATTTCATAAGAGGGTAGTAGAACATACAGTTGGTGTTTCAAAAAGGGGTGAGTGGAAGATTAGGTATTTTCTCGAAAAAGTGGCTTGAGTTGCAAGCTAACTCTTGGTATGTCTTTACATCTTTTAGTCGTTCGTTTATTATTTATGTTTAGAGAGGAGTTCCCTTTCTAGAAGTCGATTGAGTACGAGTTTTTGGGGTAGAGGTGACACTGTTACCGCAATGGATGACGAGATGACTTCGATTTCAACGTCTAAGAGAATGATAATAGGGTGGGATGATGGATACATGGGTTGCAATGACCCAGTAATAGAGGTTTAATGATTCCGTAATGAAGATGATAAGTCGATGGGATGGGAAACAGAAGACATGGTATTGTAGCGACCCAAAAATATAATCTAAACATAGAGTAATGTCGTGCGGTAATTAGAATTTTAGTTAGTCGCGCATAATCTACTAAACAAATCTAAAATATAATCATTAACTCGCATCATGCAATATTTCGCTGGTTATGTATTATCTGCTAAGCAAATCTCATACATAACGTAGGCACGGAGGGCGCGAAGTGGTAGCGTAAAATGGTCCATTTCAACATGGGTCATTGTGGTGTCCTTGCGTGAAGTGGTAGTGTGCATCATCTGCCATGCAAATCTCCATGCACGTTGCTAGTAAGATGTAGACGCGGAGGCGTAAGGTAGTAGTGTAAAATGGTCAGTTTAGAGAGGTAGTAATGAGAAAAGCGTCCACTTTGGAGAAAAAGTATCGTAGTGAAGAAATGTTGTGACGTCAGTGTATGATGTGTAGGAGTAAACCTTTGTAACTATTATGATGAAAAATTTACTCTTTTTAGAAGTTAATCAGAAGGTCAACTGGACATACCACTATTATAACTACTTTCAGTATTGCAACATTCACCTCTGAGTCAGACATAGGTGATCAGGCTATGTCCCACTGTCCCTGGTTGAATATAGGTGATCAGGCTATATTCACCCGAGGTTCAATGAATTTTGCAATGCTTAGCTTAGTTATACTAGTAACATGTCCTAATGCCTTCAAAGTTTATTATGAAAGGTTGAACAGTTATTTAATTTATGTGGGGAGAAGGCGAGCGCTGTGATAATGTAAACATACGTATAAGTAAGGCAATCCTAGCTAATAGTGAGACTAAGTTGGCAGTAATAAACACTTATATTATCAAAGATGACTTCAACAAGTCATAAGTGAGGCAATCAGCTTGGCAGGTGGCATGTGTCGGGTCAGGGTTAAGTTTTTGTAAAGTGGTTATAGTCTAGGTATTTATAAATACCTAGTTCTCTATAACAAGGCTCGATGCCAACTGTAACACCCCCAAAAATGGTTTGCAGCGGAAGAAAAGGTTTTGGGATGCTACTCAATTGGATCATAACACAAAGTGAAAAATAAATATTTTTCTTAAAAGATTACATTTATTGAAGTAAAATAGAGTTTACAAAGGTTGATTTGTTGCGAAAAAATGGCCCATTAATAAAATGTGGTCCCATTGTATATCGAGTCATCTATGACCAAGTCATGCCAATGCCCAAGCGCCTCCAGAGTTAGCTATCGCCTTTTCATCCTGAAAATATATGCTAAAAAGTCAACACAATGGTTGAGTGAATTCATAGGTTTAGTAAATAAGCGGTTGATCACAAGATTTTCAAGTTTAAAAGAAGCCATGCTACGTTGTTATATCACCCATAAAAGATAGTTCATATTATTGCACTAAGCTCATGAAACCAATACTAACTGCATACACCTAATTACTGGTGTAAGTAAATAAAATTGCCACCAAGATGTAATAGCCAATTACATAGAGATACCAAATATAGTGCGCCCGGTTATTTCCGATAACCGAGTCGGGGTCGTCAATTCCCATAGTACTATCTACGATATTTGCGTTCACTCGCAAGTGATTAATGGTTCATGATGAAGGGGACTTTTGCCTGGCAACTTAGGCAAAGTCATAATATCAAGAGTACAGCAAACAGTTTTCAAGCAATTGTGATCATAAAAGCAGTAGTAGCATGTATTCTCCCCCAAGGAGTTTATAAAATAGTTAAAAGAGTAAAAGTGGAGCTATGAACTCACCTTAGTTATACGGTAGGAAATGCACAACAATAGCAAGTACGATATGACAACGGCTTCAACACGAAACCTAGATATAATATGGCAAGTCTTAGATAATACATTCCGTTTACGACCCTAAATGGTAATGTTTGGAAAATGGTTTATTTATGAGACACACGTATCGTTTTAACTTGTGTGGTATGCTAAAAGTTAAAAAAAAAACAATTGTTTTCAAATATCTGAGTTGTGGACGTTTCATAAGTTAATTTGATTATCGACGTACTTAAGATGTAGTTGTGAAAATATTTCTTAAGTATTGGCTCTTGGAATAAATGTGAGAAAATGCATACGAAACTTTCGTATAAGAGTTGGCTCAAATATTGGCTCAAGTCGAAGTGAGGAATAAATACAATTCGAATTGTATTTGTTAGATTCATTGAGTTTCGAGGTAGGAATATATAAATTTATTGAATAATATATTTGGACAATATAGTATTTAAAGTTTACGCCGATAAGGTCGTTAAACACATTTAACTAGACGAAAAGTGGTAAAATATATGAGTTTATCGAACTTATAAAAGTTTTGGATAAAAATGTCAAAGTGTTCAACCTTGAGGGGTTGAAGTTGTAAAGATTCTTATATGTTTCAAAACTTATAAAAGTTTTTAAGAAAATGTTTAAGTCTTTTCAAGTTGAGGGTTTTAAAATGTAAAATCTTATATAAGTTACTAACTTTTATAAGTCTTAAGAAAACTATTGTTTGATTCAAAGTTGAGGGGCTTAAACTGCCAAAAGGGTGAAAGTTGTACAAAAATTAAAAAGAAAGTAAACTGCTATGGAGGGTATTCGAACCAGGGACCCTGCGCATACAAACCAAGCGCTCCAACCATCTGAGCCACTAGGCTAATCGTTTAAGGGTATGCGTTTTTATATTTGTTATGGTCTAATTGCTGCGTTTTTCATTTTGTAAACATTTACTCAGTGCATGTATAGTCGTGAGTGATTGCCCGTAATGTTTTTATGCCTTCTTCTCAGTTTCATGCATTTGTTTTTGTAGTAATAAACAAAAGCTTGCTTGGTTAAAAGAAGTATGAATGCGTATGTTTGATTTTCAATTATAAACAAGGCAAAGGTTTAGCTTGGTCGACTTTTATGAGCATATATAAATATCAAATGTCGATCAAATCAAGTTCCCAACCACACGAGCTTTGCAACGATGTTAGGTTCGTTTAGTTTTAAGATCTACGTGTGTCATGTGTGAAATGAAAACGAGTTTAGAAGTTTTAAAGTGTCCATACGACATGAAAACTTTAAAGAAACTTAATAACGAGACTATGCTACGTATCGAAATGGGTTTAGAAAGACTTACGACACCAAGATGGTGGCGACGGCGGTGTCACTCGAATCAAACGAACCCTAACTGTGGCCCTTCACTCTAAACCGTATCAACACCTCGGTCTTGGACTCCTTCGTGTCTAAATGGTGGTGGTGGCGTGATAATGGACGGTGGTGGTGATGAAGATGGTGACAGTTGCAATGGCTCTCGAACACAACAATCCTGGGTCTCATCTTCGTCCTGAATGGTGGCGGTGAAGAAGGATGGTGGCTATGTTGGTGGTGGAAGACGGCGGCGCAGATGACCAGTTAAGTAAGGAGGAAGGTGGAGGCTGTAATAAGCATCTATGGTTTGGTGTTTTTCTGGTCGAGCAAAGGAAGAAAGAAAATGGGATTGTATGTTTATTTTTGTGAAGAAAAGTTTACCAAATTGTTGTTTCTGGCTCCCGGTGTTGTACGATCAAGCAAGAGAGAAGAAGAGAGTAAGTTTGTAGGTTGTGTCTTGTGTGAAGCGTAAAGTATCAGATCTTGGTATATAAAGGAGTAGTTTGAGTATGTTTGAATAGTCAAGAGGAGTTCACATGCTTGTGTAAGTCCATTTTGGGAAGCTTGTAACTCTTGTGTTTCCTTGATAATAGGGTGTCATGGGTTATGAGCTCAAGACAAGGACCATGATCACATGGGGCGGCATTGCTAGGAAATAAGACAAAATACAAATTATTGTCTGCTAAATAAGTACATGCACGTGATGTTGTATGATTAAAGTGAAAGGGAAATATTACGTAAGGTTTCTGTTGGAAAGCAGCGAAGGAGAAGGAGAAGGAGAGTAGAAAGAGGTAGGGTGTGAAAACAAAAGGGGTAGGGTAGGGCTGGTTGGTGTAATATTATTATTATCGTATTATTACAATATTTAGTGTACCCCGTGTTTCGTGAATCTCTAAATAAACGACCTTCTAGAGCCCGAAAAATATAAAATTTATATTTTTAGAAACGTTTTTGCGAACATAATAATAAGACATCATTATTACTTGGAAAATAATTGATTAAAATTTGTGTTATTAATTGGTGTCGGTAAGTGGGTGGTCTCATTTATGGAGATAACCTCTCGTTGTCGTGTTTAGATCATCAACAAAAATTAGGAAATAACTATTTTGCATTATTCGATTATCAATGTTACCCGTGATTGCATATTTCAATTAAAAAGTAAAAATTTAGGCGTGAAAATGTATAAGAGCGTTTTATTAAATCAGATAAACAATTACTTCATTCTTTACAGGTGAATAATGACTTGGAAATTTACGGGTGGTTACATTGTAATACCCTAGTTTTACGCGTAAGGATCTACTTATAAGTCATCCTATGCCTATCAGTTTCCTACGCCTAAGGTTTTCTGCATTTGCTCTTCGAAGTTGTTGGTTTACTCAGTGTTTTCTTGCTTGGATAAGCCTGAAACACTTGACTTGTGGATATCTTTTACACTTGGATAAGTGTAAAGGATTTTTTGGTAAAACCCTAGTTTTACGCATAAGCATAAAAGCATACGAGTAAACACTTTACGCCTAAGTTATTCTTATGCATAAGTTCATCTTACGCCTAAGGTAATCTTACGCATAAGGTAATCTTACGCATAAGGTTCTTACTACTAAGCCTTTGGTTTACGATTAAGCCTAAGTTTTATCCAAAGTTTACGCGTAAGCAGTATTTTACGCTAAGCTCTGTGTCTACGCTCAAGAAGGGAATTACGCGTATCCTATTGTCTACGTCTAAGCTGCTTTCTACGCCTAAGTGAACTTCGTCAATAAACTCAAGTTTCATTCGACTACAAAGATCCATCAACAACACAAATTTTTCAAACTACTTTATTTGGGGCCGTTTCTTCACCTAACAACTGACACAAACATAAATAGATTGTCTATTCGTCTAACACATGCAAACATAAACTCTAATTTATTTTTGACCCATTTCATCTACTAATACACCCAACCTAATTAAAATGATTTTTTGTATTCATAATATTTTTTGGTGTATGCTTGTTTTTCAATTTTATTGTTGAATGACAATATTTCATAGTAAGGATGTTAGTCATTTTCTGCCCAAGAAGAAATGGTATATATTCTAAATCCTACAGTGGCCTATTGATATTTCAACAAAAATAATAAAATTTCAAATACACGCTAAAGGTATAATATTTCACTAAAAATGTTTTTAGTAAGATAATATACCTTTTAGCGTGTATTTTCAATTTTTCAAAGGAATCGAAAACACTTATAAATTAACACAAAAACACAACTAATGGAGGTCATCTAAGAGACAACACATAACCCCTACTAGTTTAGGAGGTGTTATAATATTTTTTGGCATATGGATTAGATGACCTCACAGATTTTCGTGATGGCTCGTGGACCCGAGTATAGGAATTCATTGGTTGTGTTTTTTGCATGTCATGATTTTGATTGACCCTGGTGCCGACATTTGGATATTAGAGTTTTATTTTCTTAGTGTTTAGTTGGAGGAGAAAATGGACAGCGACTGATGGTATGTGTGAAAACACATACCTTTTCTTTATCAAAACCGGACCAAAATGACCAAAAACTAACCTCTAAAGCCATATATATGTGAGTTTTTCTGTTTATGCATGTGCCGGTAACGGATATCGCAAAACGGACTAAGAAAAGACAAAACGGAAGAAAAACGAGCACGAGATTGGTAAAAGTGTGAAAAGTCGTAGCCGGGGAATAGTTTCTACACTTTGATTCAAGATTGTGTTCCAAATTACCAAACACACCCTCAACTTAAACCAATTTTCACCTTTGGTCCCTAATAACATTTACAAAGTTAGTCCAAAATTTAACTTTGTTTAAATTTTATTTAAAACCTTTACACCTTTGGTCCATAATAACATTTACAAAGTTAGTCCAAAATCTACACGCGTATGATACCACTGTTAGGTCACCTAAATGTAACACAAGGATCAATAGTGGTATCATACGCCATCTAGTTGGGTGAAACACTTTTTGTTTTGAAGTTTTGCACTATACCCGTGGGTTTTGCGTATACACTATTCATACGATCAAAAGCTTTGATTTTTACACTTAAAACTCAAGATTCTTGTGGTTTAAGGTTTATTTTGTGTTAAAGTTAAAGTTTTTTGCATCAAGTTTCAAACTTTACGCGTGTAGATTTGTTTTCAAGCTTGGTTTATTTCGTATACCTCTTGCTACGCGTAAGGTGAAAAGTGGATTTGAATCATCAAGTTTCATACTTTTGTGATATTTTGCTGATTTTGAAGTTTTTTCATCATAAAAATCAGGTTTACAAAACGTTTTTGGGCATAAAAATCAGTTTTGGTAATTTTTTTTACTTCCTACGCCTTGTAATACCCTAGTTTTACGCGTAAGGATCTACTCATAAGTCATCCTATGCCTATCAGTTTCCTACGCCTAAGGTTTTCTGCATTTGCTCTTCGAAGCTGTTGGTTTACTCAGTGTTTTCTTGCTTGGATAAGCCTGAAAACACTTCGACTTGTGGATATCTTTTACACTTGGATAAGTGTAAGGGATTTTTGGCTAAAACCTTAGCTTTACGCATAAGCATAAAAGCTTACGAGTAAACACTTTACGCATAAGTTATTCTTATGCATAAGTTCATCTTACGCCTAAGGTAATCTTACGCATAATTTTCTTACTACTAAGCCTTTGGTTTACGCTTAAGCCTAAGTTTTATCCAAAGTTTACGTAGTAGTAGTATTTACGCCTAAGCTCTGTGTCTACCCGTAAGAAGGGAATTAAGCGTAAGCTATTGTCTACGTCTAAGCTGCTTTCTACGCCTAAGTGAACTTCATCAATAAACTCAAGTTTCATTCGAATACAAAGATCCATCAACAAAACAAGTTTTTCAAACTACTTTATTTGGGGCCGTTTCTTCACCTAACAACTGACACAAACATAAATAGATTGTCTATTCGTCTAACACATGCAAACATAAACCCTAATTTATTTTTGATCCATTTCATCTACTAATAGACCCAACCTAATTAAAATGATTTTTCGTATTTATAATATTTTTTGGTGTATGCTTGTTTTTCAATTTTATTGTTGAATGACAATATTTAATAGTAAGGATGTTAGTCATTTTCTGCCCAAGAAGAAATGGTATATATTCTAAATCCTACAGTGGCCTGTTGATATTTCAACAAAAATTATAAAATTTCAAATACACGCTAAAGGTATAATATTTCACTAAAAATGATTTTAGTGAGATAATATACCTTTTAGCGTATATTTTCAATTTTTCAAAGAAATCGAAAACACATATAAATTAATGTAAAAACACAACTAATGGAGGTCAGCTAAGAGACAACACAGAACCCCTACAAGTTTAGGAGGGGTTATAATATTTTTTGGCGTATGGATTAGATGACCTCTCGGGTTTTCGTGATGGCTCATGGACCCGAGTATAGGAATTCATTGGTTGTGTTTTTTGCACGTCATAATTTTGATTGACCCTGGTGCCGACGTTTGGATATTAGAGTTTCATTTTCTTAGTGTTTAGTTGGAGGAAAAAATGGACAGTGACTGATGGTATGTGTGAAAACACATACATTTTCTTTATCAAAACCGGACCAAAATGACCAAAAACTAACCTCTAAAGCCATATATATGTGTGTTTTTCTGTTTATGCATGTGCCGGTAACGTATATCGCAAAACGGACTAAGAAAAGGCAAAACGGAAGAAAAACGAGCACGAGATTGGTAAAGTGTGAAAAGTCGTAGCCGGGGAATAGTTTATACACTTTGATTCAAGATTGTGTTCCAAATTACCAAACACACCCTCAACTTAAACCAATTTTCACCTTTGGTCCCTAATAACATTTACAAAGTTAGTCCAAAATTTAACTTTGTTTAAATTTTATTTAAAACCTTTACACCTTTGGTCCCTAATAACATTTACAAAGTTAGTCCAAAATCTACACGCGTATGATACCACTGTTAGGTCACCAAAATGTAACACAAGGATCAATAATGGTATCATACGCCATCTAGTTGGGTGAAACACTTTTGTTTTTGAAGTTTTGCACTATACCGTGGGTTTTGCGTAATACACTTTTCATACATACGATCAAAAGTTTTGATTTTTACACTTAAAAACTCAAGAATCTTGTTGTTTAAGGTTTATTTTTGGGTTAAAGTTTAAGTTTTTTGCATCAAGTTTCAAACTTTACACGTGTAGATTTGTGTTCAAGCTTGGTTTATTTCATGTACCTCTTGCTACGCGTAAGGTGAAAAGTGGATTTGAATCATCAAGTTTCATACTTTTGTGATATTTTGCTGATTTTGAAGCTGTTTCATCATAAAAATCAGGTTTACAAAACGTTTTTGGGCATAAAAATCAGTTTTGGTAATTTTTTTACTTCCTACGCCTTGTAATACCCTAGTTTTACGCGTAAGGATCTACTCATAAGTCATCCTACGCCTATCAGTTTCCTACGCCTAAGGTTTTCTGCATTTGCTCTTCGAAGTTGTTGGTTTATCGCAGGTTTTCTTGCTTGGATAAGCCTGAAAACACTTCGACTTTGGATATATTTTACACTTGGATAAGTGTAAGGGATTTTACTAAAACTCTAGCTTTACGCATAAGCATAAAAGTTTACGAGTAAACACTTTACGCCTAAGTTATTCTTACGCATAAGTTCTGCTTATCACCTATAAGTAATCTTAGAGTAATAGTCCGTGGAAAATGATGTCGGGGTGATTTTATCACTGGAAAATGATAATTCGTTTCTTTTGTTTGTTGCTTGAAACTATGAAGTTCATCATAATTAGTGGATATCTCATAGTTAGATTAACAAAAGATGATAAATCATATATACCTAAATAGTTTTATTGATAAAAAGACATTGGATCTTCACGTCTAAAGCTACCGCGTCGACGAGAAAAATCAAAAGAGCTTATAGCAAGACATATAAGTCCCAAGTGCAATTGTTTAGATATGTTGAAGTGTATCTCTCTACTTGTGATTCTACGTTTGTGCCATTATCAGATACGAACCCAAACAAATACCATAATACCCATCCAACTTTCAAATTTTGTTTCATTATCAGATACGTATAAAACTAATACCTGTTTTTTTAAACGTTTCTGTTCCTTTTAACAGATTACCTAATCTTCTCTATCTCGAAATTACATCTTCTGAGTTTAAGGCTGGAAGCTTAATTAAAGCATTGAAGAAACTTCCGAAATTGGAAGAACTTAGCATTCGTTGTGATCAAGCATTGTGTAAATAGATTGCTCACAACTAAAAACACTTGAACTTACTGATTGTCCCAATATTGGTGATCTTGCAATACGTATGAAAACAATATATCAAATACCGGGTTTCAGGCGATTCTTGATGGATGTCACTGTCTTCAAGTGCTAGACCTGCGACTGTGTTCAGATATTGATCTAAAGGGTAATCTTGGAAAAAGATTTGAACAGATTGAATATGTACTAGACACTGAGCCTGTTTGTAGGTATCAATTTTCTGCCATGTACGTATGCAATCTCATGTAATTCGGTAACTAATCTTCTGCTACGATTTTGTTTAATCTTAGGGGCTATTTGTTCTTATTCACATATGCAAGGAATAATAATCTTTGAAAAAAGAAGCAGCTGCTTTGTTTATAGCTGTGTACCTTAGTCCTTTCATTCCATCTTTTACGTGTTAAAATAATTAAGGCTGCATATTCATAGTGTTATCTTTATAAAAAAGGAAGGATTTAACGAAATGTTTGTTAATTTCGAATCGAATTTTGGCTTCATTCCCATTACTATATTGGTTAAACTAGTAATAGTAAAATAAATCATGGAATTATATAAACCTAGATGATTTTTGCTATAGTAACAAACCCCTTTGAGGGTGATCGGGGTTTATATGAAGATATCGAAATAGGTCGATCATATTGCAAATCGAAACTGCCTAGAAGAGGAAATGTTGTGCAAAAAAAAATCATAGTGATTTCATACTCTAGAATTCTACACAGGAATCAAGAAGCTTTCACCTTTTGGGCTGATTGGTTAACAATTCAATTTCCTCTTGTATTGTATGTATGATTGTGTAATCTTCTTGTATTTACTCTAGTTCCTTGCTAGCTCGTTTGTATAAGTGTAAGAGAGTGGTAGTTTTGCTGAAAAGGTAATTGTTTTAGCATCGCACGCGTTGTTTTATCACATGGAAATTGGCTAAGATCGCTACCTATAGAGATCCAATTGAGTTAAAAAGGCCAGCCAGTTTTGCAAAGAAACCAAATTATGGGCCATTTTTTTGAAAAACTAAGTTTGCAATCCCACATTGGTCAAAGAAACAAATTTTACTTAGTTATATACCTTAGTGCATATAGTTGACATAAGTTGAGATTAGCACATTTGTTGTTGGTGTGCCATCGTAGACGGTGGTAAATGTAAACATTAATTATCGTCCGTGAGGAACACTAACAACTTATAATGCAAGTTCTCAAACTTTTTTTTCACACCTTACTAAAATTAATAATGTTTAAGCTAGAGATAATTTTATAACAAATATCACGGCAGTACTTATGTTTGGTTTGAACCTCTACACTAATATATATCACCAAACAAATAGGTTAAACGTATAAATACACCAGAAAACAAATAAGTTTGCAGTTACGCAAAAAAACTTGAGCAAGTCTCAACCCATCTATAACATGATTGACTTATCTTAAAGAGCGATAATTATCATTTTGATTCAAAACATGCATAGGCTAGAAATATCGATCATTACTCGTAATAAAAAGGATAAACTACAAAATTCGCTAATGTAATTTGTCCATATTGTGAGAAACCATATTTACTAAAGCTATTAGCGAGAATCATCACTAAAATACAGCAAGTGTCACGAAAAATATCTTCGAGAGTTGATCTATGCAATATGTTGATAAAATTCAAAGAAGCAACATTGTTGATAATTGTGTGCACGTACCGCAAGTAGTCCAGTTAGACCCAAGATATACCACATGGTAAGCAACAATACAAAGTTGTTAAGTATCTTGTAACTTGAAGACAATGGTAACCAACAAAACAGTAGCAAACTTGAAAAGCAGAAAAGTAGCAAAGTTAGAGATGCATCATATATGATTAATTATCTTAAATGGAAGAAAAGTAGCAAAGTTAGAGATATGTTTTCTGGCATCAGCTCAAATCGAAGAAAAGTAGCATAGTTATGATATGCTCAAAGTTACAAAATAAGAAAAGATGCATGTACTTCATTACTTGCTATCAATCCGAAACCTATGACAAACCTCCAAAATGCATGTCAACCGCAATATCATAAGACACAACTGAAAGGTTTTAATGGATATTTAAATAATAGTATGTCCGATTCAACTCGAGACTTGGATTGCACACACACGTATGAGAATTGATATACATAATTAATATAAATAAAACGTTATTATTATTAATTATTAATCACTAAATAAAACATAACGATAGTTAAATGATTAACGAGGTTTGGTTAACGGTCGTTAAATATTAACTACAAGGACTAAGAATGAAATTAGTGGTCGGGAAAGTTCTAGAACCCCTTGTGGGTCTTTGATCGGTTAGGTGTTCCCAAACCCAAACCTACTCAAACTTGTACTCCAAGATATGTTAACTATAAATACAAATCAATGTATTCATTATTGACTAACCTTGGATCACTTTGATAACCTAATTTCTCTCCTTCTCATCTCCTCTTTGTGTGGCCGGTCGAAACACCCAATCCCCAAGGGTTTTCGATTTTGTCGAACTCAAAGATAAAGTGTTTGGTTTATTTGTGATTCAAGGAACTAGCTTTTCCACATCAAATCGCTATTAGTACGCGTGTACAAGAACGAAGGGCAAGCACACTTGAGCTTGTATTCCTTGGTGGTCGATTTTTGGGTGGGACGATTTTGTATAAACCCTAATTTAGGGTTTTGGGTTTTGTTACTTGATCACATCATCGTTTGATTACTTGAATTGCTAAAAGGTACGCACTTTCTTGTTTGGTTAATTAATTACATATATTATTCCTATTGTCTTCCGCTGCTTGCTTTGATGATGTTATTTGTTTTATGTATAATTGTTATGAGTATAAAATTCCAACAGTGGCATCACGAGCCGTTAATATGATGTAATTAATTACCGAAACACATAAAAATTGAATCTTTATGATTATATGCATGTTTTTATGGTTTCTAGGGTTTTGAATTCGAAACCCTAATTTTTTATATATGGGTCGATTACCCTAATATTTATTTATTAGGTTTTAATTTTGTAAAACTTGTAGAAACCCTAGGATTGCATGCTTATTTTATGTGATTAATTAATGAATAATTGTTATGTGCCATGTAATATGCGTATCTTGGGTGATAATGTTATGTGAAATGGTGGAACATGCATGTTTGCCAAGTATTGTTTTATTGATTATTGTTTTTGATACATTACACATGTTTTATTTATTCAATAATTATTGAATTGGGGAAGACCTCAATTATAACTAATAAAATTTGTTATGTGCTAATTGGTATACTATTAACTTGGCTACGCAATCGACTTGTCAATGTATGTGGCTCATCTACCTTGCGAGATGAAAGTCCTAGTTAATGTATGCATTAATTTACGCCTAGAATTGTTATTAGAGTTTATTGAAATAATTATGCATGTGGCTAATTGTTTTACATATGTTAAATTGTTTAGTTATATGTTTATATTATTTGAGTGTGTTTAATTTTTATTAAAATGCTTTTTTGTTTATATATTGTTTGACATGTTAGTAAGCAAAAAGGGTTTTTTATGAATAGAAAATTAAATGGACTAAATAATGGCGAAATTGATTTGTTATCTAAGAATTATTCTTGAACTTTTAATCGACTGATGCGACTGTACTAAATGGTTAGAACGGCTCACCCACTAGAACAAACTATAAAGGGGTATTTAAGAAGTGAGCATAGTCTCACTGAATGGATGTCTAAGGTTATGCTTCAGCGCTTACCTGGTCCTCCCCCTGTTCGTTGATTGGAGCTACCTAGCATAACCATTCAATGTACGAAGCATCTTAGTGCAAAGTTGTAAGTTTCTCAACGCATCGATTAAAACTTTGTAGAATTCAATCTTAGCAATTAAAATCTTTTAGTAAGTTTTTTCGAAAATTTTATGTTATAAAGTTGTATGCATGCTTCTTTATACATAAGTTTTGATTACACGTCAAAAATTGTACCCTTTAAATTTAAGTTTATGCCATCTAATGATATGAAACACTTGAAGTTGTAATTTAGTTATGTGAGACCTTGATCTAGATTACAATAACGAGGTGAATTATTTTGTTGTGTGAGACCTCAGCTTTATGATTTGCAGTTTCTAAATTAGACAACTTAATTAAGTTAGTTAGTGAGACCTATGACTTAAGGCATAAGATGGGATAAAACATGCTTACGTTTTGCATTAATTGTTTTGGCAAAATTGTAAATCCCATAACTTTTGGAATTGCAAACTTGTATTGGCAATTATCGTTTTCCAACGATTACCTATTCTATACTTTCACCACTAGCAGATCAACTGATGTGGTGGAACTATGATAATGAGGATCCAAAATTCAAGGAAAATTCTATGGTTAATATGAATATTGACCAAAGGGTATTTTATTTTCTTGAATGTTTATTTATCGAAAGTACTAACTTTTGAACTTTTATTTCTGTAGAAATGGCTCAAGCTGAATCTACTGCACTAGCCTCGTCGTTCAAATCTATGTTTGATCGAGAGAAATTGACTGGTAGCGCGAATTTCAATGATTGGTATCGGCAACTCAGAATTGTCTTGAGGGTTGCCAAAAGACTCAATTATTTGACTACGCCTTGTCCTCCTGAACCTGCAGCTGATGCTACTGCTGAAGCACGAGCTGCATGGCAATCTGAGTATGACAAGTATAATGAGGTCGCCTGCATTATGCTCGGGAGTATGAACTCAAGCTTGCAAAAGCAATTTGAGAATTACTTCCCTAATCTCATGCTGGAAGAATTGCAAAGGTTGTTTGAAAAGCCTGTGACTGTAGAGCTGTATGACTTGATTGATGCTCTTCATAGTTGCAAGCAAGGAGAAGGGAAACCTGTAAGCGCCCACTGCCTGGAAATGATGAGTTACATGGACCAGTTGGGGCGTTTGAACTATGTCTACCCTAATGACATACAAATTGGCTGATCAATGATCCCTTTAAGGGAATTTGATGGTTTTCGTGCAATTATAATATGCGCATTGGGGAAGACAAGTAGTGAGGTACATGCAATGTTCATTGATTACGAAAAAGGTTTGCCCAAGAAGGCCTCTACACCTGCGGTTTTGACCATCCAGAAGGGTAGAATTTCTAAGCCTAATAAGCCGCTAGCACAAGAAAGGAAAGGTAAGGGTAAAGCTGATAAGGGAAAACAAGTTATGACTTATCAGGAAGAACCCAAGAAGTACCCTCCCAAAAAGCGTGAGAATCCGAAGAAGGATCAGGCTTGTCATCACTGCACCGAGGTTGGACACTGGAAGAGGAATTGTCCATTGTACCTTGATGAGTTGAGCAATAAGAGGTATAAAAAATACTGGCATCGTGGCGATTAGGTACTCTTTTGATGATAGAATTATTTGCTTTTCCTCATAAAATAAATTCCTGGATATATGATACTGGATGTGGTATTCACATATGTAATACACTGCAGGGACTTAGAGGAGCAAGGAAGCTTGCCTATGGAATAATACCGCACGTGGGTAATGGAGCACATGCAGTCGTTGAAGCTATAGGCACGTTTGATTTAGTTTCACCTTCGGGTTTAGTACTGTCATTAAACGATTGTCATTACGCACCTTCCATTTTTAGGGGTGTCGTTTCTGTTTCCTTGTTAAAAGATATTGGTTTCATTCATGCATTTACTGATTATGGAATTTCTGCTTTAAATGATTTTACTTTAATGTTATTCCAGTAAATGATGTGTTTGAAATTGATTTGCATGATAATGTTGTTGATAAAATAATTTGTCTTTAGCATCAATAATAAAAGAATCAAAAGTGATTTGGATTCTTCATTTCTTTGGCATTGTAGACTTGCTCATATAGGCAAGAAACGCATGCAACAGCTGCAAAACGATGGGCTTTTGCAAGACATCAATGATGAATCATTTGATAAATGCGAATCTTGCATATCTGGGAAGATAACCAAGAAACCTTTTACAAATAGTTTAGAAAGGGCTTCTGATCTTCTTGGTGTGATACACACTGACGTATGTGGACCACTAAGACATCTGTCAAGAAAGGGTGCTAGCTACTTCTTAACCTTTACTGATGATTTCAGTCGTTATGGTTATGTTTATTTACTTAAACATAAACATGAAGTCTTTGAAACATTTAAGGTTTTAAGAGTGAAGTAGAACTGCAACTTGAAAGAAGATTAAAGCTCTTCGATCTGATAGAGGTGGTGAATATTTAAGCCAAGAGTTTAAAGATTATCTAGCTGAGTGTGGTATTGTCCAGCAACTCACATCTCCATATACTCCACAACAAAATGGTGTATCTGAGAGAAGGAATCGTACATTGCTAGACATGGTGCGATCGATGTTTAATCTTACGACTCTTCCCTTATCCTTTTGGGATTATGCTTTGGAAACTGCTGTTCGCATATTGAATATGGTTCCAACAAAGAAGGTTGATAAGACTCCTTATGAAGTGTGGTATGGGAAACCTCCCAACTTGTCTTACTTAAAGGTCTGGGGTTGTGAGGCGTTTGTTAAACGTGACTCTGCTGATAAGCTGCAACAAAGATCTGTTAAGTGTATCTTCATAGGATACCCAAAGGAAACGATGGGTTACTACTTTTATTTTCCACCTGAAAACAAAGTAATTGTTGCTAGGTATGGAGACTTTCTTGAAAAGGATCTCATATCTCATGAATTCAGTGGAGAGTTTATGATCTGGAAGATGATCAAGAAGATACATCACCTTCTGAAAACACTAGCCAACCTCAAAGAACCGAAACATGTCCACCTGAGATTGAAGTGGTTCCCATTCGTAGATCTGCAAGGACTACACGTGCACCTGAGCGTCTATGTCTCAACGTAGAAGCTGAGGAAAATATGTTAGGGAATCTTGGTGAACCTGCTAACTATAAAGCTGCCATGATGAGTCCTGAAAAGGAAAAATGGCGAGTTGCAATGAATGGGGAAATGCAATCCATGAAAGATAACAAAGTCTGGATAGAGGTTGACTTACCTCCAAATGCTAAGGTAGTTGGAAGTAAGTGGCTCTTTAAGATAAAGACTGACATGGATGGCAATGCACACACCTATAAAGCTCGTCTTGTAGCTCAAGGTTATACTCAAACCTATGGGGTAGACTACGAGAAGACATTTTCTCCTGTAGCAGACATTAGAGCTATTAGGATTCTTATAGCCATAGCTGCGTACTATGACTATGAGATATGGCAAATGGATGTCAAACTGCCTTCTTAAATGGTCGCCTAGATGAGGACATCTATATGGCGCAGCCCGAAGGGTTTGTGAATCCAAAGTTTCCGAAGCGTGTATGCAAACTTCAAAGATCCATTTATGGGTTGAAGCAAGCATCAAGGCAATGGAACAAGAAGTTTGATGAAGAAATCAAGAAATTTGGTTTCACTCAAAATCTTGATGAGCCATGTGTGTATCACAAAGCTAGTGGGAGTAATGTTGTTTTCCTTGTCTTATATGTCGATGACATATTGATCATGGGAAAAGACATTCCAAGTATGCAAGATGTAAAGTCTTATCTTGGAGAGTGCTTTTCTATGAAGGACTTAGGGAAAGCAGCATTTATTCTGGGAATCAAGATCTACAGAGATAGATCAAGGCGGTTAATTGGACTAAGCCAAAGTGCTTACATTGATAAAATACTGAAGACATTTAGTATGCAAAATTCCAAGAAGGGATATTTGCCGATGCAAGTTGAACATGGCTTAAGTAATAAACTATGCGCCAACACTGCTGAGGTGGAATACACGAGGAAAGTTCCTTATGCTTCGGCTGTAGGATCTATCATGTATGCTGTGAGATGTACAAGGCCGGATGTGGCGTTTGCACAGAACATTACCAGTCGGTATCAACAGAAACCAGTGTGAAGCACTGGCATGTTGTTAAGAACATTCTTAAGTATCTAAGGGCTACTAAAGAAATGTTTCTAGTGTATGGAGGAAATCCAGATGCAGAACTTGATGTTACAGGTTTTGCGATGCGTCTTTCCAAACTGATAAAGATGATACGAAGTCTCAGACGGGTTATGTCTTTGTCATTAATGGAGGAGCATGAATTGGAAGAGTAAGAAGCAAACAACGGTTGCGATGTCTATTACAGAAGCTGAGTACATAGCTGCTTCGAAGTGCGATGGAAGCTGTTTGGATTAGGAAATTCATTTCGGGACTCAGAGTAATGCCCTCAATTGAATTACCTTTAAATGTGTATTGTGACAACTCTGCTGCAATAACATTTGCCAATGAGCCTGGAGTCATGAAGGGCGCCAGACATTTTCCTCGTCGATATCACTATGTTCGAGAACAAGTCGACATAGGTGAAATCAATCTACTCAAAGTTCATACAGATGAAAATCTAGCTGATCCCTTTACTGCCTTTTGCCAAAAGATAAACTTATTGACCATGCTGATGGGATAGGACTTCGTTTAGCTAGTAATTTCATGCAGATCTGTGATTAGTATTTGGATAAAGGATGTTATGAACAAATATTACTTTAATGAAATAAAATAGTTGTTTATGTTTATTTTTCATTTTCTTAATATTATATCCTATATTTGCATGTTTAATCCATGGATAACTTATGTTATTCAAAATAGTCCGTTGTCGATCAATGATATGGGAATGTCATTGAATTAAGACAAATCTGAGTTTTGGTAGAATATACTTTTAAAGTATATTGATGCGTGGGACATACCAGATTCACATGATATTCAATGAATTGAATATAGGACTCATCCCAACTTTACATGATGATACTTATGGATTTTGTCATTAAGTATATCATGAAGTGTTTATCCTTAGACTTGAGATACCAGATAACTGATATGAATGTAGTGCATTTGTGTAAGATAGTCTAACGCTATCCGTAACTGGTAGTTATAAGGGCTATTTTCGGAAGTGTTGCAAAATTCATGAGTTATGTTTGTAGTCAAGAGAATTTGTTCATTTGAATTTGTTTCAAAGCATAATACTATATTTGGGCCCCTCGTAGGGTTGACAAGATGTTTGTATGGCTATACCCAAGATTGATCTAAATACGTCTCGATGATTTGGTAATCTTGTTCAATCATATACAACGAGAAACAGAATATTAACTTATGAAATGACTTGATCCATATTCATAGTTAATGTAGTATTAGTAAAAAAAGGATAAGTAAAAATGATGAATCATTAAATGGTTTTTTCCAGGAGACCATACTCGATTCGATCAGGGGGCGTTGGCGTGTGAAAGCTAGACTAACCAATGTCATTACTATATTTAGTAATATCCAAGTGGAGTGAAAGGTTTTAATGGATATTTAAATAATAGTATGTCCGGATTCGAACTCGAGACTTCGGGATTGCACACATCACGTATGAGAATTGATGTACATAATTAATATAAATAAAACGTTATTATTATTAATTATTAATCACTAAATAAAACATAACGATAGTTAAATAATTAACGAGGTTTGGTTAACGGTCGTTAAATATTAACTACAAGGACTAAGAATGAAATTAGTGGTCGGGAAAGTTCTAGAACCCCTTGTGGGTCTTTGGCCGATCGGTTAGGGTATTCCCAAACCCAAACCCACTCAAACTTGTACTCCAAGATATGTTAACTATAAATACAAATCAATGTATTCATTATTGATTAACCTTGGATCACTTTGATAACCTAATTTCTCTCCTTCTCCTCTCCTCTTTGTGTGGCCGGTCGAAACACCCAATCCCCAAGGGTTTTCGATTTTGTCTAACTCAAAGATAAAGTGTTTGGTTTATTTGTGATTCAAGGAACTAGCTTTTCCACATCAAATCGCTATTAGTACGTGTGTACAAGAACGAAGAGCAAGCACACTTGAGCTTGTATTCCTTGGTGGTCGATTTTTGGGTGGGACGATTTTGTATAAACCCTAATTTAGGGTTTTGGGTTTTGTTACTTGATCACATCATCGTTTGATTACTTGAATTGCTAAAAGGTACGCACTTTCTTGTTTGGTTAATTAATTACATATATTATTCCTATTGTATTCCGCTGCTTGCTTTGATGATGTTATTTGTTTTATGTATAATTGTTATGAGTATAAAATTCCAACAACAACTTGCATGGCTCTTATGGTACGATTGAATTGCATTAAGTTTTTCCTTGTCATAAGTCCCAATTGCTTGTAGATTGTTTAAGTATTCTAAATCTTGTAAAGATTTTTCCTGATATCTCGACTTATATTACCTCGCCAGTTTCTTAGGTCTCTATATGCATAAAGTAGTGTTACTGCTCATAGTGTGCGCTTTAAACCAGCAACGCTAATGATTCAACTTTGATGATAAACCAGTAGATTAGTACTCGAGGATCATAGAAACCAGTATATTAGTACTATACTAGTCCATTTTTTTGCAATTTGCTAATATCAGCAGAAGTGGCTAAGATGGAAACTTGCTCTGTTGAGAAATGGTTCTAGCCATTTGTCCAACATCATCTTGTGTCGCTATTAGCACGTTAGTAAAAAAGGGACTGAACTCGAAGATGGTCCTATAAGTTGTCTGTGGCATTGTTGTATTTATAAATGATGGTGCTTAATAGCTTATTGTTTTTATTTATGTGACAGAAATGCTTATCTGCCTGCATCAAATGGTAATGAAGACTGTAACAAATAATGAGCTAAATGCATGAAAATGCAACCTCCTTACAACAAACCTTTAGGTAACCATATTATCTCAGTCATAAAAAGGTACAAACTTTCAATGAGTTTTTCAATTTTGACCTCTTGGGTAACCAACTTCAAGTGTTTTGTAGTTTATACTTTACAATGACCAACTTTCCGCTCTTTGGCCTTTTAATGTTGCTGAAAATGGTTGTATCTACATCAGCAGTTAAATCTACTCATTTGCTTAACTTAAATAAATTTGAGGAAATTTGGTTAATTAGCATTTATGTAAACTACATCTGTGTCACTAGTGTTCATATAATCTGTTTATGTTATGTTTTGAATCTTTCTAACATGCGTTTTCACAGGTAAAGTTGGAAGCTTCGGTTCTTCTGGGCTCGCTCATGCTATTTATATCTTATTTTGTTATATCTTGACAAAGTAAAGCCACAAAGGCATATCTCTGACTTCGCTACTTTTATGCTTTTCAAGTTTGCTACTGTTTTGTTGGTTACCATTGTCTTCAAGTCCGGCGACCATCCTTACAAGATAGTTGACAACTTTGTATTGTTGCTTACCATGTGGTATACCTTGCTTCTAACAGTATTTTTTGATGTGCGTGGACATTAATATCAACAATGTTGCTTACTTGCTTCTTTGAATTTTATCAATGGTTAATTTGTTTTTCTTGCTATTGGTTTTAGGGATTTGGGCGTTTGCCACCTCTAGGCACCCCAGCTCGTGCGACTACAGTTTTTGGTCGCTTGGATGCTGTTGATAGTTATATTACATCCTCCTGTGTTGATCGTGCTTTATCAGTTGATGAATCTGATACCTTTTTCTCACTTGACTCGGATAATGCTAAACCGAGAAGGTGGTTTTGCTGTGTAAGCTGGTGTGGATCTGGTTGTCGAACCTGAAAATACTCATATATGTAATTACAATATATTAACGTATCAAATATAATTTTGATTTGCTACTTATGTCATTGTTGCATAGCAGATTTGAGCATGTGCAAGGTGTGCATAGGGCCTCCATTTTCTAGGGCCTCAAAATTTTAAGCATGTATCATATAATTGCTTTGGCTTTAAAATGATGATAAAGTGATCCAAATAGGTTGAATCCTTCCAAAACCAGGTGATATTGACCATATTTTGTGATTTGAAATATAAGTGAAACAGGGCAAAGATACGAGGAAGAAGATGATGTTTTTTGGTCATGTACACTTTAACCCTTAATGTTTATTCTTTCTTACACTTTTGAACTAATTTATATCCCTGATTGGTGAAACAAGTTATAAACTGACAGTTTCAACCTTTAGTTTAAAATTTTGTTAGATTTATCAGTACCACACATTTTACAATAATATAACTCTTTAACTTTTCCTATAAAAATATCAAAGATGGTCTGATTTATATGGTTTGATAAATTGGATTAGTATTGTTTTATACCTTTTGTTACTTAAATCAGCGATCTTCATATATATACATATATGTATATCACATAAATCATATTCAAGCGCCTATTTAGTAATTATAACATAGTAACATCGATATGCAAGGGACGCCATGTCAATGGTTGTCACATTGTTATTTTGGCACAGGGCCTCCAAAATTCACGGGACGGCCCTGCAATTAAGAATACATGATCAGTTATTTGCCTGTATCTGGACCGCGCCAATTATATGTATTTTCTGTGTACATCCACGACGTATATTGTTATTTTTCGCCCAAAAGCTACTTCCACCTTGTATCATATGCCGACTAAGCAAGCTACCACATAAGTTTATGAATCAACATAGGAAACATGATTTAACATGAAACGATAATGTCACTTAATTGCTAAGAACCTAACATTGCGTAATAAAAGTGCACGATATATGAAATCGACTACAAACAGCTAAACTACGATCAACATAAATAAGGTTCTCTGATCGCTACAAATTTCTCGGATTGTTTACTCTTTTGGAAAAAGATCGTCCACAAACCTTACAACCATCCGGATGAACTGCACCTGATGATTCTCTTCAAAAGCCACAACGCGCACCGCAAACAAAATACACAACACACTTAAAAACACGATACTTAACAAACCGGTCAAAACGTAAATTACTAATGTTTCACTTTTGCATGGTTGATCAGCTGGAGCCGGAGTTGTAGTTGAAGCTGTAAGCCTTTTATCTGCTATGACTTGAATGATAATCTTGTCGTTGTTGATTTCGATAATTCCACTAATGAAATAATGAGGTCCAGTTTGGTTCAACTTGACCACCGAGTAGCCGCCTTTTGCATCAACAGGGGATGGTGCGTTGCATATGATGTAATCTTCTTGCTTTATTTTAACCACCAAGCTCTTTTCAGCCTCGTACGTAAACACTATAAAACCAACAACAACATGTTTAAGAATATTACTCGCTACTAACAGTTATTGAGAGTTAATAATGCATGCGCATAATATGTATATATAACTCACTTACCGATGGTGTCCCCAACTTGTAAACGGCTTCTTTCGGTCCATTGATTACATGTCGTTGATTCAACTACAAACTCGTTAGATGCATTAACGTGTGGGAAACGGTGTACACTTTAATTAATAAAATCAGATTACAATTACAATAAATAAACGACAGTAAATAAATAACAGACAGAATGGAGTAGAAGCAGAAGACAGACACTATTCAACGTAATTAAAACGAAAGCAGTAAAAGAATTGCACGAGGCTCGTATTGAATACGATTCCCTTAAAATAGATTCGCCGTCTGTTTCCCAGGGTACAACGTACGCAGCTGTTGTACAGCCGGACCTGACTCACTTGCCTGAAAAATCGCTGAAAGACTCGTGTGTTTCTGAGCGTAGAGCTGCTGGAACGCCTGTGGTAATGAGTTGTGTTATTCTGTGTCAAACGAATGAGACTTATGGCTGTATTTATATTGAAGACTCAAACATAAACTAATTTCTGTAAACTTACTTGATAAGTTTCAATCTGTATGCGAGGCTTCGGAGCTGCATTCGTGTCTGCAGGTCGCGTGGGCTCGCATGAGTTCAGAAGCTTCGAACTCATTTTGACCCGGAAATCCCATTTTCTGCACCCCTGCGCGCCAGCGGGAGTGGGAGCATAACCAACCTAAAGGAATTTGATACAAACTATAATTTCCTTATAAACAAGCCTCCACTTCTTGTTTTGGGCGATGTGGGATTCTCCCATTTTTCCAAGTTTTATGTTTCAAGTGCCTCACTTTGAGACACGATATCTCATTCATTTCAACTCCATTTTGGACATACTTAAATGGCCATGGCTCTCGTCGAGGAGATCGCAAAGCTACCAAGAAACATAAATATATATAACATATATCATATTTCAAAAGGTGTCCAAAATTTGCAAAAACTCATTTTGCAAAACCACTTTTCCAACATAACGTTGTGGATCAACAACACAAGACTTAAAAGACACATAAAAAGCATAGATTTTGCCATTGAAAACATGCGATTAAAAACTGTTGGAGGCTTGGAGCTAGAAGCTTTAAGTCGTGTAAGAAAAAGAACTTGTGAGAGTAAAATTAAAGCATCGATCTATTGACATATATAGAGATTTTTTTTCTTCACTATATGGATAGTTTTCCTAGTATAGATATTCAATCCTAATTTAGAATGGGTGTATCATATTGTTCTTTTCGTTATTAATTAGGGGTGTTCACCGGTTCGATTATCGGGTGTTCGGTTCGGTTCGGTTAATTTGGTTAAATTCTTTTTTTCGTAAAATCGAAAACCGAATGAAACAAACTAGAATTCAACCGAACCAACCAAAACCGATTTGAATTCGGTTCGGTTTTTGGGTTGAGTTGAATAACCCGAGTTACACCATTTATATATTTTTTTAAAATTTAATATATAGATTTTGGAGAAAAAAATTATTTCAAGCATAAAAGGTGTTTTTTATATTATTAATTAATTTTATTTATTTATTTAATTATTTGATATTTTGAAAAAAGAAAGTTTCAAGCTCAAAAAATATTATATTAATGCTATTTTTAATGTTTTTATATTAATATATTAAAATATATATTTATGTGAATTCGGTTTTCGTTTAGGTTTGATTTTCAGTTTGCCAAACCATATTTAAACCGAAAACCAAATATTTATTTTGGTTCGATTTTCTAGGTTCTGTTTCGATTTGTTTTTGATTTTTGTGGGTGAAACCCGAATTTCGACAACGTTTTATGGAAAATATGCAATTTTGCATGTATATTTCCTATAACGGTAGCTATTATTGTAATAACTTTTTTTTGGTAATCATGGTTTCTGACCTTTTGGCCGATTAATCTACGGAGTTTGAACCTACCGCGACACAAACTCAAACCAGGAAAAGCCTCCATTTTCAAGAAGTAGGCATGGTGACTTCAAGGTTGTTTGCATCTAGCAAGAATTGAATTTGAGACCTCACACATTTTAAAGTGATAAACACAAGCTCTTTTGCCACTAAGCCGCCTCTTGGTCGTTAATATCTCCATTTACATTCCTCGATACCAGAACGCCTTCGCATAAAACATAAAGAATTTTTACTATTGTATTGTAATCGATTCACGTGACATTCACAATGGTTCGTAATTTTTTAGTGATGTTGGTGATTTTATTGTCATCGACTATTTTAGGTAATTGTGATTTATTAAAGACCAGTGGGATTTCATATTAAGCTCGTATACGAGTTAGGGAAGTGTGGAGTGTACACTCGTTGAGCTAATATGTTTTCGCCGCACAAAGATGCGGTGTCAAGGGACTTTAATGGGCAGCGCCCCAAAACTAAACCGTCATGTTTGTTGGTGAAGAGTTGTGACCTTCGGTTTAACCAAAATTAATCTGAATTAACTGTCACAATGTCTCTTATTTACCAAACATATCTGGTCTCATTGGGACATACGAATTTCACATAACTCTATTTGCCTTGATTTGTTCTCTTGTGCCTAGAAACAAATTGTTCTTCACGAATTATTCCGATAAAGATTTCGTGATACTCAGTCACTAAGAGCATCTACAATGCAGCGCTTGAACAAAAGCTTTTCACTATTTCTACAAGTCTTTGAAAAGCTTTTTAGCATTGCACCTAATAACTTTTCAAACCACTTGGCAGAATAGCTTGGCAAACCTCAAGTGGTTGAAGCAAAAGCTTTTTAGCTTAAATACTTGTATTTTATTATAAAACTTTACTTTTGCTTCTACTTTTGATATCAATATTTATCATGAAAAGCTTTTACAAAAGCTTTGTGCATTGGAGTTGTTAGGGCCCGCTTGGTTCAAAGTGGGGAAAGGGAAAGGGAATGCAAAGGAATGAGTGAGGTGGGTAATCAATACCTTACCCCTCAATTTATTTTATAATGGTTCATTACCCATTACGGGGTAATCAATCTCTTACCCCTCCCTAACCAAGCACTATATTATGAGTAAGGTGGGCCCTTTTGAATACCTTACCCATTCCCCTTAACCCCTAACCAAGCACACCCTTAGTTTTTTATGGGTTAGAGTTAATGAAAAAGAGTATGAGATGGTTGGTTGCCCACCTTGATGTAGTCTTTGCAATCTCCTTACAAAGACATGGAAGAAGATGGACAACAAAATGAACAAAAATACAAAATCTTAACTTCATACAAGATAATTGTCTAGTTAAGGGAGATTTTTATTCGGTTTTCTACTCTTTAGCAAAAGAATATTAAACTGTATGTCTAGCATAATTAATTACAACAACGGATCTTCGACCGTCGATAATCCCTTGGCAATTAACCATGGATTACCTACGGATTTTTGTCCTTCGATAATCCATCAGTTTTCTTGACGGAATATCGACGTATCCCCATCAGTCATTAATCTGTAGATCCGTAATCCGTCATAAATGTTGGTATTCTCGTCGGCAACATCTCTGTCAAGAATCCATTGGCAAGTTAGTCACATCCACGATTTGTTTCTCGCAGAAATCCGTCATTGTGCCCGCTTTCTAGTACTGATATGTTTATGTTCAAGTTGTTATGCTGCTAATCACCCCGTTTCACTTCTTCTTCCGTTGCATTTCTTCAATGTGAAGAGCAATTATTTTAAGTTTTGACAATAGATGAACGATATACATTAAATTTTATAATGCATTGCATATATAACCCATAAATAACACAACGTTTAGATGAAAGCAACAGTATGTTGTTATGAAAAATAAGACCTATGAGCTTTTTCGATTTAATTAAGCACTTAAGACCGATAACGAAGCCAACACAAACACGCTTCAAATAACTGATGTATACAGTCAATTTACAATTCATGTACCATACTAATCCTTATAAATGTGGAGCGCTTTTATGCTTTTCAAACTTCTTATGCTAATACGATAGAAGTGTACGTGGACCATGCACCAATTCTTTTAGCTAATTTCGGCGTTCACGCTTTGTACATAGACTCGCATTATACAATCTGACATGAGGCTTGTACTCATTGTCCATCCTTGATCAAGACATTTTTTTCAACTTTCAACTCACATTTGTTCCATACTTATACTTGTATAAAATAACACACCCATCATTATTATATACTTTTGTATCTTTGTAGGGTAGAAATGGGGTCGTACTTATAATAGTTCTTGTTTCATCATTTAAGAAACAATACATTTAAGAAAGAATAGCAAGACAAACAAATTAGTTGGATGCTATAATTTTTTTTGAATGGCGGATCTATTAACAAGCTCAAGAAGACGCTAAAGCTCACAAAGAAACAATTACAAGAGAGCAGTCATTGACTTTTAAGCCAACCTAACCAATCGAGTTTTCTTCTAGCTCTAGCATTACACCAAATAAAAGACTGGGTCACAATAAGATCAAATAACGAGGCCTTAGATTGATGCTCTGAAGAGAAAAGCAACTTATTTCGATAACTCCAAAATGAACTACCAAGAAACAAAAAACGTGGCTTCCAAGTAATCTTTCACATCCTTCCTTAATCTCAAACCTTCGAGCCAAATAACCCAACCTTGATAGGACGAGATACCATTATCCAGAATCCCCCACCACCCTAGAACCTTAGCCATGATTTAACGTTCAAAATAACATCTTATAAATACTTTGAATATCATGAACAAAAGCTTTTGAAAACAGAAAAAGTTAATGAATCATATAAAGTTAGCGATCTATTCATGCGCAAAAAAATTGATGAGTCATACAAACTTACTGATCAGCTCATGCGCGAATATTAATGTTAAATAACCCGCGGATCATCTAATCAATAACATAATATTAATATCAACTTACTTAACCCACATGATTTTAGCATATAAGCTACTAAGTTTTGATTTACACTACCAATATGGGATTAGAAAGAAGTTTTTCTCAAAAAATGTATCTCACAATTCGTGCTAGAAAGTGTCAAAATTTTATACCTCTTTTTGAAAACAAATGTACCATATAAACTTGTCTTAGAGGAATGACCATATTAATTAGGCAATTCCAATCACATATGTCGGATAACCACTTGAAATATGTAACTAACTACCTCAAATAGGATACAACAAATGTGAATGGTTTACCTGTTTTCTATTCTCAACAATATTGAATTTACATGTGCAGGAAAAGGGAAACCGAAAATTTCCAGAAGGTGAACCATAGTTAGTTTATACCCTTATATATTATGGACTGTCCAGAAAGTGTGCACTGATTGGCATAAAACCTGCAAGGATCCGTCTATGTGGAGGGTCATTTATATGTCCGATTAGCATAAGTCTTATAATTTTCCTTCGGATCGATTTGAAGAAATAGGAGCCCGCGAGATGTGTGAGAATGTTGTTGATAAAACTTCTGCTTATCACCTATAAGTAATCTTAGAGTAATAGTCCGTGGAAAATGATGTTGGGGTGATTTTATCGCTGTAAAATGATGATTCGTTTATTTTGTTAGTTGCTTGAAACTATGAAGTTCATCATAATTAGTGGATATCTCATAGTTAGATAAACAAAAGATGATAAATCATATATACCTAAATAGTTTTATTGATAAAAAGACATTGGATCTTCACGCCTAAAGCTACCGCCGACGAAAAATCAAAAGAGCTTATAGCAAGACTTATAAGTCCCAAGTGCAATTGTTTAGATATGTTGAAGTGTATCTCTCTACTTGTGATTCTACATTTGTGCCATTATCAGATACGAACCCAAACAAATACCACAATACCCATCCAACTTTCAAATTTTGTTTCATTATCAGATCACGATAAAACTAATACCTGTTTTTTTAAACGTTTATGTTCCCTTTAACAGATTATCTAATCTTATCTATCTCGAAATTAAATCTTCGGAGTGTAAGGCTGGAAGCTTAATTAAAGCAATGAAGAAACTTCCGAAATTGGAAGAACTTAGTATTCGTTGTGATCAAGCATTGTGTAACAGTTATTGCTCACAACTAAAAACACGTAAACTAATTGATTGTCGATCCCAATATTGGTGATTTTGCAATACGTATGAAAACAATATATCAAATACCAGGTTGCAGGCGATTCTTGATGGATGTCACTGTCTTCAAGTGCTAGACCTGCGACTGTGTTCAGATATTGATCTAAAGGGTAATCTTGGAAAAAGATTTGAACAGATTGAATATGTACTACACACTGAGCCTGTTTGTAGGTATCAATTTTCTGCCATGTACGTATGCAATCTCATGTAATTCGGTAACTAATCTTCTGCTACGATTTTGTTTAATCTTAGGGGCTGTTTGTTCTTATTCACATATATGAAAGGAATAATAATCTTTGAAAAAAGAAGCAGCTGCTTTGTTTATAGCTGTGTACCTTGGTCCTTTCATTCCATCTTTTACGTGTTAAAATAATTAAGGCTGCATATTCATAGTGTTATCTTTATTAAAAGCAAAGGATTTAACGAAATGTTTGTTAATTTCGAATCGAATTTTGGTTTCATTCCCATTACTATATTGGTTAAGCTAGTATAGTAAAATAAATCATGGAATTATACAAACCTAGATGATTTTTGCAATAGTAACAAACCGCTTGTAGGTTGATCGGGGTTTATATGAAGATACAAAAATCGGTCATATTGCAAATCATAACCGCCTAGAAGAGATGTTGTGCGAAGAAATCGAAATGCTTTCGTACTCTTGAATTCTTAACAGGATTAAGAAGCTTAACACCTTTTGGGCTGATTAGCTTAACAACTTTATGCATATCGCTTGTATAAGTGGAGAGTGGTAGTTTGCTGCTGAAAAAGGTGATTGTTTTAGCATCGCACGCGTTGTTTTATCACATGGAAATTGGCCAAGATCGCTACCTATAGAGATCCAATTGAGTTAAAAGGCCGGCCAGTTTTGCAAAGAAACCAAATTATGGGCCATTTTTTTGAAAAACTAAGTTTGCAATCCCACATTGGTCAAAGAAACAAATTTTACTTAGTTATATACCTTAGTGCATATAGTCCACATAAGTTGAGATTAGCACATTTGTTGTTGGTGTGCCATCGTTGACGGTGGTAAATGTAAACATTAATTATTGTCAACGGATGAATACGGACAATTTATAATGCAAGTTCTCAAACTTTTTTTTCACACCTTACTAAAATTAATAATGTTTAAGCAAGAGATAATTTTATAACAAATATCACGGCAGTACTTATGTTTGGTTTGAACCTCGATCTACACTAATATATATCACCAACCAGGGCCGGATTAGCACATTTGTTGTTGGTGTGCCATCGTGGACGTGGTAAATGTAAACATTAATTATCGTCAACGGATGAATACGGACAATTTATAATGCAAGTTCTCAAACTTTTTTTTCACACCTTACTAAAATTAATAATGTTTAAGCAAGAGATAATTTTATAACAAATATCACGGCAGTACTTATGTTTGGTTTGAACCTCGATCTACACTAATATATATCACCAACCAGGGCCGGATTTTAAGGTGTGCGGGTGCGCAAACCGACAAGGCCCTAATTTTTTGGGGCCTCCGATGTTATAATGCATCGAATTGATTCAGTGGTTTAAAGAAAATCTTAGAACATATTCATCGGAGAAAGCATATTTATTAAAGGCTTAAAGCTATTAGCGAGAATCATCAAGAAAATACGTTAGTGTCACGGAAATTATCTTCGAGAGTTGATCTATGCATAAAGTTTGACGAAAAGTCGGGCAATATGTTTTGATAAAATTCAAAGAAGCAACATTGTTGATAATTGTGTGCATGTACCACAAGTAGTCGAGTTAGAAGCAAGATATACCACATGGTAAGTGTGCGAAGGTATCAGCAGATAATCAGAGCAACAAGTTTGCTTTTATTCAAGAATCAAATAGTACAATAGTCGGCACAGTTTGAATATTAGAATCAAACTGTTACAAGACTTAAACAAGATCAAGAAATGATCAAAGAACTATTACAGAAATGAAACAACAGATTGTAGAATGATTATTTGTGGGAGAGTGAGATAGCAGTCAAGGATGACTGCGTATGAATGGTAAGTATAACCTAGCTGTGGTATACTCTTTTATAGCAAAAGAGATACAAGAGCCCCCCTCAATCTTTCATCAAAACTTCAAAGGCAGCCCATCTTTTATTTCTTCATATTCGTGAATACATAAAGGGCATAAATGGTCCCTCATAATACACCTGCACAAGTAGCATTAAGAAAGAAAGTAACAAGAACATATTGGACAAAGATTACTTAGGTAACTTTGAACATTCCCTTAACTGAGTTCCAAATATGTCAAATAGTTTCAGTTTTTCACAAAGGAATTTGTGTTGATACACGTGTAGGTGTTTGGTAAGAATGTTCGCAGCTTGGTTTGAGGAGCCAATTTTGATGGCACTCAACACACCTTTTGCAATTTTTTCTTTGATGAAGTCGACATCTATTTCAAAATGTTTGGATCTCTCATGGAAAACAAGGTTTACAGAAGTTGTAAGGCGATTTGTTATCACAAAACAGTTTGACAGGAAAGTTAAGATCAACATTTAGATCCTTTAGGATTTTTTGAACCCAAATAATTTCACAGGCTGCAGCAGCCATGGACCTATATTCTGCCAAGAGAAGATTTTGAGAGAGTGTTTTGTTTTTTGCTTTTCCATGATATCAAACAATTGTTAAAGAAGACACAATATCCAGAACAGATTTCCGGTTTTAATGCATTTTGCCCAATCACATCATCTGACACTTCAAGAACATTATTAAGATCGCTATGATCATACCTAAGACCTTTACCGTGGGCACCCTTTAAATATCTTAGCACATTTAAAGCAGAATCCAAATGAGATTTTAAGGGAGTATGCATATGCTGTGCTAGGCAATGAACAGAGTAAGATATGTCAGTCCGGTATGAGTAAGATAAATTAGTTTCCAAGTAGTTTTGGTACCCGTTATGTTATCAAGCAATGGGTCATCTTGTGTTGGTATAAAGGGAAGGACAGAGTTTGGTTCCATGGGTGTAGACACAGGTTTACATCCAAGGAGACCAAATTCTTTTAAAACTTCAAGACAGTATTTTCTCTGGGAGAGACAAATGTCATTCCCAGTTTTTATCACCTCAATACCTAGAAAGAATTTGAGAGTACCCAAGTCTTTTATGTTAAATTTAGTTTTAAGAAAGTCTTTGAATTGTTCAATTTCCTCAACACGTTGCCAGAAGAACAATATAATCAACATAGACAAGTAAAGCAATAAACTTGTTATCTTTGCTTTTGTAAATAAAGATCATCTCAGATCTAACAAAACCATGTTCCTTGAGAACACCAACAAGTTTTTCATTCCATTTTCTAGGAGCTTGCTTAAGACCATACAATGATTTAGTAAGTTTACAGACCATGCTTTTGTTGTTTTCATCAGAAAAACCTTTTGGAATAGTCATATATATGTCCTCATCAAGCTCACCATAAAGAAAAGCATTATTAACATCTAATTGTAAAAGAGGCCATTTGTTCTTAATGTATAAAGCAATAAGAATTTAACAAGGGACATTTTAACAACAGGATAAAAGGTTTCATTATAATCTATCCCTTCTCTTTGGTTAAAGCCTTTGGCAACAAGCCGCTTTGTATCTGCCCACTTCACCATTGGATTTGTACTTGATTTTCCAAATCCATTTGTACCCAATGGTTTTCTATTAGCGGTGAGTGGTTATGATCCAGGACTTGTTAGTATTTAAGGCCTCTATTTCAGCATTCATAGCATCAACCCAGTTAGGGTCAAGGATGGCTTCCTCATAACAAGTAGGTTCAACAGTTTTATTTAAGTTGAAAGTAAAGCAGAATTTCGAATCAAGATTAGAATAATTAACAACTTTTTCTATACCATATTTAACTTTGCCTTCAACAATAAAGTCATTAAGATTTTTGGGCAATCTAGTGGGTCTCGTTGACCTCCTTGTGGTGATGGGCGGCAAGTCTCCTTTTTCGTGAGTTGACTCATTTGAGTCTGAATCGAATTAACAGGCCCTCGTGGTGTGTATTTTCTTCCATAGATGAAGCATCTGAGTTACCATCCTCATTGAGAGAATTCAACTTAGTCCCATCATCATTGGATGAAGCATCCGAAGTTACCATCCTTATTGAGAGGATTCAACTCCCCATCATCATTGGAAGACACTCTCCCTTCATCATTGGGTCTTTTAGGGTTGTCAGTATCAAAAGCAATTTTGTGATTTAAATCTTTGGAATCAAAGAAGTTTTTGTGGTTTAAATCCTTTGACACACCAGTTTCAAAGACTTGTTTTTGAAGATTGTTTTTCATTTTGAAAGGGAAAACAGTTTCATAAAAGTTGACATCTCTTGAAAAGAAAACATGTTTTGTTTCTAAGCTTAAAAGTTTGTAACCCTTTTTTTCATTAGAGTAGCCAATAAGAACACTTTTTCGATCTCTGAAAATTTGTCAATTATTTAGGATAGTATCATAGCAAAGACAACCAAAAACCCTAATATGAGAGAGTGTAGGGTCATGCCCATACACAAGAGAGAAAGGAGATTTTCCGCATAAACACGTAAGAAGGTAACCTGTTGATAAGGTAAGCAGCAGTGAGAACACATTCAGGCCATAAGTAAAGAGGTAATTCCCCCTGAAACATAAGAGATCCGCAACATTGAGAAGATGTCTATGTTTCCTTTCTGCAATTCCATTTTGTTGGGGTGTGTAGACACAAGAAGTTTGATGTAGAATGCCTTTGTTATGAAAAAATTGTTGCATCTCGTTATTGACAAATTCAGTACCATTGTCACTTCTAAAGACTTTAATATTACTTTCAAATTGATTTGACAGCATTTGAGTAAAGTTGACAATGGAATCATAGACATCTCCTTTGTTTTAAGCATATAAACCCGCATGACCTTTGAGTAATCATCAAAAATAGTTAAAAAATATTTGTAGCCATCTCTGCTAGTGATTTTATAAGGACCCCAAACATCTAGGTGGACAAGTTGACCAATTTTAGTTGACTTATGTTCACTTAAAAAGGTTCCTGGTTTGTTTAGCCTTATGGCAAGTGTCACAGATATGAGTAGAATCAGTTGGTTTATCAAGGTTAAGACTGGGTTTAAGGACATGTAAGACTTGATCAGAGGGATGACCAAGTCTTTGATGCCAGAGGTTTCTAGAGACAATGCAATTATTAGAGATAACCTTACAATTAATGTCAACATCAAACAAGTACAGGCCATTAGATTGATTACCAATCCCCACATTCCTTTTTGTTGCAAAGTCCTGAATATAACATTTAGATTCATCAAAACTAACAGATAATTTGCTATCTCTAGCAAGTTTGTGAACAGATAGCAGACCGACAAAGGTACGTGCACAACTAAGACATCATGTAAGGTAATATTGTTGTTGATTTTCATGTCACCAATCTCAGTGATAAGTGCTTGAGTACCATTTGGGTGTCCAACAGTAAGACCAAGTTTTGAAACATCAATAGTATTGATTAAAGGTTTTGAAGACAGAGTCATGTGTTGGTTTGCTCCAGAGTCAACAATCCAACCAAGACGATTTTTTTCCTTTTAAAAAATTTGTGTTTCCATTAAAGTGTTTTTCAAATTTTAAATTGAATTTGACACTGCCATTAAAAGGTCCTGAAAACATTTACCGCCATATTGGAGTTGACAGGCTATCATTGAGAAGACTCATTAATCGACCATCGATCATTAGACAAGGAAACAGGAGAGTTGCTAGTTCTACACTCATCAGTGGATGAAGAAGAAGAAGCATTGTTACTAGTAGGTTTAATATTAGAGTTAAAGTTCCTTTTCCATATCCAGCAGATAGCCAACAATATCATAACATCCATCAATGGTGTGATCGTGTTTTTACAGTTAGAGCACTTCAAATTAAGGTTGGGTCCTCTATTGTTAGATGTTACAGAAGTATTATTCCGGATGTGGATTTGTGCTTTTGTAATTGTTGTTTCCCCCTTTTTTGTTATCAAAGAATTTTGAGGCAAAAGCGCACACATTTGGTTTAATGGATCCAGTACCGAGGAGAAGTTTCGTGAGATTCTTCCCCGATACAATAGAAAAAGTTTTTGACGATGGTAGAGGATCCCTGGTTAAAATGTTGCTTCTGATGGGCACATAAGTGTCATCAAGACCCATTAAAACCTGCATTAACTTGATTAGCTGGTTATGTTTTTCAAAGTGTTTTCAAAGATCACAAGTACATGTAGGAAGACTGATTATAGAGTCAAATTGTTTCCATAAAGAATTAAGATTATTGTAGTAATCAGCAAGAGAGGACCCATTTTGACCCAAAGAGTTGATATTTTTATGTATATTAAAGACATCAGATCCATCAACTTTGTCATAGGTTTCTTTTAAGTCATTCCACATTTCATAGGCAGTTTTAGAATATATAGCACCAAAGAAACAACTCGAGGACTTAAAGAGTTTAGAATCCAAGTAAGTACAACATAGTCACACATATCCCATTGATTAGCAAGACTAGCATTAGAATCATCTTTTTTACAAGTTCCATCAACAAAGCCAAGTTTATTATGGTTTCTTAATGCAAAAGTCATGGCAATGCTCCATATTTTATAGTTTTCTCGAGCCAGAAGTTTACAGATATAATAGGATTACCACTAGTGTCACTAGGATGCAAGTAGAGAGTATCACCAAAGACAAGTTTTAATTCAGAAGAGTTAATCACAGATTCATTAGTCATAGATTCAAGAAACTGATTCATTATTAGCTTGTTCACCACCCACGCCATGGTGATAGCACGACAAATAAACAGAAAGACAAAAGCAAAGAACCACAAACAATAAGAGCAATAATCCCAAATCAACTTCCAACCTAACTAGTCCTAGCCTCCACAACTAGAAGAACATAAATACAGAAATAAAACAACTCACACCCACGGTTCAAACAAGCACTAAGCCATTGACCGGGTAGGCCAGAAAGGGTATTCATACCACCTGAGGTGGCAGATCAAGGAGTTAACCTACCCGTTTGCACCCAATCAGCTTGAATGTCGCTTTAAACAAGATAGGGAGAAATACTTACGTGCTTTGTGCTGGAAGAGGTGAAGACCGACCACAACCACCCTAGATTCACTTAGTCTAGGGATTATTAGGATCAATTAGAACGAGCACTCGAACAAAACCCCAAGTCGGAAAATAGTTAGGGTTTGGAATAAACCCTTAATTTGTATGATTGAACAGATGGGACCAAAAATATCAATCGGTTACTCAAACAAAACCCCAAATAAAAATTAGGGTTTCGAACAAACCCTAATTTATTCGATCGCCTTAGATGGGACGGCGGAAAATTAATTTCGGCACCGCGGATGTTCCCGGAACCCAGATGGAACCCAAGAGTTATCGAAACAATAACCCCAATATAACAATCCTTTGAGGCGGGATTGAGAGAGAATCAGTAGCCTATAGCTCGATACCATGTCTTGAAGGTATCGTGATAATCAGGCAACAAGTTTGCTTTTATTCAAGAATCAAAAGAGTACAATAGTAGGCACGCAGGTTTGAATATTAGAATAAAAGCATTACAAGACTAAACAAGATCAAGAAATGATCAAGAACGATGAAACAACAGTTGTAGAATGATTATTTGTGGGAGAGTGAGATAGCGATTCGAAGATACTTAGCATTATGAATGGTAAGTATAACCACAGCCAGGGGGCATATACTCTTTATAGCAAAAGAGATACAAAAGCGCCCTTCAATCTTTCATCAAAACTTCAAAGCTGACCCATCTTTTATTTCTTCATATTGAGGAAATACATAAAGGGCATAAATGGTCCCTCATAATACACCTCACAAGTAGCATTAAGAAAGAAAGTAACAAGAACATATTGGACAAAGATTACTTAGGTAACTTTGAACATGAAAAAAACAACAAAAAGTTGTCAAGTATCTTGTAATTTGAAGACAATGGTAACCAACAAGTAGCAAACTTGAGAAAGAGTAGCAAAAGTTAGAGATATGTTTTTCGACATCGGCTCAAATGGAAGAAAAGTAGCATAGTTATGATATGCTCAAAGTTACAAACGAAGAAAAGATGCATGTACTTCATTACTTGCTATCAATCTGAAACCTATTACAAAACTCCAAAATGGATGTCAACCGCGATATCATAAGACACAACTTGCATGGCTCTTATGGTACGATTGAATTGCGCATTAATTTTTACCTTGCATTAACTATGAGGTATAGAACCATAGATTTAAAGTGTGCTTTAAACCAGCAAATACACAATTGCATTGTAATTTGTTGCTCAAAGTGTGCTTTAAACCCGCAATGCTAATGATTCAGCTTTGATGATAAACCAGTAGATAGTACTTTCGTGGATCATAGAAACCAGTAGATTAGTACTATACTAGTCCATTTTTTGTAATTTGCTAATATCAGCAAAAATTGGCTAAGATGGAAACTTGCGAGGAAGTGGTTCTAGCCATTAGGTCAACATCATCTTGTGGCGCTATTAGCAAGTTATCAAATAAGGACTGAACTTCGAAGATGGTCTATAAGTTGTCGATTGGCATTGTTGTATTTATAAATGATGGTGCTTAATAGCTTATTGCTTTTATTTATGTGACAGAAATGCTTATCTGCCTGCATCAAATGGCAATGAAGACTGTAACAAATAATGAGCTTAATGTATGAAAATGTAACCACCTTTTAACAAACCTTTGGATAACAGTATTATCTCAGTCAAAAAAAGGTACAAACTTTCAACGAGGTCTTCTAATGTTGCTGAAAATGGTTGTGTCTACATCTGCGTTAAATCTACTCATTTGCCTAACTTAAATAAATTTGAGGAAATTTGGTTAGCATTTATGTACTACATCTGTGTCAGTTCATATAATCTGTTTATGTTATGTTTTTTAATCTTTCTACATCGTTTTCAGAGTAAAGTTGGAAGCCGATTCTTCTGGGCTGCTCATGCTGTTTTATCTTATTTTGTTGTATCTTGAGGCATATCTTGGTACGTTTATTTTGTGCAGTATTAATCTTTTTTTTTCACCATTTGAGCTGATGTCAAAAAGCGTACATCTCTAACTTTGCTACTTTTCTGCTATCCAAGTTCGCTACTGTTTTGTTGGTTACCATTGTCTTCAAGTCCGGCGACCATCCTTACAAGATACTTGACAACTTTTTGTCTACTTACCATGGTATACCTTGCTTCTAACAGTATTTTTTGCTTGTGCGTGGACATTAATATCAACAATGTTGCTTACTTGCTTCTTTGGTTTTAGGGATTTTTAGGCGTTTTGCCACCTCTCGCATCATCTGGCTGTTTTCTTTTTGGCGATTGGGTTACATATACTATCTCTCGTTTTTGAATTTTGGAAATGCTTCTAGAAATGATAGGATTGTCACTTCCTAGCTCATCACGACTGAAGTTTTAATTAACCCCGGATGTTGTTGATAGTTATATTATATCCTCCTGTGTTGATCGTGCTTTATGATCTGATACCGTTTTCTCACTTGACTCGGATAATGCTAAACCGAGAAGGTGGTTTTGCTGGGTAAGCTGGTGTGGATCTGGTTGTCGAACCTGAAAATACTCATATATGTATGTAATTACAAAATACTCATATACTCTTTTGCATGAACTGGTGACGGTGCGTTGCATATGATGTAATCTTCTTGCTTTATTTTAACCACCAAGCTCTTTTCAGCCTCGTCACGTGAAACACTATAAAACCAACAACAACATGTGTTTGAAATATTAAACTCGCTATTAACAGTTAATAATGTATGCATTATCGCATTATATATGCATATATAACTCCACTTGTTGGACTTGAAATAATCAAGAATCATAAGTCCTTGATTGGAGAGGACCAATAGTGTAGATTAGAAAGTTTATAACCGAATAGCGGTTAAAAGAAGTTATGGTAGTTAGTTGGGGCGGTTACCTAACCGACACAATGTTTAACTCGTACCCATTCGTTTAGTATATATATGTATGTACATGTACAGATGATAGTGTGGAATATATTAATATCAGTGTGTTTTTACAGAAAATTCCCACCCTCTGTTTCTCATACGAGTCCCCTGCACATCTCTTGTGCATACTCTATCAATATATATTGTTCATCAAAGTTGCATGATTCGCAAACTATGAAAATATAACATCACTCTTGACGGTGTCCCAGCTTGTAAACGGCTTCTTTCGGTCCATTGATTACATGTCGTTGATTCAACTACAAACTCGTTAGATCGCGTCAGCGTTGTGGATCAACAACACAAGACTTAAAAGACACATGAAAACCATAGATTTTGCCATTGAAAACCTGCGATTAAAAACTGTTGGAGGCTTGGAGCTAGAAGCTTTAAGTCGTGTAAAAAAAAGAAGTTGTGAGAGTAAAATTAAAGCATCGATCTATTGACATATATAGAGATTTTTTTCTTCAGTGTATGGATAGTTTTCCTAGTATAGATATTCAATCCTAATTTAGAATGGGTGTATCATATTGTTCTTTTCGTTATCAATTGGGGTGTTCATTGGTTCGATTATCGGGTGTTCGGTTTATTCGGTTCGATCAGTTCAATTAATTTTTTTTAAAATTAAAAATCGAACAAAACCGAACTAAAGTTCAACCGAACCGAACCAAAAACCGAATTTGAATTCGGTTCGGTTTTCGGGTTGAGCCGAATAACTCGAGTTACACCATTTATATATACATTTTTTAAATTTAATTATATAGATTTTGGGAAGAAAACTTATTTCAAGCATAAAAGGTGTTTTTTTATATTATTACTTAATTTTAATTAATTATTTATTTAAGTATTAGATTTTTTGGAAAAAAAAAGTTTCGAGTTAAAAAATATTATATTTATATTATGAAAAAGTTTTAATGTTTTTTTATATTAATATATAAAAAATATATATTTATGTGAATTCGGTTTTCGTTTAGGTTTGATTTTCATTTTTTCAAAGCATATTCAAACCGAAAACCGAATATTTATTTTGGTTCGGTTCGGTTTGATTACAATTTTGGTTCGGTTTTTTGGGTTCGGTCCGGTTTTCGGTTTTTATAGGTGAAACCCGAATTTCGTCAATCTTTTATGGAAAATATGCAATTTTGCATGTATATTTCTTATAGCGCTAGCTATTTCTAAAATAATTTTTTTTTGGTAATCATGGTTTCTGACATTTTGGCTGACTAATTCACGGGGTTTAAATCCATTGCCACACATACTCAAACCAGGGAAAACCCTCTCTTTTCAGGAGTTAGGCATAACCACTTCAAGGTTATTTGCACCTAGCATTAGATACAAAGACATGGAAGAAGATGGAATTGACATTGTACAACAAAATGAACAAAAATACGAAATCTTAACTTCATACAAGATAATTGTCTAGTTAAGGGAGATTTTTATTCGGTTTTCTACTCTTTAGCAAAAGAATATTAATTATTAAACTGCCTGTCTAGCATAATTAATTACAACGGATCTTCGACCGTCGATAATCCTTTGGCAATTAACCATGGATTACCTACGGATTTTTGTCCTTCGATAATCCATCGGTTTTCTTGACGGAATATCGACGGGTATCCCCCATTAGTCATTAATCCGTCGTAGATCCGTAATCCGTCAGAAATATGTTGGTATTCTGTCGGCAACAGTCTCTATCATTAATCCATTGGTAAGTTAGTCACATCTGACAGAAATGTTTCTATCAGAAATCCGTCATTGTTGCCCTGTTTTCTAGTAGTGATATGTTTATGTTCAAGTTGTTATGCTGCTAATCACCCCGTTTCACTTCTTCTTCCGTTGCATTTCTTCAATGTGAAGAGCAATTATTACCGCCACCAGAACAACTGATACAATAAAGAACGCAAAGCCCATAAAGTAATTTAGGAATCTTTCATCTTCGCGTGTTTGAGCTGGAGTTGTAGTTGCGGTTTTTTGGAGTTGTAAGCTTTTGATTCGCCATGACTTGAATGATAATTTTGTCGTTGTTGATTTCGACCATTGCACTAATGGAATAAATAGGCCTGGTTTGATCGATTATATAGTTACAAACTTACAATTAACACATATATATCAAATCTTTTATACTCTTTCTCAGATGTAACATAATTTTGTATTTTTGAACACAAAAGGAGCTGAGGAACTACAAACTTTAAGAAATAATCCAAGTATCTATAACCGAAGCTTCTTGCTGAAAATGCGACATGAGTTTTTTGGGTTCTACGGAGTATTTAGATTAATCAGTTATTGTCGCATACTATACATTCACAAAACTTTTTTACCAGACCAATTATATAGATTTCGCCAGTTTGTGTACCACACCAACGTATTTTGCGTGTACATCCAAAACGTATATTGTTATAAATCACTCAAGACCAACTTCCACAATATATATTAATTGATCCAGGGTAACAGGGCTAACTTGAAACAATTATATCTACTCGTTAATTTGTATAGTTAGCGAAAGTTTTAATTCGATTATCTACTTTTTAAGAAAACAATACTACTATACTAGACAAAGATAATTGTACTAACATTTTCCATAGACCTATTTCTGTACTCATGCTGTTGGAGTATTAACGACGGACATCACAGCGGCAATCACAGCCGAAAACATAATGCATGAACACATGACCAGAGCGAAATCAGAGAAGGCTATAGCTGGAGGAGAACGCCATTGACCAGCTATGACATGAATGACGATCTTGTCGTTGTTGTCTTCGACTATTCCACTAATGGAGTATTTAGGCTCGGTTTGGTTCAACTTGACCAGCAAGTTATCACCATCACTGGCCTCGCATATTATGTAATCGTCTTGCCTTACTTTAAATATGGAGCTCCTTTCAACCTCATAGACATATGCTATAAAACCAACCACAACATGTTAGAGAACAATGTTTAAAACTCGCTGTTAACAATTAATAACTTATGAATATATACTCACCGATGGTGTCCCAAATTATGTAAACTTCTTTCTTTCCATTGCATGTCGTCGTTGATTCAACTGCAAACAAGTTAGATGCATCAATGTTGTGGATCAATAACACAAGACTTAAGAGACACATAAAAGCCACAGATTTTGCCATTGAAAACCTGCAATCAAAAACTGTGTTTTGGTGCTTGTAGCTAGAAGCTTTAGATCGATATATATATTGATACTTTTCTTAGCATAGGATATAACAATTAATTTGGAATAGATTTTATGTTCCATAAGTTCCGTGGATTTATTTTTAGACTATGCATGGTAACAATGCATGAAGTAAATTAAATTGCTTGTTATTTTGGCTGCTAAATACGCTATCAATCGAATATTACGTGCTACCAAAAAAGCATGCTAAATTCTTTGGTATAAGGTGTGGATTTAAAGAACGATGGCTTAAAAAAGGTACACGTATTATATACTGATAAAAGCTTCTCTCTAATCCCACATTGGTAGTAGAAAGAAAAACTTGGTAGCTTATATACTAAAGTCATGTTGGTTGGGTAAGTTGATGTTAATATTATGTTATTGGTTAGGTGACATGTGAGTAGTTTAAAGAAACGACTGGCTGTTGATCTGTCCACGAACTTTGTATGATTCGTTAACTTTTTCTGTAATCAAAAGCTTTTGTTCATGATATTCAAAGTATTTATTACATGTTATTTTGAAGGTTGAATCATTCCATGGTTTAAAAGCTTCTTCTTTGTTCGATTTAAAGCATCCAATTAATTTGTTTTTCTTGCTATTATTTATTAGGATATTTTGGAGCTAGTTACCGCTTCGCATCGACGGACCAATGCTGTTGTAAGGTGGCTTACCTCACTTATATCGTTTAGACCTGCTGGAAATCTTTTTAGGCACGTTTTAAGAAATGATATGCTCGCCACTTTCCCTGTTCCCGCGACTACAGATTTGGGTTTCTTGGATCGTGTCGATAGTCTCATTACTTCCTCCTGTATTCATTGGGCGTTTTCAGTTGAGGAATCACAAACTTTTTTCTCACTTGACTCGGATAATACTAAACCGAAAAGGTGAATTTGCTGCATTGGTTGGTGTTGAGCCTTATAGTGCTCATCACATTGATTTTGTATATCAGATCATGTAATTGCATTTTATATATCGAATATTCGTCTTTCGTCCTATTTATATTTTTCGTGGTTGTTAATATTTATTACTAGACGATTATCCTTTCATAGCAACGGGTTTTAATAGTGGCAGATAATTGTAGTGATAAAAGAAATTTATGGGTTATAAACCAAAACTTTATGGGTTATAAATATATAGGCAACACAATCTAACTTGAAACAATTACATTACTATCAACATAATCAATAAGATAATTAAGCTACCAAATTCCTCTATTCACGAGTGACGTTGTACAACAAAACTATTAGGAATACAGAATAATAAGTTCATATGATCAGCTAATTAGAGCATTGGCCATGGTACTATTTTTGTAATCAAGTTGTTGATTTGCTAATCGCCCCAATTCGCTGCTTCTTTTGACTCTCCTCAAAAATCACAAAGCTAATCAACGCCACCGATAGAATCAAAAACACAAAGCATGACGTAAAGCCCAAAGCGAAAAAAGCAAAATATAAGAAGCCTTCACTTTCGGCTAGAGTTTGAGTTTAAGCTGAGCTTGAGCTTGAGCTGTAGCCGGAGGAGAATGCCTTTGACCAGCTATGACATGAATTGTAATCTTGTCGTTTTTGTTTTCGACTATCCCACTAATTGAATATTTAGGCCCTGTTTGGTTCAACTTGACCACCGAGTAACCATCGTTAGACTTTGTTGCATCAAGGGGGGATGGTGCGTTGCATATGATGAAAAAACTCTATCATAAAATAACGATTGGCCCAAAAACTCTATTCATAATCACAAAATACCCAAATGGCAAATAAAAGCCTTTAGATGAAAAAACATTCACTTTACAATTAACGTTTAGTATACGAAGCCAATAATTCGTCTTAAATATTCATTATAACCATTTGTTTTTGTTATTTTTTTACAAGAAATCTATTTCCACCTCGTATTGTACATTGTGTATGCATAATATATTACGTAGTATATTACTACAAAAAATTAGTTGAATTCTTCACATTTTAAATGTCAAATGGCTACGATTTAAAATGTGTAAAATTGTAGACTCCACAATTTCTCACGTGTGGATATAATGGGTGTGACAAAAAATTTCACACATGTAAGTGTAAAGATATTATTCAAATTTCCATAGTTAAAAGTGTGAAATTATTTTTTGAATATCCACACCTAAAAGTATGGCAAAATTGCAAAAGCTATTTATAATAAAAAGTGTGGAGACATTTGTAACACTTATAAGTGTAGTTTTATCGTAATTGTACACACTAATATATGTGAATTAGTATTTTTTTTTTAAATATTCATGACACTTATAAATGTAGCAAAATTATTATCCGTATAATAAAAAGTCTACGGTTGACTATACCGTGGCAAAATAAATGTGGAGAATAGAATTATTTTTTGTAATGTATGTTAACGGACGTGGAATGAATGGAGTAGCTATCACATAAGCTTATGAGAAAATTATGGGTGTAATTGGCAAAAATAACAATAACCGTAGTTGTAAGCAGGAGTTGTCAACAATATCTATTTTTTTTAAGTCTTGTCTTTTTTGAAAGGGCGACAGCTTCATTGATAGAAGTATGCAATTTGGATAATAAGTTTGAAGATAGTGTTTTGATATTTTGAAATGAGTAAAACAATATTTCTACTTGTTAAATTTATTGCCCTCAAAGAAAAAAAGAGAATATAATTAAATGAGAAACATGGAAAAGTTAAAGCGAAAGGAAAAATAAATAAAAATCAATGAGCTTAACAAATGGTCACGGATTAAATTGAAGAGACAAGTTGAACTTGGGTCTTCTCATTGTCCACTAGTCCAACCACACAAATACATCCTTTATCAATAATACTTTTTTTTTTTGAACAGCGGATTTCAATAAAACACTAGCAAGAAGCTAGAAACAAACAATTACAAAGAGATAAGTGAAGGGTTCTTAAGCCAATCTATCCAACTAAAATTAGAATTACATCTAGACCTACACCAAGAGAAAGAGCGAGCCACAATATCATCCAAAATACGGGATTTGGAATGAGGTTTTGACCCAAAAATAGAGTTATTGCGAAAATTCCAAATCGACCACCAAGTAATATAAAAAACTCCTTCCAAGAACATCTTTGACATGGCTGGGAGACGAAGAGTCATAAACCAAGCCCTCCAATCATCATAAGAAGACGCCTCCAAAATATCGATATCCCACCAGCTAGATATTCTCTTGTAAATCTCTTTTGCCATGGAACAATCAAAAAAGATGTGGCTAGAAGTTTCAGCTGCTGCATTGCAAGTAGGACAGAAGATAGAGGTAAGATCCATACCTCTACGGGAAAGATTGAACCGCGTGGGAAGGTTGTCCATTTTAACTCTCCAGGCATGAATGTTAATCTTTTTCGGGACGGCCTTGATCCAACGAGTTTTGGGAGCAGCCACCATAAGGATATGATCATCAATGAAGTTTCGAACCGAAGCAATAGAAAACTCTCCATTTCCTGATAAAGACCAGGACCATCTATCGCACATGTTAGGAAGAGTTAAGCCCTCCACGTTTGAGCACAAATCCACCAGCTGCTTTTGTTCTACCCCACCTCTCGGCATATGCCGAAATGAAAAGCACAAACCCGAGTGAGCCATCTTTTCAGCAACAGTAAATTTCTTATCGAATTCAAGGGCATAAATCCTAGGATATAGAGATTTGAAAGGAACTTCTTCCTTCCAAGAGTCTTCCCAAAACATAGTGTTCTCGCCGTTACCTATTTTTTTCTTAATAAAACCGAGAAGATCCATCCCTTTATTATGAAGAAGAGATACATCCTGAACAATGTCATTCCAATTAGACGAGTAGCTAGCTTTTTGAGGACAACCAAGCTTGCTGTCCACACCGTGAATAGCTTTTATAACTCTAGACCAAAGTGAGGAATTTTGGGTACGAAAACGCCAGACCCACTTAAAAATAAGAGCTCGATTTAAAGCGAAGAAACTCAAAATACCTAGACCGCCTTTCTCCTTTGAAACCAGAACATTGTCCCATTTTACAAGCGACATTTTCCTGTCAGAAAGCTCAACCCCATTGAAAAAATGACTACGAATGGACTCCATTTTTTTCAACACCTGTATAGGAACTTTAAACATCGACATATAATAAATCGGCATCGAACCCAAAACCGATTTAAGGAGCGTTAATCTTCCTCCAATGGAAAGAGTCTTCATCTTCCACTTCGAAAGCTTACATAGAAGTTTGTTGATGATCTCATCCCAAGAATTTATACGCGTCATTCGACCCCCAACTTTGACACCTAAATAGTTAAATGGAGAATTAAGAGTTGTACACCTGATATTAGCAGCTGCGACAGTAACCTTAGAGCTTTCCACGGCAACACCCATAATCTTACTTTTATGCATGTTAATACGTAAACCTGAAGCTCGGAAAAAACAATCCAACACTTGAACAATAGTGTTGATATTCGAGTCACACCATTGGCCTAAAAAGACCACGTCATCCGCATAGAAGAGGTGAGATAATTGCAATGAATTATCTAAGACAACTCCTTTGAAGAGACCTGCATTTACCACTTTTTGGAACGATAAGTGGAGACTTTCCATGACCAGGATGAAAAGGAACGGGGATAAGGGATCACCTTGTTTGAGACCTTTATGGAATTGAAATTCGGATGTTGGACTTCCATTAACAAGAATCGAACCCCTTGATGATCTTAAGCAACTTTGAATCCAATCACACCAACGATCACCAAAGCCGAATTTCTTCAAAACATCATCCAAAAAATCCCAGCGGACAGAATCAAAAGCCTTCTCAAAATCAACTTTAAATATCATGGTTTGTTTCTTCTTGGCTTTGCACCACTGAATTAACTCATTCAAAATAAAAGGGCCATCTAAAATTTGTCTGTTTTCAATGAAGGCAGATTGCACTTCATTGACAAGGTTTCCCAGAACAATCACTAAACGGTTCGCTAATATCTTGGCAATGATTTTGTATAGACTTCCAATAAGACTAATAGGTCTAAAGTCCTTTACCAGTTTAGCATCTTTAGTTTTCGGAATCAAGGCGATGAAAGAAGAGTTACATCCTGTAGGGCAAAACCTGTGAGTGAAGAAATAATTGGCGGCATCCACAACATCTGGTTCAAGTAAACTCCAATAACGTTGATAAAAACCAAAAGTAAAACCATCCGGACCTGGAGACTTGTTTAAGCCACAATCCCAAACAGCACATTTGATTTCCTCCTTTGAGAAAGGTCTTTCTAAATCATTCTTTTGTTCCATGGACAACTTATTTGGAAAATCCATATCAAGGATAAAGCGGGACGAACATGGGCTGTTGAATCTATCTTTAAAATGAGTAAGAAACTCATTTTTAACCATATTAGGATCTTCTATCCACGCACCATCAGCAAGAATGCCACGAATGGCAAGATTACTCCTTTGTTTATTGATGATACCATGGAAATATTTAGAATTTTCATCCCCTTCTATCGACCATTTTATCTTAGCTTTTTGAGCCAATTCGAGCGCATCAATGTTTTCTAAATCAGTTAACCTGTGCATAATGTTCATTCGTTTTTCCAAGGTTTCAGAAGATACGTCACCTTTATCAAGAGATGAGTCGATATCAGCAAGCATGTTCTTAAGATTTTCTTATGATTATTATTCTTATGATTATTATCTTTAACCCACAAACGAATCTCCCTCTTAAGGTGCTTTAATTTTTTTAATAGCCTTGACATAGGATTGGGGTCGAAAATACTAATATCTCTCCATGTAGCAGCCACGAAAGAGTCAAAACCATCAATCTCAAACCAATAATGATAAAAACGAAACGGGGTAGGGCCGTAGTCAAAACTTATCTCACGCAAGAAAATTGGTCTATGATCAGATAAATGACGATCTAAAGTAATAGCGGAAATATTAGGGCATGACCTCATTAAGCCTTCGGATATAAGGAAACGATCAAGCTTACTCATTTTGGAAGCCGACTTATGAGACCAAGTAAATGAGTAACCTCCAGAAGGAACCTCCACCAAACCTCCCAACGAGATAAAAGAGTTAAACGCGGCAGCCCCTTGAACATTGAAGATAGAACCAAATCTTTCTTCTTTGATTCGGACTTCATTGAAATCACCCATAACAATCACGTCACCTTTCCACCTATCAATAATGTGGTTCAAGTATTGCCATAACATCTTTTTTTCTGCAAGCTCTTGAGGGGCATAAACCGAAATGATAAGCAAATTCTTATCATTAGGAACCCAATTACCCATAATTGCAATAAAGTAATCGGACACCGTAGAATGCTCCTTACGAAACATATTAGGATCCCAAACACATAGAATGCCACCTGAATTACCAACTGAGGGGCTAACAACAAAATCGAAAGAAAAATTGCCCCAACAAGACTTGATATTAAAAAGATCCACCTGCTCTATTTTCGTTTCCTGTAACGAAAGAAAATTAATTTTATTACTAAAACATAGCTCCTTAACCCAATCTTTTTTGGCCTTTTGGGCAAGGCCTTGAACATTCAATGACATAAAATTCATTGATAAAACTCCTGTGCTCCTTGAGTTTTCACAATCTCTTCAATATTGTTGATGCAGCCATCCATCTTGTAACCCATCGTTTGACCGACCTTGATCAGATCCTCCATAAGATGGAGGATGGAACCACCTGATTTTGGGATACCAACACTTTCAAAGTGACCTGAACACACAGAAACATCCACATCCTCTTTTGAGATTGTCTTGGAGACTTTCTTCTTGACTGTTTGCTCATTCTCTTTAACTTGACTTTTCTGATTACTTTTGATGTCCTTTCCTATAGAATTACATCCCATGTTTGAGTTTACTTCTGAAGCATCGTGTGGTGTAAATCCCGGGGGGTACTTTGGCTCACCCTCTGATTGATGAATTTCACTAGTGACATGATGCTTCTTATTTAGAAGCTCATATATATGAAATGGATCAGCGGATTGAGCATCTTCCGAATCATCATTGGATTTCTCCTTAGTAGCATTAGACTTAATCCCACCAAGCTCTCCTTGCTCGAAAATGGTCTCTGGTATTTCTTCAACCTCACTATCGACTTCTGAGGTTCCCTTGTACTTAGTTTCCTCATTTTGAACACCCAATGATTCGTTATCTGAATCAGTAATATCTTCTACACAATCGTTAAAATCAGGAGTCCACCCTGTAACCTCTTTAGCACGAATCCAGAAAATTTTACCTTTAACAATGATTTTAAAGGATTCAAAGATATTATCTTCTGAGGTAGTCTTGATACATAGTCTTTTCCTGTGAAAGTGTGGTGCTTCCTCATCCTCGTCATGCAACAAAGAACCCCATTTAGAGGCGATTCTAACGAAAGTGTTGTGAGACCACACACATAAAGGAACACCTTCAATGTCAATCCAAGTTACCCTTTCATCAATTTTAAAATTTCTGGAAACGTGATGTATCTTTGTGAACCAGGAGCCTACCCCAACATGAGCCATAAACTTATCTTTTTCAATATTAGACATAAACTGGAATAGCACCCAGAGACCACCCATATAACGTATAACAATATCATCAAATCCTTCCGCAGCCAATATTGCCTTTATGTTTGGTAAAGATGCAAAATCTTTTAGTTTACCAACCACAGAAAGAGAAAGGTCCATTTGGAGAGTACACGAGTCATCAAGAACCATAGCCGGCATCTTATCTTCCACAACAGTATGAGATTGATGCCCCATTTTAACCACTTGAACAAATGAATTAGAGTGGCCGTGCACTCCAGTCTCTTTGTTAGATTCTCCTGGAAAAGTCGATTTCACCACGTTGGTTTTGGGTTGATGGTTAACATTATTCAATGGCATTCTCTGATATCTAGCAATGTTAGCATGAAGCTTTAAACGCCCAACCCAGATCGTGCGCAAGTTGTTAACCAGTCTATCAACATCATTGATCTTAATAAAACGAACAAAACCAAATCTACAACCTGATTTAGATCTCCTATTAGGAATGAAAGCATCAATGACGTTACCATATTGAGTGCAAATTCTCCATAGATCACGCGCTTTAAACTGTTCAGGGAAATTCGTGACAAAAATGGATGTAGAAATCTTTCGCACGTCATCCTCCTTTGAGCGATTCATCGGAAAAGTTTGTTGAAAAAATTTTTGATCGGAAAAGTTCTTGTGATGTTGGAAATGTTTATGGATCGGAAAGGAATATCTTTCACTCGGAAAATAAAAAAGATTTTAAAGGATGGTGAGGAAAATACACTTAATATATACAAGTTTGAAATTATAGTTTAAAATTGGGATAATCATTTTTGATAAATGTATGTAGCTTGTCATTTTTTATTGTAGCGAATAAAAGATATTTTAATTTAGGTATCAACTTTCAAACGTAGCCATTTATCATAACATAGCCAAGAAAAAAGTAATAAAGTTTGATCGAAATACAAAATTCTTTTGTCTTATAATTCGTTCCCTGTTAAGGAAATAATTACACCAAATTTGTTTTACGAGATATATTAGTGCGACACGAGAGGTAATATCCTTGTTCATTAATGGACTCTTTTTAGTTTTTTAAATCAACTTACAGAAATAAATAACAAACATAATATCCATAAGTAAAGCCAAAAAGTTTTTGTTTTTTTTTTTTTTCGACCAAGATATGTATAGTAGGCATATTCAATCATTAGCGTAGATGAGACCAATTTTAAAACAGTTGCGATTTTTCTTATGCAATTTATCTAAAAAATGAGTTTTTGAGTTAGATGTACGTAACCAAATCAAACCGAGCTATCTAGCTCCATGAATCCATAATCCTATTGAGGGATTGTTAGATGCCTTAGCAATAGACCATTTGATAATAATTATAAATGTAGCGAGTATCTACGCATCAAATGCTTCTTTTTAATCAACTTTTCCCCAAAGAAAAATCTTTTTACCTTACTGAGGCTATGCACAATGGCGACCTAGTTCGGTCGGCCATCATCGCCTTTCTCTCCGACGACCGAACGACCTAGTTGCCACAGTCACGGTGACCGAGAATTTTTTTTTTTTTTTTTTTTTTTTATTATTTTTTTATTTATTTATTTTTTTTTAATTCAAATATTTTTTAAAACAAAATTAAACTTAATTAATAAAAATACTTAACATTACAACAATAATTAAAAATGTGTTTGAGGTTGGTATTTATAATGTTGTAAAAGTGGTAAAGTTTTGGGAAAAAAAAAGGGTAAAAAAAAGGTTGGTGTTCAAATATTGTGTTTGAAATTGTGTGTTTAAAAATGTGTTTGAGGTTGGTATTTATAATGTTGTAAAAGTGGTAAAGTTTTGGAAAAAAAAGGGTAAAGTTTGAGCTTAACACTCGGTTGTGTGCTCAACCGAGTTGTGTTTCCTTCTTCCCCCAACCGATGCCAACCGATGCCTCCACAGTGGCTCAACCTTGCTTGACCGACGCATGCAACCGACGAAGACCGCTCCCATTGTGCATAGCCTGATAGATCCTCTCTTCGTCAAGCTATTGTTGTCCTTTAAATAATTTTATCTATTGATCATTTGGATACAATAAAAGCTTTGATAGAAGTATGCAATTCGGATAACGAGTTTGAAGATACTGTTTTGATATTTTGAAATGAGTAAAACAATATTTATAGTTAAACAAGATGCGTAGATTATTTATATCCGTTTTTCATTTCTTTATATTTTGAGCTTATATAGAACCACAACTTTAAATTTCTTCTTTTCATTTCAAGCATACTATAGAATCGATATGTATGCATGTACTCACAAAAAAATCGATATTGTAACCTAATATACTGTATACATAAAAAGTTTTTCACATTGGTAAAATGTCCAATAGGTTACAATTGTGTTTTGATCCCAAACCCGGAACAAGTATACACTTGGGCGAGAAGAGGTTAATCTCATTTCTCAAACGTGCTATAGCTTCCTAAAGTCTTTCTAACAACATTCCTACTGTTACATGTCTTGAATTCACAGGTTGAAGGAGTTGGCCACTTTTGTCACAATCCAATCAACTTACGACAACTTCGATAAGAAAAAAATTAACTATTAAGCATAAAATTAGAATGATGTATCTTTTCTCTTCACAAACTTTCGCAAGTCTAAAGCCGATCACGATTCGAAAATCGGATTGACCAAAACCGAACCGGAACTAAATGTTTAGTCCAAATCAGGGTGGGTTCGATCTGGTCCAAGCAAAGCATAATAGTCAGTAAAGCGCAAGACCAAACCAGATCGAATCAGACGGAGGAGGACCAAATAAGACGAAAAAGGTGGACTGAGGACGGGACCGAAAAATGTTTGGTCAAATTTCTTATTTCGGTTCTGTCTGCGGTCGATTATACTCAAGTCCAATTGAATTTATATGATCATGATTCGTGCCTAGCATGTACGAATTCTAAGCAATTCCTTTTTGTTAGCTCCTTCTAATAGCTGAATAAAAATATTCTGTTAAAATAAAAGGACTAAGTCAATCTATTGAAACGTCATTAGGAAGAGCACCATAAACAACCCACGAAAGCTCATCAAAGATTCAAGCACTAATTACACCCATATGTAAGACTGCTCCCAGTGGAGCATGGGGAGCCAAAAAAATACCCATATCACGCGTGAGTCTCACTGGGACGTGTTTGCGTGTTCCGTGAGACCAAGCAAAATGATGGACGAAAGGTGAGAAGCTCATCTTATATGAAAAACGTGCAAAAATGGGCCCCTTGTTTTTATTTTATGTATTATACGAATTGTTAGAGTGTGGGGATAGAGCTGAGCATCGGTCTAAACCGACCCGACCCTACCCGAGAAAACCGAAAACCGAAAACGGCGAAAAACGCGAACCGCAACCGAACTGAATATGGGCGGTTCGGTTCGTTTTGTGTCGGGTCGGGGCGGTTTTGTCGGAGTAGGTGTATATTGTCATGTTTTTTTTCGGTTTTGGGCCGAACCGACCCGACCCAAAACCGAAAACATGTAGAACATGAAACCGAACCGACAAGCTGTCAGGTCGGCTCGGTTTTAAACCTTCGATGCTCAGCCCTATGCGGGGATATTTACTAAGGTATGTTTGTATAAAAATCAATATTTTAATAAAAGGTAAGGGAGTAATAACTATTGGTGCTTTCACACAAACTCGAGACAAGCTTCGCTCGTAAGACTTTATGCAAAATTTACGTGCAACACATGCCATAATTCCGACTCTCATTTTTCGTTGAATGCACATTTACATATTCTAACCAATGTATGTGGTATAAAAATACTAGGGTATTTTAATAAAAGATAAGGGAGTAATAACTATTGGTTCTGTCCGCGGTCGATTATGCTCTTTTCCAATTGAATTTATAGGATCCTTGATCCGGGCCTAGCATGTACGAATACTAAGCAATTCATTTTTCTTAGCTCCATGCTGGTAGCCAAATAAAAATTTGCCGTCAAAATAAAAGGACTAGATCGGTCTATTAACTGTCCACTTTTACTTTTTTAGGTCTTTTTTTTTTCAACTTTAACATTCAATATTTTTGTTTGTATTATATAATACTTAATACCAAAATATATGAATGGATTGAGATTTAAATGTATTTTTATTAGTGTAAGTTTTATTAAATATTATATAATACAAACAAAAATATTTAAGTTTAAAGTTGAAAATAAAAGTCTTCAAAAGTTAAAACTGGATATTAATATGGAGCGGATGTAGTAATTCGTAAAAGGTGTGGATTTAAAGAACTGTGGCTCATGTAAACATGTTAGAAGTGTCACAACTCACAAGAAAGTGGTGGGGGAAGAAAGGCAGTTAGAGGGAGTTTACATGTGTTAGATACAATTTTTGATAAAAGCTTCTTTCTAATTTCACATCGGTATTAGATAGAAAAACTTTGTAGCTTATATACAAAAGTCATATTGGTTGGGTAAGTTGATATTAATATTATGTTATTGATGAGGAAACCTTGGTGGTAGATTAACAAATCTACCCATAAGTATCCTGATTGGTAACTTGTATGATTCATTAATTTTTTCAGTTTTTTAAAGCTTTCGTTCATGATATTGAAAGTATATTATACATGTTATTTTTTCATGGTTAAAAAGCTTTTTATTTGTTGGATTTAATGCATCAAAAAAAATGTTTTTCTTGCTAATGTTTTTAGTGTGTTTTTGGCACTTTTTATCACTTCGCATTGGCTAACCAATGCTCATTTTTACCCTTAAGACTTGCTGGAAATCTTTTTAGGCACTTTTTTAGAAATGGTATGCGCACCACACTTTCCCTGCTCCCGTGACTACAGATTTTGGTTTCTTGGATGGTGTTGATAGTTTCATACCGAAAAGGTAGTTTTGCTGCGTTAGTTGGTGTTGAGCCTTATAATGCTGCTCATCAGCTTTTTTGACCCACTATTTACAAGAAAAAAAAATACAAATTGTGGTAACTTGGACATAACACCGGATCAACGTGGGGTGGGGTATGATAACTTGGGTTGAACGCACATTTCCTCCCAAGCTAGTATACTAACATGCATTATAACGCCATAACTTGGCGTATGATAACTTGGCCTCAACGCAGGTAACTTGGCCATAACACCGGATCAAATCTTATGGTACAGTTTGCTCTTACCATAAGATATAACCAATAATTCGGACTAGATTTTGTATTCCATTTGAGCCGTGGATTTATTTTTAGACTATGCATGAAGTAAATCATATTGCCTGTTATTTTAGCTGCTAAATACGCCATCAATCGAATACTACATATACTACTAAAAAAGTAATGCTAAATTAATTGGTAAAAATTGTAGATATTAAAGAACTGTGGCTCATATAAACATGTTATTGTGGTGGGGAAGTAAGGGAGTTTGAGTGGAGATGAACAAAATTACACGTGTTGTACATATTTTTGATATAACACTACTACAAAAATGAACATAGAGCCCCCTTAATAGAGCCCGGTTTTAATGAAACACGGGCTCGAAAAGGATTCCAGGTTGTGAAAAATAGAGCCATGTTTTTTCATATAAAACCGGGCTTTATGTTGGATAACGTTAGAGCCGTGTTTTTTTGCTTAAAAACCGGGCTCTATTCCTCGTATAGAGTCATGTTCTCTTTAACAAGACCGGGCTTTATGTTGAAAAGTATTAGAGCCATGTTTTCCTCAACAAAACCGGGCTTGGGAAAATTTATATTAATATTATGCTATTGATTATATGATCCGCGGGTATATTAATAAATTTATCCGTCGATGGTGTAATAAATAATTAGTATGATCCATTAGGCTGGTCGCATCCCATGCTTGGACATCGGTTGGGCATCATTTATTTTCCTCCTCAACCGATTTGAAGATCGGTTCACACGATTGCGACACTCGGTTGGCAAGTCGGTCGAAGGTCAAGAATTTGCAATATCGAGTGCAAACTCACTCGATGTTTAAAAGCTTCCTTTGGTCAAAAAGTGACCGTTTGGTCATTAAACTAAAAAAAAAAACTTTTTTTAAACCAATTTTCCCACTTTATAAATACCAACTTCACTTCAAACAAACTTCTTAAAAAAAAATAAAAAAATCCTTGGGTCGTCGACTGGGGCATCCGGGTTGTCCCAGGTCGCTGGAGAGAGAAAGCTGACGTGGTGCAGGTTGATTTCGGTTGTCCCAGTCACGGGGACCAAATTTTAACTTTTTCTTTTCTTTTCACAAAAGTTTTTTGTTCATGATATTCAAAGTATTTATTATATGTTATTTTTAAGGTTAAATCATTTCATGGTTAAAAAGCTTCTTATTTATTGGATTTAAAGCATTCAATTAATTTGTTTTTCTTTCTATTGTTTTTTTGGTTGTTTTGGTGTTTGTTACCACTTCGCATCGACGGATTTTTACCATTTAGACTTGTTGAAAATCTTTTTAGGCACGTTTTAAGAAATGATATGCTCGCCGCTTTCCCTGCTCCCGCGACTAAGTTTTTTGGTAGTTTGGATGGTGCTGATAGTTTCATTACTTCCTCCTGTGTTGATTGGGCGTCACTACAAGAATTTCAAAACAATGCTTAATTTATCCAAGAAAAGCATTGGACTAACTATTGACCATTCTCTGTGACTTTTAAAGTTGTACAAAAAAACAGAAAATCTACTATTCCTTAAACAGTACATTTCCAAAGAAATGTGCCCCTCAAAGAAAAAGGAGAATATAATTAAATGAGAAACTGGGACAAGTTAAGACAGAAGGAAAATGGAATAAAAAATTATGAAGTATAACAAATGGTCCACGAATTGAATTGAGAAGGAAGTGGTCTGGCTCAAGAATTGAACTTGGGTCTCTTCCTCCACAAGCACAAGGCGTGACCACTAATCCAACCGCACAATATGTCAATAACATGACTTTATTAATTGTTAACAAGTAGAATGCTTTTCACAAAGAAAGATTTCAAATGATGGTGAGGAAAATAGTTCACTTATACAAGATGCGTACATTATTTATACTCCCTTTAGATAGTGTCCACCTTATTATTTATATTTGTCCTAAAAAAAGTGACCATTTTTTTTTTGAATAATATTAATTACTCAATTCAAATTTCTATATTAGCTTTGAGGATAAAAATGAATTTTTATCAATCAAAACTAGCATTAATTACATATATCATAATTTGTCTATTTTTTTTTTGTGAATACTTTTTTAGGACGTAAGGAGTATCTGCTTTCATTTTTTCAAAATTTAAGCTAATATAGAACTTCCACACTATAGTTTTAAATTGGGATAATCATTTATGAATACATTTAACTTATCATCTTCTTTATTTTACTGTAGGGAACAATATTTTCTTTGTAAGTTACTAAACTTTCAAATTTCGTCTGATTTAATTAGACTTAGATGTACGTAACCAAACCGAGCTATCTAGCTCCAATGATAGTTACCCTTTCTCAAGCCACCCTAAATATATCGTTAGTGAACTTTGAATCTTAATCCTATTAAGAGGTAGTTAGATGCCTTAGCAAATAGACCATTTGATTGTTATCATAAATGTAGCGAGTATCTATGCATCAAATGCTTCATTTTAATTAGGGGAGAAAACGAGCCGAGCCGAGCCCGAGCCTGTCAGAGTTCGAGCTCGCCTCGTTTATATATAAAAAGCTCAGCTCAAGCTCGAACTCGTTTCGAGCCTAATATTTTGAGCTCGAGCTCGGCTAGTGAAATCTTTCACAAGCTCGAGCTCGGCTCGGGCTCTACTAATTTATATGATGTGTAAAGTTTAAATGGAGCTCGGCTCGTTAACACAAAGCTCGACTCATTAACACAAGGCTCGAGCTCGTTAAGAATGTTATACATATAGAAATTATATACGTATATATGCCTTAGCAAATAGACGACTAGTCCAAACCCACAATACATCAGTTATATGATTTTATTACTCCCTCCATCCCAAATTAATTGTCCTCATTTGACTTTTTAAAGTTTTAATTTCTTAACTTTGATCTTAAATATTTTTATTTATGTTATATAATAATTGATGCAAAATATATGAATGGATTGTCTTTTAAATGTTTTTTCATTTGTGTAATTTTCATCAAGTATTACATAACACATACAAAAATATTAAGGATCAAAGTTGAGAAATTAAAACTTCAAAAAGTCAAATGATGCCAATTATTTTAAAACGGAGGGAGTAATAGTTAACGTGTGAAAGGTGGCGAGTATCTATGCATCAAATGCTTCTTTTTAATCCAATTTTCTCGAAAGAAAATTCTTTGTACCAAACCGACCCTTTCTTCGTCAAGCAATTGTCATCTTTTTTTCTTACGAGAAGGTTAGACCCGCGCTTCACTGCGGAACCTCCAATTATATAATTTTCTGATGGTTTGAAGTTCTCTTTCGATCAACTTTTAGTTTTGCTTGTTTAACATATTTTTTATCCTTCGATTTCGCTTTTAAAAATGCTAGATATAAGGTTATTTAGTCTAATAGTGTTCACAAAACATTTGCTTTACTTTTAAATTTAGCTGTATTACTTAACAACATCATTTGCTTTTTTCAAGGAAACGTGTTTACTTAAAATTTGCTTCCCCTCAAAGAAAAAAAGAGGAATATAATTAAATGAGAAACTGAGAAAAGTTAAGGAGAAAAGAATAAAAATATTTATGAGTATAACAAGTGGTCAACGGATTGAATAGAGAAGAGAAATGGCTTGGCTCTAGAATTGAACTTGGGTCTTCTCATTCTCAATAGAAATCCATTACCACTAGTCCAAGCCCACAACACATCATTTATATGACTTTATTAATAGTTAACATGTAGAAGATTTTTCACTGGATAATAAGAAAAAGGATTTCAAAGGATGGCAAGGAAAAATACACTTAAACAAGATGCGTGCGTTATTTATATATGTTTTTCATTTCTTTATACCGTTTTTAAATTTGTTCTTTTCCCTTTAAAAATTCTAGGATCAATAAGTATGCATGTACTTACATGCACGTTTACACTTTATCATGCAAGTTATATGTAGGTCAGTGGGTAGTTACAAGTTTATTATAAAGAAAATGATTTTGAGGCCTAAAATATGTGACTAATAGATGTGGCGGTAAATTATTCGTTTGTGAATAAGTGAGTCCCTTACTGTCCCCAATAAAATACTGACACGTATGGTTAGGGATATTATTAGACATACAAGTTAGTCATCCCAATCAATGCTCTTATTATAAATATGTAACCACTGCATTAGTTGATCTTAAGAAGAAAATTGATCAAAATGTTTTAGTTTATCTCTTTGTTTCTCTTGGAGTCTTGCTCGCTCAAAAGGTCTTATAATCTTACTTCTTTAATTATCTAGTTCTTTAGAGATTGACCGTATCAAATCGATATTTTATTACAGGTTATAGGTTACAATCGTGTTTTGATCCCCGCAAACACGGAAGAAGTATTCACTTAGAGAAGAGGTTAATCTTATCTCTACTACTTTTAATGTACGGATGCATCTCTCTCCTAAAAAAATTTCAGACTTTCAGACTTGCAATAAATTGAGAATGATTTACAACACTTGAAAGCACATCATTTTCAGACTAACAACCAAATAAACATAATATATAACATATTAATACACATATTAAAAAGACAAAACATCACTTTAATGCTATTAATGTGGTCAATGAATACAATTAATGCAGTTATTAAAACACCCCTTACATAAGAAATACAAATTATCAATCATATTGTACTACCAACTTAAACACAATTTCTGCATTAAATGTCACTAATACAAATAATAAAACACATTATACAAATATTCAAGCCCGAACGGGCAACGGGCCAAATGGGCTCGAGCCCGAATGGTCACGGGCCAAACAGGCTCGAGCCCGAATGGTCACGGGCCAAACGGGCTCGAGCCCGAACGGGCACGGGCCAAACAGGCTCATGTTATACGAATCGCTTTAAAAAAAACCCAAAAAAACAAAATAAATTTCTTAGTTAAGGATTAAAAATATGTCACATGAAATTCTTGATATCTGTAAATTTATGAGCATAATAAACTATATACATGATTCACCGGAAAATTTTATTTCAGAGTACCCGCAACGCGCGGGTACCCTGCTAGTTTCACAAACATACAATGCAATAGCTTCCTAAAATTCTTCCTAAAACATTCCTACCGATACATGTCTTGAATTCACAGGTTGAAGGAGTTAACCATTTTTGTCACATTCCAATCAAATTACGGCAACTCCAATTAGAAAAAAATTAATCATAAACATTAGGATGATGTATCTATTCTCTTTCACAAACTTAGGTGTCGTTTTTTTTCTTCCAATAAGCACTTTTTTCTTCTTTTCACTTCTTTTGTTTGCAGGAGGACAGAGGTTTTTTGTTTGTTTTTTTGCAGACATAAGTGTTTTTTTTCCACTTATTTTCTTTTCTAAATTTCAGAGATTATCTTTAACTTTTTACCACTTCTTTCACAAACCCTACATCTCTTTCTCAATATCTTACATTTTTTTTACGTTTCGTCTGTTTTTACGTTTTCCTCAATAGTTTTACGTTTTCGTCCGTATATTTACGTTTTTGCCCATTTTTTTACGTTTTCGCCCGTTTTTTACGTTTCGTCCATTTTTTTACGTTTTCGTTCATTTTCGTCCGTTTTCTTAAGTATTCGTCTGCATTATTACGTTTACGTTTTATGTTTTTATCCGTTTTTTTACGTTTTCGTCTGTTTTTTACGTATCCATCCGTCTTCTTACGTTTTCGTCCGTTTATTTACTTTTTCATCCGTTTTTATACGTTTTCGTTCGTTTTCTTTATTTTTGTCCGTTTTCACAGATATTGTTACGTTTTCATCTGTTTTTTACATTCTAGATTGAATTTTTACGTTTTCGCTCATTTTTTTTACGTTTTCGTCCGTTTTTTTAATGTTTTCGTCCGTTTTCGTACGCTTTTTACTCTTTCATCTGTTTTTTTATGTTTTCGTCCGTTTTTTTACATTTTCATCTGTTTTTTACGTTTTCTTCTGTTGTTTACGTTTTAGTCCATTTTTTATATTTTTGTCTGTTTATTTTACGTTTTCATCCGTTTTCATATGGTTCTATAACTTTTTTGTACTTTATCCTATGTTTTCTTAGATTATCTTACGTAACAAAACGTAAGATAATAATGAACGAAAATTGATGAAAACGAAAGAAAACATACGAAAAAGTAAAAAAACAGACAAAACGTAAAAAGCAGCCGAATACATAAAAAAGACGAAAAAGTAAATAAAAAAAAGCGAAAACGTAAAAAAACAGACAAAAACGTAAAAAACGGTCCAAAACTTAAAAAAAACAAAACAAAAGAAAACCAGTGATGCATTTGACCCATATGACAAAAAAATTTATAGCACAAAAAAAGAAAAAGAAAAAAAAATAGTTTAATAACAAAAAAAACAAATAGTCTTATTGCATGCAGATGAAGACATTAGATGTGCTTTTCTTCTGCAGACATGGTTTGCAGATAAAGAGGTAAAAACTCTGAAAAAATAAGGGATACCTTAGCTTGGATGCTTCATATGAATAGATATCTCAAATCTAGAGCTAATGATGGTTCAAAAATCGGATCGACCAAAACCGAACCGGAACAAAATATTTGGTTTAGGTCCGGGCGGGTTTGTTCGAGTCCAAAAAGCATATTAATCAGTTATGCGTAAGACCGAATGAAACTAGACCAGACCAAACCAAACCGAAAGCACGGTTATATATTAGCAAAGCATAACGGTCATAACGGTTGATAATTTTTTTATTAGCAAGCATTGTCTCAAGATGTAAATAGCCGTACGTGTTTTAAACACTCCATTAATCTATTTAGTATCAACATAATTAATAAAATCAGCTACAAATTTCTTGTTATTTGACTTATGAATTTAGGAAAAGAATACTACAAAAGGATAACTAAAACTTTTTGGTCATGGACCTATTTTAAAACACACTTTTAATTTTTAGGCTGTCAATCCCCCGATTCCCTTTATCTCTTTTTAGGGCGGGAAAGCTTCTGCACATCCCGCCAACACAGACGACAACAAAATACATAGAAGAAAGCCCAAAAAGATATATATGAATGTATTCCATTCGCACGTTGGAGCTTGAGTTGGAAGGCTTGGATCTGTTGGAGTTGAGCGCGTCAGGTGTGCCATGACATGAATGATAATCTTGTCGTTGTTGTTTTCAACCATTCCACTAATGGAATATTTAGGCCTAGAATAAGATAACTAAGTCTCTTTATAAAATGATTGAAATTGAGTCTATACAATGATAATAACACTTAATGTTAAACAAGATGCGTACGTTATTTATATCTGTTTTTCATTTCTTTATAGGGAAAAATATAAAAAAAAGTATCATACTTGTCATCATTTGCTCTTGTGGGTAGCGAACAAATTTTTTTGCTTTTGTGGGTACTATACTTTCAAATTCATCCTCTTTAGGGTATTATGTGACATTTTTCCCGTTCGGGAAAAAAAATTTTCTATTAGCTAAGAGGGGCAAAAATATCCAAAAATTTTGCAAAATACCCTAAAGAGGATAAATTTGAAAGTGCAATACCCACAAAAGCAAAAAAATTTGTTCGCTACCCACAAAAGCAAATGGTGTCAAGTATAATATTTTTTTTATCATTTGTCCTTCTTTATATTTCAAGCTAATATAAAACTTTCAAACTACAGTTTTAAATTTGTTGTCGAATAAGAATGTGTATGTTGGTTGTATGCGCTCTGTATAGTATATACCATTAGAGGGTGTCAAACGATAGCTTAGTCCGAGTATTCGTGAGTCTAAGTTTTCTCCTTTGTTGCAGCCGGTTTAAACTCCTTTAAGAGCTGGTTTTCTTCCCTCTCATCTCTATAATAAAGAGGTGAGGGGGCGGGGTCATTGTACCGTATCATTCTTTTCTCATCTCTTAATAACCGAAGCATTAGGAGCATATACATGTGGGTTACTTCTTTTAGTCGTGTATGTGTGTCGTTTTCTTTACAAGAATATCGGATACCGCATATTTCGTCGGGTTTGTTGATCACACGTTCAGCATTTATGTCTAGTTGAGCATATGTCAATCATTAGCTGAGATGAGGCCAATATTGAGGCGGTTGAGATTTTTCCAATTCAGATTATTTGTAGAAGGGTTAATCCTTGACTCAGATGTAAGAGTCTAACCGAACTGTTACCTTTTCGCAGGTTACCCTAAATATGAGCTACTGAGATTTGAACATTAATTTGGATAAGGAGTTTGAAGATAGTGTTTTGATATTTTGAAATGTGCAAAACAATGTTTTGAAAAAATGACAAAAAGTCTTTCCAGTTAAATGATTTGAAAATAATTTCTTTAATTTGTAGCTCCTCAAAAGAAAAAAGGGGAATATAATTAAATGAGAAACTGAGAAAAAATAAGGCAAAAGGGAAAAAGAATAAAAATTTTAGGAGCTTAACAAGTGGTCACGAATTGAATAGAGAGGAGAAGTAGTTGGATCATGAATTGAACTTGGGTCTTCTCCCTCTTTCCAACCGTGTGACCACAAATAGTACATTCACATGACTTTAGTAATACTTAACATCGAGAAGATTCTTCACTGGAAGAAAAAAAAAAAGGATTTCAAAGGATGGTGGTGAGGGAAATAGTACACTTAAACTTTCAAGCTAACATAAAACTTTCAAACTACAGTTTTAAATTTGATCTTTCCATGTTAAACATACTAGCTAGGATCCATAGGTATGCATGCACTTGCACAAAATCATATGACAATGTGATCCATGATTTGGTTTTACGGTTAGGTAAGCTATTCTGGAATAGTAACGACATATGAAAGAAGCTTTATCGAATTATATTGACGCTGTTAGATGACACGATAGAGAATACAAGATATCTAACACATACGAAAAATTGTAAAGTCGGGGGATTTTTGAATTTGTTTGTCTACTTGTTTGGGCTGTCAATCTCCCTCGATTCTCTTCTCTGTTTTGGGCGTGTAACACAATACCTAAAAGAAAGCCCAAAAAGATATATAGGAATCTATAACTTTCGCACGTTGGAGCTGGAGTTGGAAGGCTTAGATGTGGTGGAGTTGAGCGCGTTAGGTCTGGCTTGACCTGAATGATAATCTTGTCGTTGTTATTTTCAACCATTCCAGTAATGGAATGATTAGGCCCAGTTTGGTTCAACTTGACCACCGAGTAACCACCGTGATACTTTATTGCATTAACGGATGATGGTGTGTTGCATATGATGTAATCTTCTTGATTTACTTTCACCATTAAGCTCTTGTCCGCCTCATACTTGTATGAAATGAAAGATCACAACATAGCCAAGAAAAAATTAATCAATGTTTGTCGTAATACAAAATTGTTTTGTCTTATAATTCATTTCCAGTCAGGGAAATTACACCAAATTTGTTTTTACAAGATATACTAGTGCGACACAAGAGGCAATATATATCCTTGTTCATTAATGAACTCTTGTAAGTATATTTAATCGACTATTTGATAATAATAATAATAAAAGCTATTGTTGTCCTTTATATAATTTTATTTATTGATCATATGGATAAAACAAAAGCTTTGATACAAGTATGTATTTTGGATGAGGAATTTGAAGATAGTTGTTTTGATATTTTGAAATGAGTACGTAAAACAATGATTTGGAAAAAAGACAAAGAGTCTTTGTAGTTAAATTTGTTGCTCCTCTTAGAAAACAGAGGCAAATTATTAAGGGAATGAAAAAACCTGAAACTACGAAAAGTTAAAGAGAAAGCGAAGGGAAAAAATAAAAATAAGAGTAAATTACACCGTTAAATTATCGCGTGGTTGCTTTCCAAATCACACCACTGTTCTTTTTTTTTTTTGCTTTTTGCTCCCGTGGTTTACATATTGCATTGTTAGTCCTTATAAGCTAACGCCGTTATCTTTTCGTTATCTCAATGGCACCGTTAGTCCTAACCAAGCGATCACTTGCGGCGTTAGTCCTTTATACTAACGATCGTTAATAACTCAAAAATTTTATTAAAAAAAATCTTTTCTACGCGGTTTTAATGCGTTTTTCGCGTTTTCTTCACGTTTTCATGCGTTTTTGTCCGTTTATATCGTTTTCGTCCTACTTTTTCTACGTTTTCTTTACGTTTTTGTCGTTTATAATGTTTTCCTTAGTTTTTTTACGCTTTTGTCCGTTTTTATACGTTTTCCTTCGTTTTATTACGCTTTTGTCCGTTTTTATACGTTTTCCTTCGTTTTTTTACTCTTTTGTCCGTTTATATACGGTGTAATTTAAAAAATGGCGTATTTTTAAATCGGAAAAAATGGCGTATTTTAAAAAATGGACGTATTTTTTAAAAAAATGACGTATTTTTTAAAAAATGACATATTTAAAAAAAGTATATTTTTTAATCGGAAAAAACGTATTTTTAAAAAATGGCGTATTTTTTAAATCGGAAAAAAAATGGACGTATTTTTATAAAAAAAGCGTATTTTTTAAATCGGAAAAAAGCGTATTTTTAAAAAATGACGTATTTTTTAAATCGAAAAAAAAAATGGCGTATTTTTTAAAAAATGACGATATTTTTTAAATCGGAAAAAAATGGCGTATTTTAAAAAACGATTTTTAAATCGGAAAAACGTTATTTTTTTAAAAAATGGCGTATTTTTTAAATCGGAAAAAATGACGTATTTTTAAAAAATGACATATTTTTTAAAAAGGCGTATTTTTTAAATCGGAAAAAATCGATTAAAACCACGTCATTTTTAATTACACGTATAAAGCGGACAAAACGTAAGAAAAGCGGATAAAAGCGTAAAAAAGCGAGGAAAGCGATTATAAAGGGACAAAGCGTAAGAAAAACGGACAAAAGCGTAAAACAACGAAGGAAGATATAAAACTAAAGCGGACAAAAGCGTAAAAAAGTAAGGCGAAAGCATATAAAAAGCGGAAAAAAGCGTAAGAAAAATATAGAAAAATTAGACAAAACGTATATAAGCGGACAAAACGCATGAAAACGTAAGAAAACGGTAGCTTGATAAAAACCAGCGTAGAAAAGATTTTTTTAATAAAATTTTTGAGTTATTAACGGTCGTTAGTATAAAGGACTAACGTTGCAAGTGATCGCTTGGTTAGGACTAACGGTGCCATTGAGATAACGAAAAGATAACGGCAGTTAGCGATAAGGACTAACAGCGTGCAATATGTAAACCACAGGGAGCAAAAAAGCAAAAAAAAAAGAACAGGGACTACCGGTGTGATTTGGAGCAAACAACAGAGACGAACGGTGTAATTTACTCTAAAAATAATTAAGAGTATAACAAATGGTGTGGTATTGATGCTGTTAGTGGAGTGGCTTAGATCTGTATTGAACTTGGGTCTCCCAACAGCTTGACCACTAGTCCAAACCGACAATACATCATTTATATGATTTTATTTATAGTTAACATGTATAGAAGATTTGTCACTCGATAACTAATAAAAAGTTTTCAAAGGATGGTGTGGTATAGAACTTTCAAGATACAGTTTTAAATTTGTTCTTTTCACAAAAACATACTGGGATCCATAGGTATGCATGTACTCACAAAAATCATATGACCTAATACACTGTATACATAAAAAGTTTTTCATATTGGTAAAATGTCCAATAGGTTACAGACTTACAATCGTGTTTTGATCTCATTTCACAAACTTATCTTGGCCGGATGCTTCATATGAATAGTTGAATTGATTGGATCCGTACTTGGCATGTACGAATACTCGATAACTCCCTTTTCCTAGCTCCTTGCACGTAGCCGAACAAAACTTGGACGTTAAAGAAAAGGCCTAGTCATATCGAACGGTCTATTGAAACTTAACGTCTCTAGGAAGAGGATCATAAACAACCCACGGAAGCACATCAAAGATTCATAGATTACCATGTCACTACTAGATGATAACTTCTAAAACAACATTTGATGTGTGAATAAAATAAACCATCAAAGTTGTTGCCCGTATAGTTCCATAAGAGGCCTTGTATACATGTACATACCGGGCGTGTTTGTTGCATGCATATAGCGTTTAGAAGTATTTAGGAGGTGTGGGCTTTGTGACTTTTAATGCTTGTTTGACAAATAACAAATAGTTTATCTTTTTCCGAATGCTCCATAAAGTAACATACATGAGCGTTCAGCATTTAGAAATTGTTTTACACGATTACAACTCTAGCTACGCTACCAAACAATTGTATAAAAAAACAGGCTATTGCTACTATTACTTTTGCCCAACAGACCGAATCACCTTATCAAACGAAAATTAATGTATATATCACACAGCTAAAATATATATTCTATATCGAATATGACCTACACAACTTCAATTCGTAAAAGCATTAGCCTCTAAGATTTTACAAAAAAGATCTAATGATGGTGTCGAAATGAGTGACTAATGTTTTATACACTTATGTTTTATTAGCATGCAATATTAAATAGTTGTACGCGAGTTAAACACTTCATTAATGTACGAGTAATTAGTTTTACGTGAAAAGTTTTGTACGAATGACATATGAAAGACGCTTTATTTGGGCTGTCAATCTCTTCCGATTCAACACAGCGCCAAAAAGAAAGCCCAAAAAGAATGGACAACTTTCGAATTCGAACATTCGAGCTGGAGTTGGAAGGCTTGGATCTGTTGGTGTTGAACGCGATAGGTATGCCGTGACATGAATGATAATCTTGTCGTTGTTTTCAGCCCTAGTTACACTAATAGAATAATTAGGCCCGTTTTGGTTCAACTTGACCACCGAGTAACCATCGTGATACTTTGTTGCATTAACGGATGATGGTTTGTTGCATATGATGCAATCTTCTTGATTGACTTTAACCATTAAGCTCTTGTCCACCTCATACACGTACACTATAAAACCAACATTAACGTGTATAAGAAGTGCGTTTTAATCTCAGTATTTATCAAACAATAATGCATAGATATATCAAGTGCAACACTTACCGATGGTTTCACCAAGTTGCGAACGGCTTCTTTCTTTCCATTGATTACATGTCGTTGATTCAAGACTCCAAACATCCCAACCTCCAACGACGAACTCATCAGTTGCATCAATGTTCTTGATAAGAAACAAAAGACTAATTAAGAGCCCCATAAACACCATAGCTTTTGCCATTGAGAACCTGTGGTTAAAAAAATGTTTTATTGCTTGTACAATTAATTTTGAATTGATATGATATATATGCTCAATTATTTAGGATGGATTGTTTCTCAAGCTATGGTAACAATGAGAACATGGATTAATAAAACGTATAGTCTTATAGATCTTGTTATATTTACCTTTTAAGGGTGTCTTTGAGAACAAGTTTATTTGATCTTATAAATGCTTAAGTTCTTATAACAATCTAGTTTTTAAGTTTCGTTTGTAACATTAATTTATGAATTTATATGCCTATAAGCCTATTGAATTGGCTTTTATAACGAGAAGAGCTTGTAATTTCAAATACTCTTCAAAATATCATTGATGAACTCGTAAAAGTTGTCACATTTTATATTTGTCATATTTTCTATTTGTAAATATATATATAACTTGTCACATTCTCCGTTTGAATTACCTAACTTGTCACATTTTTTATTTATATGTAGCGAATAAATTGTAATCATCCATTCGTCCTAGGTGGATGCCATGTATGAAATTAGAAAATTGAAAAACACGAGATAACTTAGTACCGGTTGAGTAAGTAAAAAAATACACCAAAATGACGAAATTTGAAAGTTAGTTACGTGAACTTGAAAAATCTTTTATTCGCTACACAAACACGACAAGAATAACTCGTTTTTGCCACGGAGTGCCTTTAACGAAGACGTCGGCTTGTCGTTGCTAAAGGTACCATGGGACCCACCATTTAAAAGGTACTAGCATAGTACCCGCGCAAAGCAACGGTGGTAAACAACATGTCAGTTTTTCTCGTACCTTAAGAGAGTCAATATTTGAATGTTTACCCGTTTAATAGTTCGAAAAAAGTGGATACGTGTTTGAATTTCCGTAAAATGAATTAATACAAATATAGATATCCATAGTTATACTTATTTGAACTTTGTAAAACTTGAATGTTTATGATAAAAATTACAACTATAAATTTGTATTATTGTAAGTTTGTAACATTTATTTTAATACTAAAATTTAATGTGTCATTAATGTACATTATAATGCAATTATTATAGTGTAAAATTTAATTATATGAATTACTAATTATAGTAAAATGTGCAGGCGTACATTTTTAAAACTTCATTTTATAGAAAGTCCTAAATGCATTTGTATGTAGTATAGATAATCATATATAAATGTATATAACTTGTTACATTTTATAGTTTAACTAGAAATGTAGTTAGATACATATATAAATGATTATACTTTTTACATTTGTTCTTTTCATTTTAAACATACTAGGATTATGTATGTACTTAAAAGAAAGCATATATACATTGTATACATAAAAAGTGCAATTTCAAATTGGTAAAATGTCAAATAGGTTACAATCGTGTTTTGATCTCAAACCCGGAAGAAGTATACACTTGGAGAAGAGGTTAATCATATCTATCTCATTTCACAAGATTTTTCAGTCTTTTCTTATGATGACCTGGTCTAGATAGTACGATACATCGGTGTAAAATATTGAGGTTAATGTCATTTCACAAACTTCTTATGAATAGACATCTCAAATCCCAATTGAATTGATTGGATCAATAATCCGTACGACTTAGCATGTACGACTTATCATTAACTCTCTTTTCCTAGAACCTTGCAAGTAGCCGAACAAAACTTGGCCGTTAAAGAAAAGGCCTAGATCGATCGATCTTTGAAATGTCTCTTGGAAGAGGATCATAAACAGCCCACAAAAGCACATAAAAAATTCATAGATTACCATGTCACACTCATAACATCCAAAACAACATTTGACTTGTGAAAAAAATAAACTATGAAAGTTGTTGCCCGTAATTCCACGAGGCCTTGTATACATGCATGTATATATCGGTGTGTTTGGTGCAGAGTGTTTAGAAGTTTTTAGGAGGTGTGAGCCTTGTCATTGTTAATATTCGTTTGACAAACAGCAAGTAGTTTCAGTTTTTTTTCGAAATGGTCACTAAACAATGCTCCATAAAGTAACATATATCACGGTTGAGCATTTAGTAATTGTTTTACATATTATGATTACAATTAAAGCCATGCTACAAAACATTTTTATAGAAAAATAGCTGATGCAACTCCTACTTTTGCTAAATACACCCGCTAGCTATAATGTTTGTGCCAAAAATTTGTTGAGTGACTAATGTTTTAAAAACTTAGTTTTAAGAGTTAATTACATAAATGGTCCATGTGGTTTGTCGGGTTTTACGGATTTAATCCCTAAACTTTCTTTTTTGCGGATATCCTCCTATGGTTTTGACCCATTACGGTTTTGGTCCCTTGATCACTTTTTGTGTTAGTTTGACCGTCAAAGATGCTAAAAATGACACTTATACCCTCGTTTGTCTTAGCATAAGATCCATGTGGTTTGTCTCATATAACAGATTTCGTATTTTTTTAAACATTTAATTAACATTAGTATTAAATTTTCAATTCATTTTTTTGTAAATTTTATTTTAATTTCTTATCACATATTAGTCAAAAATTTCTTAAATTTAAAAAAGTTTTTTTTTAAACCTATGTCAAACCTTTAAAATTTTAAAAATCTAATAACACAATATTTTCTTACATTTTAAAAACCTATGTCAAACCTTTAAAACTTTAAAAACCTTTAATTTTTTTAAATAGATTATGTCAAAATTTTAAAAACAATATTTTTTTAACAATTTTTTAAACAAATTAAAAATCTAATATTTTAACAATTATTTTGAATAAAATATTTTAATTTGTTTTTTAAAATTTTTAACAGATTACAAATTTTATAATTTTGAACAATATTTTTTAATTCAAAAAATTTTAAAATTTTGATGAATTATGTCAAAACTTTACAAAATTATGTCAACTTTTTGTCAAAAAGTTTTATAAAAAAATCTCGTAAAATTATAAATAATATCATAAAAGATCTCGTAAAAAAATTTATAACAAAAATACCGTAAAAATTATTAATAACCAAAATTCTTATAAAGATTTTTCTGAAAATTTAATAAAAAAATCTCGTAAAAAGTTCAAAAATATTTTTAAAAATCTGTCAAAAAGTTTTAAAAAAAACAAAAATTTGTAAAACTTACTTATAAAATTAGGGAAAAAAAATTTTTGAAATAAAAAAATTATTAGTAATATCATAAAAAATCTCGTAAAATTTTTTATAAAAAATCTAGTGAAAATTACTAATAATATTATAAAAAATGTCGTAAAAAAATTTATAAAAAAATCTAGTAAAAAAATTTATAAAAAAATTCGGACAAAAAAATCTTCGAAATAAAAAAGTTTATTAATAATATTAACTAAATAGTTGAATAAACAATTAAAAAAAAAGTAGGAACCAAATTGGTGATATGCTACAAACCAGAGGGACCATAAAATAGGAGGGTATTTCTGTCAATTCAGACATTTAAACACCCACTTAACGGTCAAACCAACAGAAAAAGTGGTCAAGGGACCAAACCCGTAATGGGTCAAAACCATAGAGAGGAGATCCGCAAAAAATAAAGTTTAGAGACTAAATCCGTAAAACCCGACAAACCACAAAGACCATTCATGTAATTAACTCTATTTTTTATTAGCATGCAGTGTTAAAGCCTTGTACGTGTGTTAAAAACTCCATTAATGCACATGAAAAGTTTTGTAGCAAACAAAGTACTACTGGTTTCTTATAATGTGATCCATTAATCAATTTTGCAAGTTGATACCACAAACAGTTATATATTAGTATCAAGATAATTAGTAAGATTAGCTACAAATTTCTTATAATGTGATCCATTAATCAATTTTCTTGGGTATATAAGCTAGTAGCATATGAAAGAAGAATCATTATAGGGAACACGATATATCAAATACATACGAAAAAATATAAAGTCAAGGGAAATTTGAATTCGTTTGTCTACTGGTTTAGCTAAAGAATACTATTCAAGGATAACTAAATTTTTCTGGCCATGGACCTATTTTAATACTCACTTTTAATTTTTAGGCTGTCAACCCCCCGGATTCCCTTGATCTCGTTTTTGGGCGGTCCAGCAAATACCATCACCAGTCACCACAAACAACGACCCAATACCTAGAACAAAGCCCAAAATGATATATGGGAATGTATCACATTCGCACGTTGGAGCTTGAGTTGGAAGCCTTGGATCTGTTGGAGTTGGCGTGTTAGTGCGCCATGACATGAATGATAATCTTGTCGTTGTTATTTTCAACCATTCCACTAATGGAATAATTAGGCCCAGTTTGGTTCAACGTGACCACCGAGTAACCATCGTTATACTTTGTTGCAATAACGAATGATGGTTTGTTGCATATGATGCAATCTTCTTGATTGACTTTAACCATTAAGCTCATGTCCGCCTCATACACGTACACTATAAAACCAACATTAACGTGTATAAGAAGTGCGTTTTAATCTCAGTATTGATCAAACAATAATGCATAGATATATCAAGTGGAACACTTACCGATGGTGTCGCCAATTTGCAAACAACTTCTTTCTTTCCATTGATTACATGTCGTTGATTCAAGACTCCAAACACGCCAACCTCCAACGACAAACTCGTCAGATGCATCAATGTTTTGGATTAAAAACAAAAGGCTTAAAAGCCCCATAAACACCATGGATTTTGCCATTGAAAACCTAAGAGTAAAAACTGTTTTTCGAAACTGTAGCTAGAAGCTTTAGATCGGTATATCTTAATATATGCTCCTTAATTTAGGAAGAATTCATTTTCAAAGTAATGTAACAATGCATGGATTAAACTAATTAAATTCACATAATATTTAGCACGTATAATATTTAGATCTTATTATATACATGGATCTCCATCTTCATTATATTGTTTCTTCCGCCTCAAGAGTAGTCTAGTCATTCAGGATATTAGCTAATTACGACCCCTAGCTTTGGCTGAGGACCTTTAGACCATGTCTTTGGCAAAATAAAAATAGTACAACTTCACTCTCGAGACTTACTGATGGTGTCGCTATCAATCGAATATTACATACTAATAAAAAAGCATGCTAAATTCATTGGTAAAATGTGTGGATTTAAAGAGATATGAATCATGTAAAAATGTTAAAAATGTCACAGGAAAGTGGTGGGTAATTAGTAAGGAAGTTAGAAGGAGTTTTAAGTGGAGATGAATAAAGAACTATGGCTTAAAAAAGTGAATAGTCAAAACATTTTTTTTTGATAAAATCGTCTTTTTAATCCCACATGGGTAGTAGAGAAGAATACATGGTAACTTATATACTAAAGTCATGCTTATTAAGTAAGTTGATACTAATACTATGTTAATGAGTGGATCATCAAGCGTGTGGATTAACAAAACTACACGTTCGATGATCTGCTCATTAACTTGTATGATTCATTAATTTTTTTTTCAAAAGCTTTTGTTCATGATATTCAAAGTATTTATTTCATGTTATTGTGAATGTTAAATCATTTCATTATCAGTCGTTTTCAGTTGAGGAATCGAGAAACTTTTTTCGTTAAATAATTTCATGATTGGGCGTTTTCAGTTGAGAAATAGAGAAACGTTTTCTCACTTGACTCGGATAATGCGTGCGTTGGTTGGTTGGTGTTGAGCCTTATTATGCTCATCACATTGATTTTGTTTTTGGGATTATGTAGTTACGGTTTAGATGTCGAATATAATATTAATTTGCTACTTTCGTCTTCCTCCGGCCTTTTTAGATTTTTCATGTTGGTTTAATAGCATATGGAGTAGATGAAGTTTATGAAACAACATAGGTATCCAATCTAACTTGAAACAATTATATTATTATTAGCATGATCAATAAGATAACTTACCAAATTCCTCGTACAACTATTCACAACGGATAATTAGAGCATTGGCCATGGAACTATTTTTGTACTCAAGTTAATTGGCCCAATTCGCTGCCTCTTTTGACTATCCTCTAAAATCAAAATACCAATCCACACCACCGGCAGAACCAACAACACAATGCATGACGTAAATCCCAGAGCGAGAGTTTGATCTGAGTTGGAGCCGGAGGAGAACGGCTTTGATCAGCTATGACTTAAATGATAATCGTGTCATTGTTGTTTTCGGCTATTCCACTAATGGAATGTCTAGGCTCGGTTTGGTTCAACTTGACCATCAAGTAACCATCAATTGGTGATGATGCGTTGCATATTATGTGATCTTCTTGCCTTATTTGAACCACCAGACTCTTTTCAACCTCATACACATATGCTATAAAAACAACATGTATAAGAATGTATGCATGCATAGATCACATGTGTCCCCAAATTGTTTTTTAGCGTAGGATATAACCATTAATTTGGAATAGATTTTATATTCCATATGTTCCACGGATTTATTTCTAGACTATGGTAACAATGCATGAAGTAAATCATATTGCCTAGTTTTTTTAGCATGCTAAATTTGAAGTAACAATGAATTTAGAGTCCAAAGAATTGACAGAGAGTAGTCAATAGTTAGTCCAAAGAAATGTGTATGCTTAAAATTGACAAAAGATCTACTATTCCTTGAACAGTACATTTCCAAAGAAATGTGTATGCTTAAAATTTGGTGCACCTCAAAGAAAAAAGGGGAATACATATAATTATACTATATACTAAAAACCATTTTTGAACGGGGTGCCAAGCATGTGTATTACGGAGTAATTTAGCATCTTAATTTCCCTTCCTATTGGTGTAGCAGGTGTACTTTGGTGGTAGTGGGACAAAACGCACAATATTATTGGTTCCAACAATTAATCACTCGCTCTTGCTACAGCCCCAATGAATAGTAACATCCGTTATAGCAATGTAGCAAACAATGTTTTGTACTGTTCTACACTGTAGTAACCGTAAAACAACTGTATCTATGCAACATAAATTTGTTTCCGGAGAATTCTTAGACTCTCACAAAAACACACACCATTTTCTTTAATAACCAATTTGTTCCAGAGAATTCTTGCACAACATGATCTTCACTAATGAGCATCAACATCAATTACCCATGTATTTCCCAAAAAATCCCTAAACAAATCACAACCACTAAATCAAATATCCTAAACACTTTTACTCTAAACTTTGTAAAACAAAAACAACAAAGGTAGTAGCAGTGGTTCGTTTACCAGATCGGGTCGGTATATCCGGCTAATTTATTGAAGATGGTGTGTGAGTATGCCTAAGGTATGTGTATATCTTTTACCAAATCTTTTGTTTACACTTTTTTTTTAATTGAATTGATGAAATTTCTATAATTTATTTAGATTGGTAATTACTATAATAAATTTAGTATTTTGTGAAATGAAACAGTTTTTGATTTATGAGCTTTGACTAAGGCCAAATATTATGTGGAAAAAAAATTATGGTAAATTTCGGATTTTTTTTTTTTCCTTTTTTTCTTTTAATTTGGAAGATATGTTAATAATTACACCAAAAATGATGTTTTTTTATCAATTAGATTTGGGTTTTCATGATATGATAAGGTTACTGAATTGATCATTTGAATGCAGGAAAGACATATTTGAGGATAAAAATAAATGTGGAATAGTGCTTATAACTGTTTTGAGATATGATTAATGCGTTTGGATTTGTTTTTATGATTAAAGGGACCTTCTTCGCATCTTGGCGGTGCAGCTATTAAGCTTGCAGCCATGGCGGATGAATACCGTTTGTAGCAACTACTGTGTTTGGTGGTTGTAGCCATGGACCATGTTTGGTCATGGTATTTGCTGCTTGCAAACCTGAGCTACAGTGTTAGATTCAAGCTAAAGTTGTAGGGCATTTGGAGAATTACTTATGTATCCTATGTTGTAAGTTTTTTTGGCAAAATCTCATGATGAAGCTTTGGTTGTCTCACTTTTAGCATACCATGTATGGGTTTGATTAAACATGGGGTTGTAGGGATTTTGACGAGGCAGGTTACTAGACCTCCAGCCATGCCTTATGCAGCCTCTGTTGTAAGCTTTTTTGGCAAAATCTCAAACATGAAGCTTCGATTGTCTCACTTACCTTATGTTTTCTGTGGTGATGATGATTTTTTCTGCACATTAACTCTTCCATGTGTGTGGCTCACACATAACCGTATCTTGGCGTGGTAACCACGAATGTTACATGGTTGCAGCCATGGCTAACGAAGCCGGTGTGGATTTCAATGATCAGATCATTTCGTTGGAAACAAATATCAACAGGTAAAATTACTTATTATAAGATTTAAGGGTGTTTGGATTTAAGTTTATATAAAAAAGGAATATGGAGCTGATCAATTTTAGCGGGCATTGGGGATTGGGTTCTGCTTACCGTTTTATATTCAAAACAAAATTGGAACGGTGCCAATTGTTTTTAGTGTTTAGGAATGGTGCTAATGACACTCTGTTGGCCTTCTCATGCTAGAACATTTTTTTATTTTATTTTATTTTATTATTATTTTTTTTTTGGGACAGTTTTTGTTATTTTGCTATAAAGATTTGAATTTCATAGATTTCTTGAAGGTTTTTTGTATTTGTGGTATTTTAGGAATAAGGATTTGTTTATGTATAATTAAAGATTGGCTTTTTATGTTTTAGGTGTTAGGAATGAGGTGATATAAAGTTGCTAATACGAGCGATTCAGGAGGTGGAGAGAGTTAGAATGGAAGCGACTCAAGCTGAAGACGAAGACCATTAATTTAAGATTATCTGTTCGAAACCGAGTAAGTTCAATGCTAAAACACCAAGTTTTGGAATATTTATTTTTAAAAGGAATTCTGCACATGTCAATTTAAATTGTTGATTACTTGCTCTTTCGTAACTGAAAAAGGTGAGCTTATGGATCGAAAATTTGTAGCCCTTGAAAGTTTAGCCATTATTTCCTGATTTTGAATGGTGGGGGGTTTATATAGTATGTGTTACACATTATTTGTGTATGATTATTCCAGAATCCTCCTAAACTTATGTCTCCTGTGTTTCAAACAGGTTTTACGCATGTAGGGCGTCGATGGGCTATATAGTGGTCTTAAGCCTTCTCTAATTGGAAGTGCTACATCGTAAGTGTGCGGCTTTCTTGCTTTTCAACATCCTAATATACACTCTTTAGTTAATTATAGTTTAATGGGGTGTTATCCTTACTTTCGAATGGTAATCTAGATCTATCAAAATACAGGAGGGTGTTTGGATTAGCTTATTATTTGGTCTTATTTGAAGATTGAAAAAGTTATGGCTTATTTAAATCCAAATGCTCAACTTTAATTGTTGTTAGATGTATAAAATGTAGGTGATGTTTGTATTTCCTTATTATTCGGGCTTATGAACTTTTTATGAATAACTGTTTAGAAGTGGAAGTTGGAAGTTGGATTTGTGCATCCAGTAAAAAAAGGCAGTAAAACTCAGAAATGAATACTTTAGTTTAAAAAATCAGAAAATGAAGCATTCCAAATACCCTCTAAGTTTTGGTATTTTTATTATGCTTAATTTTATAAACAGTATGCATGGTTAGTAGTTACATATCTGCCTAAGTATATAGGGAATTTGATAATTTTTCTTATGCTTCCAAGAGCATTGGGCTTTTTCCGACTACTGAACCCTTTATATACGTTTATATTATAAACATTAATGGTGTATCAAACAGGAAGTAAAAAGAGTTGATGCATTGCGTAATTGCGCTGATGCCGTTGCCATTAACAATGTAGCAGACAAGGATGATAGTGTTTCATCTGGATTAGAGAACTTCTCTAAGTGCATAGTTTGGTAAGTGTAAGGAGAAGTTGAAGAAAGAGGTAGCAGTGAAAAATGAAGCTTTAGAGCAAACACAAACAATTAACCAAATACTTAGCTTATAGGTAAGTTGCTGTTGAATTTTTAAGATGATTGGTTTTTTAACCGTTGGCCTTGCTTTAGGTATCAAATCATCGTTTTCTAAAAAAGTCGAAACAAACGTCGTTAACTTGAAAAGGTTACTCTAACGACAAAAGTTATCTTTGAGTGAATGCATTTTTTCACAGAAATCTTCTGAGTTTGCTTATTTTTACCTCTTTATCTGTTTCTCTTTTGACTTTTTTACTTATATTTGCAGCTGATACATGACTTGGTAGCCAGAAGTAATAGTTTTTTTTTGATACACTGAGTGATTGCCAACCAAAGAATCTGGAAAGTGGAAGAAACACTTTTGGTATTGTGCATATTTAAGAGACACATACCCTAGGCAAGAGATGGTGCGATGTTGGAGAATTTTACGGTGCTTTTACGTTTATCTTTGTAATTGTTATAGTTGAATGGTAGTCAAATGTTATAGTTATATTGTAATTGTTAACTTGGTCTCCCTTTGTACAAATGCGTTTTAGTGTTATATGCAAGTGTACAACGAGTTTAGAATGGACCATTCCCGCAACAACGTGCGGGCTCACCCACTCGTTATCCCTAAAAAGAAATAGTGGGTAAATGAGTTGGCAGTCCACGTGTAACACCCCGATGAGTTGGCAGTCCACGTGTTGTGACACGTTGGAAATCGTACATACAATGACAAAAATTCAAAAGGTTTGTGTTACAATGAAAAAAAAAATAGTTGGCTACACACAATCACAAAAGGTGTCAAGTTCGATGCATTTTTTTGTCATTTTCCCTAATAATTTATATTCGTCGTTTATATCTATTACAAAATATTCTTTTAAGAAAAATTCTGTCCAAAATACATAAAACTTGCTGGAAATACCTAAAACTTGCCGAGAATACCAAAAATTTGTCGGAAATGCCAATCCGATTAATCCCGCCTAGACCGATTACAAGCTACAGGAGGGTCGACAGCCCGACTACCGATTCACGATTTTTGCAACCTTGAATAGGAAAATAAATGATTTAAAAGGTTGGGATGCTTTGTATTTAGTGTTTGGTTCGTGTGTTTGTTAGAGTGTAAAGGGGTTTTTGATTGTTGCGTGTAAGAAATGGGGTGGTGTATGTGACTGCATTTGTGTATTAGAAGAAAGATGACTACGCGTGTTTAACAAATAAGATAAATTAAGGTTGTATCCCTTAAATATTTGGGTAGACAAAAGTTCAATGCAGAACAATAATTATCTAAAGATCAAATTAAATGATCTTCACCCTTCATTCTTATATCATCCAACGGCATAGATCTCATCATCTAATCATTTTAGTGAAGAAAGATCGGACTAGACCGAGGAGAAAATATGAAGAAAAGAATGGACCGAGGACCGGACCAAAATATGTTTGGTTTGATTTCTTGGTTCGGTTCTGTTCTCGGTCGATTATGCTCAAATCCAGTTGAATTAATGGGATCTTTGATTCGTGCCTATCATGTACGAATTCTAACCAATTCCTTTTTCTTTGCTCCTTGCTGGTAGCCAAATAAAAATTAGCCATTAAAATAAAACGACAAGGCGGGTTTATTGAAACGTCTCTAGGAACAGGACCATAAACAGCCCACGAAAGCGCATCAAAGACTCATAGATTACCATGCCACACCTATAACATCCCAAACAACATTTTGATGCGTAAATAAAATAAACCATGAAAGTTCGTTGATGCCCGTAAAATTCCATAGGAGGCCTTGTATACATGTATATATCAGGTGTGTTTTGGTGTAGAGCATTTAGAAGTATTAATGCTCGTTTGGCAAGTAGCAAGTAGTTTATCTTTTTTTGGAATATTTATTTTTCAATGCTCAATGAAATAACATGTAGAAGGGCTAAAGATGCATTTAGAAAAAAATTTACGTATTATGAATACAACTCCATCCACACTACTAAACATTTTTATAGAAAAAAAAAACAGTTGTTGTTACTACTACTTTTGCCAAACACGCCCTGTCAACTTATCAAACGAAAATCAGTGTATACATATCACACAGCTAAAATATATATTCTATATCGAATAGGACCTACTCAACTTCAATTCTTAAAAGCATTAGCCTCTAAGTTTTTACAAACAAGATCTAACGATGGTGTCGAAATGAGTGAATAATGTTACACACTTATTTTTTATTAGCACGCATGCAATATTAAATTGTTGTACGCGAGTTAAACACTTCATTAATGTACGAGTAATTAGTTTTACGTGAAAAGTTTTGTACGAACGACATATGAAAGACGCTTTATTTGGGCTGTCAATCTCTTCCGATTCAACACAGCGCCAAAAAGAAAGCCCAAAAAGAATGGACAACTTTCGAATTCGAACATTGGAGCTGGAGTTGGAAGTCTTGGATCTGTTGGTGTTGAGCGCGATAGGTCTGCCGTGACATGAATCATTATCTTGTCGCTGTTTCCGTCCCTTGTTACACTAATAGAATAATTAGGCCCGGTTTGGTTCAACTTGACCACCGAGTAACCATCGTGATACTTTGTTGCATTAACGGATGATGGTTTGTTGCATATGATGCAATCTTCTTGATTGACTTTAACCATTAAGCTCTTGTCCGCCTCATATACGTACACTATAAAATTACCAACATTAACGTGTATAAGAAGTGCGTTTTAATCTCAGTATTTAACAAAAAATAACGCATATATAGATATATCATCAAGTGGAACACTCACCGATGGTTTCACCAAGTTGCGAACGGCTTCTTTCTTTCCATTGATTACATGTCGTTGATTCAAGACTCCAAACATCCCAACCTCCAACGACGAACTCATCAGATGCATCAATGTTCTGAATAAGAAACAAAAGACTAATTAAAAGCCCCATAAACACCATAGCTTTTGCCATTGAGAACCTGCGGTTAAAGAACTGCTTTTTTGCTTGTAGCAATTAATTTAGAATTGATATGCTATATATGCTCAATAGTTGATGGCTTGTTTCTCAAGCTATGGTAACAATGAGTGCATGGATTAATAAATCAAAAGTTTACTATGTTTAGCACGTATAGATCTTGTTATATATTTGGGTTAATGGTCCAAAAAATATACAAACTTGCCACCTTTTACTATTGTGACAATAAACTTTTAATTTTCCTATTAAAACAAAAAACTTTCTTAATGACTATTATTGTAACCAAAAAACTTTCTTGATGACTCTTATTGTAACAAATTTTGACACGTGGCATCATTAACCAACCCGTAACCCAAAAAACTCATTTTAACGCGTTTCATAATTCTGGAGGACCATTTTTGCCAACTTACCAAACATAAATACTAATAATAAACAAAAAAACGAGATATTAAACATAAATACAAAAACGTTTTCTTTCTTCCCCAAATCTGCTATAAACCCTGCTACTAATATTAAACAAAAATCGAGATGGGACCATTTAATTAGGAATGGTGGGTGGTGAGGAGGGGACGGGTGAAATAGGGGATGGTGGAGGTGATGTTGGTACATTAGGAATTGTGGTAACTTTTGGTGAAATGGGAGATGGCGGAGATGTTGGTGGTAAGGTAGGTGGGGTGGCTGGTGGTGGGGTAACGTTTGGTGAAATAGGAGATGGTGATGGCGGGGTTGGAACCGGTGGTTTAGGAGGTGGTGAATTAGGAGAAGGTGGATTTGTGATGTTGCAATTAGTTGTAGGTGCGATTTTTGGAGTGATGCGATTCCGGGTGATGGAGCCAAGTGGTAGGTGCGATGAATAGGTGTTGGAGTTGGGGGGATGGGTAAAGGAAATGGAATGGCCGGCGGTGGGCTGCCAGATGGTGGAGGTGATGTTGGTAAGGTGGGTGGGCTGGCGGGTGGTGGTGTGAGCCTTGGTGAAACAGGAGATTGTGGAGGTGAAGTTGGTACCTGAGTGTAGGTCCGTTAATACCACCGGGTGATGGACCTGGTGTTGGTGTTACTTTGAGTATCACAGAAGGTTTGATCTGGATACACCAACTGCTTGTAAGGTCTTTTATGTTGTGTGTAAAGCCATTATTGATAACTTAAGTCATTTGTTTGAGTTAAGAAGTGATTTGGTGTGAATAAGTGTCGCTTTTGGCTGGATGTCTTTGCCGAATTGTTGCGGGGTTTTGGGTGTTGAAAATTTTAGTGTAAAGGGTAATTTATTTGGCGAAAATGGGTCGGTTATGGTTCAGGCATTAGTTGATTCCGAATGCAGGTTTTTAGATGTTTCTGCTGGTTGGCCAAGTACTATGAAACCGGAACTTGTGTTACGTCAATCAGAGTTGTTTTCTTCTGTGGAGGAAACTAGGGACTGTTAAATGGGGCGACATATAAGTTGAATGATGGGACGGATATCCCACAGTACATTTTGGGTGAATCTTGTTTCCCGCTTTTGCCTTGGTTAATTACACCAATCTCGCCTTGATAGTGATGATGGTGGTGGTGGTGGTGAGGGTGATGATCTTGAGATGAAGGAAGCGTTTAATTCGATGCATAGTAGAGGGATGGAGTTGGTTGACACGGCGTTTGGAAGGTTGAGAGCAAGGTGGAAGATATTGTCAAAAGAGTGGAAGGGTTGGGTTAAGGGTTGGTTAATGATGCCACGTGTCAAAATTTGTTACAATAAGAGTCATTAAGAAAGTTTTTGGTTTTAGTAAGAGTCATTAAGAAAGTTTTTGGTTTTAATAGGAAAATTAAAAGTTTATTGTCACAATAGTAAAAGGTAGAAAGTTTGTATATTTTTTGGACCATTAACCCTATATATTTACCTTTTAAGGGGTGTCTTTTGGAACAAGTTTACTCATTTATATGTAGCGAATAAGTTGTAATCATCCTAGGTGCATGCCATGTATGAAATAAAAAAATTTGGAAAACACGAGATAACTTGGTACCGGTTGAGCAAGTAAAAAAAATACACCCAAATGACGAAATTTGAAAGTTGGTCACGTGAACTTGAAAAACCTTGTATTTGCTACACAAACACGACAAGAATAACTCGTTTTGGCCACGGAATGCCTTTAACGAAGACGCTTGTCGTCGCTAAAAGTACCATGGGACCCACCATTGAAAAGGTATAATTTTATATAAATGTATATAACTTGTCACATTTTATAGTTTAACTAGAAATGTAGTTAGATACATATATAAATGATTATACCTTTTACATTTGTTCTTTTCATTTTAAACATACCAATTGATAGGTATGCATGTACTTAAAAGAAAGCATGTGACCAAATACATTATAGAGTTAGGATCAAATAAGAAGAAAAATTAAAATGAGAATGATAAGAAAAAACCACAATCACACATTTTAGATGCACCTAAAAATATAGATGCATCTCTCCTTAAAATCTCACTCTAATTTGAAATGTGTGGCTAAAATTCTTCTTATTCTTTTTATTTTAATTTTTCTACTCACCAGATCCCTTCTCATACATTGTATACATAATAAGTGCAATTTCATATTGGTAAAATGTCAAATAGGTTACACTCGTGTTTTGATCCCAAACCCGAAAGAAGTATACACTTGGAGAAGAGGCTAATCTCATTTCACAAGATTTTTTAGTCTTTCTTCATGATGACCTGGTCTAAAGAGTACGATACATCGGTGTAAAATATTAAGGTTAATCTCATTTCACAAACTTCATATGAATAGACATCTCAAACCCAATTGAATATGATTGGATCAATAATCCGTACGACTTAGCATGTATGAATTATCAGTAAGTCCCTTTTCCTAGCTTCTTGCAAGTAGCCGAAAAAATTTCTCCGTTAAAGAAAAGGCCTAGATCGATCGGTCTATTGAAACTTCTCTTGGAAGAGGATCATAAACAGCCCACGAAAGCACATCAAAAATTCATAGATTACCATGTCACACCTATAACATCCAAAACAACATTTGACTTGTGAATAAAATAAACCATGAAAGTTGTTGCCCGTATACTTCCACAGGCATTGTATACATTTATATATCGGTGCGTTTTTTAGAAGTTTTTAGGAGGTGTGAGCCTTGTCATTTTTAATATTCGTTAGGCATACATATATAACCGTTGAGCATTTAGTAATTGTTTTACATATTATGATTACAACTACAGCTACGTCATAGAACATTTTTATAGAAAAATAGCTAATGCTACTGCTACTTTTGCCGGATACCGCTCGCTAAAATGTTTGTGCTAAAAATGGTGTACTTGAAAGTTTTGTATCAAAGTATATTATATGCAAGTTGATACCACAAACAATTATATATTAGTATAACCTTCGCACAGTGGAGCGTAAAAAATCGGTCGGTCACCCAAGTTGACCGATTTCAACATCGGTCGTTTCCACTGTGGTCCTTGGGTCTGAAGTCGGTCGAGCAAGGGAAAAAAACAATCGGTCTCAATTTCGAACAATTGTATACACGCAAATTGTATTTTTTGATTTTTGATTTTATATATTCAATGTTGGTCACGACTGTGACAACTTGGTCGTGTCTGATCACCGGAGAGAGAAAGCTGATGTGGCAGGGTAATGACCTGGTCTCGACTGTGTACAGCCTAAGATTAGCTACAAATCTCTTATAATGTGATCCATTAATCAATTTTACTGGTATATAAGCTAGTATGAGAAAGTAGCATATGAAAAAAGAAGCATTATAGGGAACACGATATATCAAATGCATTAAATTCGTTTGTCTACTGGTTTAGGAAAAGAATACTAAACAAGGATAACTAAAACTTTTTGGCCATGGACGTATTTTAATACTCACTTTTAACTTTTAGGCCGTCAATCCCCTCGATTCTGTTGATCTCGTTTTTGTGCGTCGAAGCTTCTGCACATCCCGCCAACATAAACAACAACACAATACATAGAAGAAAGCCCAAAAAGATATATAGGAATGTACTACATTCACACGTTGGAGCTTGAGTTGGAAGGCTTGGATATGATGGAGTTGAGCGCGTTAGTTCTGCCATGACATGAATGATAATCTTGTCGTTGTTTTCAACCATTCCACTACTAATGGAATAATTAGGCCCAGTTTGGTTCAACTTGACCACCGAGTAACCATCGTTATACTTTGTTGCATTGACGGATGATGGTGTGTTGCATATGATGCAATCTTCTTGATTTACTTTAACCATTAAGCTCTTGTCCGCCTCATACACGTACACTATAATTAATACCACCTACAACATGTAAAGAACAACTTTTAAAAATTAATATGAATAATAATGTATGTTTAGATATATGATGTAACATCAAGTCGATCACTTACCAATTGTGTCACCAAGTTGCAAACGGGTTTTTTCGTTCCATTGGTTACATGATGATGATTCAAGACTCCAGACACCCCAACCTCCGACTACGAACTTATCACGAGATGCATCAATGTTTTGGTTCAACAACAAAAGACTTAAGACCCCCATAAATATCATAGCTTTTGCCATTGCTTTTTTCCTTGTAACAATGATATGCTCAATAATTTAGAATTGATGATATGCTATATATGCTTAATAATTTAGGATGGATTGTTTCTCAAGCTATGGTAAAAATGAGTGCATGGATTAATAAATCAAAAGTTACCTATGTTTAGCACGTATAGATATGATCTTGTTATATATTTACCTTTTGAGGGGTGTCTTTGGGAACAAGTTTTACTGAATCTTATAAAGGCTTGTAATCTTATAACAATCTAGTTTTTAAGTTTTGTTTGTCAAAATTTTTTATGAATGTTTTTACAAGCTATAAGCTTTTATAAGCTTAAGCTAATTGAATTGGCTTTTATAAACGAGAAGAGCTTGTAATTTCAAAAACTCTTCAAAATATCATTGATGAACACGTAAAAGTTTAAAATATATGAATTTAGTTTGATATATTTCTATGCATTAAAATAAAAACTTCATGTTCTAGCTAATAAAATTAGCTTCGACTCCAACTTTTGCTAATTCGGAGTGGCTTAGTTGGTTATCTCGCCTATCTAAAACCAAGAAGGAGATCTTTGAAGACATTTGCTATATGACATGGTGGCTTATTTGGCGATTTAGAAATCAATGTTTGTTCGGATCTTCTCAGTCTAGAAGGGACCTCATTTTTGATATTATTGTTCAAATGTTTTTTTTATGGATTTTTAATCGTTGTGAATCCAAGATCGACCGGGTTACTTGGATGCATAATCCTAATTTTCTTTTTTTGTAATTTGTTCTAGCTTTTGCTAGTCTTAAAATAAATTTCGCCATTCAAATAAAATTTACCCAAACAAGCATAGTATGACACTTTACGTATGAGAATTTAATAGACGTGTGTTAGGATCGAACTCGAGACTATGGGATTGCACACTTTACGTATGAGAATTTAAAGTTAATAATTAAATATAAATGTTATATTTATTTATTTATTAAACGAAATAACTAACGGACGTTAAGTAATTAATGTAATGGATTAACGGTCGTTAAATGTTTATGGAAAAGGATTAAATTGCAAAAGTTGGGAAGGTTCCGGAATCCCTTTGGGGACTCCTATACCGATCGGCCATAGGGACACAAAACAAGAAAAGAAAAACCAACTTGTTCACCAAGTTTGCTTGTGTATATATACAAGGCTAGGGGTTTTATTTTTCCATCTCTTGTGCTCATAAGCTAAACCCTAAAAACGTTTTGTGTGTGTTTTTCTTTGTCCAAACCGATCGGCCAAACACCATAGGGTGTCGATCCACTCTTTTCCAAACATCAAGTTATTTGGTTTGATAAAAACTAGCGGTACTTTAATTCGGTTTAGTACGTGTGTACAAGAACATAGTAATAACATACTTTTGTTATTATCTTGGATTGAATTACAAACGGTAAGGGGTAATTCATATAATCCCAATTAAACCTAATTAGGGTTCATCCTAATTGCTAGTTTGTGGATTTGATTCTTGTTCGGCTAGAATCAAGTAAGGTACGCATACTTTATTCTTTAGTTAATTAATTATTCATTATATGTTCCTATACGCTTCCGCACTTACTTTGATGTTTATTATTTATATTTATGATTAGTCATGTTATATAATTCCAAAAGTGGCATCACGAGTCATTGGTTTTTAATGAGTAATTAATTACATAAACGCGTAATAAAACAAATACTTGTATGTTGTTTCATATGTTTATCTAGGGTTTATGTTTTATTTATGTTTTTGGTCGATTTTTTAATTATTGGGGCATACCCCTATTTTTTTTTGGTCGACACATACATTAAATTTTTAGGGTTTTGAAAATTGTTTGCTAACCTTATTAAAACCTAGAATTAATATATTGATTACGTGATTAATTCATGAATAAATTTGTTATGTGTCATGGAATTTGTTATGCGATCTTGTGACTTATTTGTATAAATTGTTATGATATCCATGATTATACATGCATGTTAGTCATGGATAAGTTGCTTTGATATATTGTTTAATTGTTGAGACATATTTATTTTTTGATAAATCTTGAATTGGGGAAGACTCTAATTATATATATTAATGAATCAATTATGTGCAATTTGGTATAATTTAATTATGGGTTTACGCAACGATTCATCGATGTATGTGGCTCACTTTCTAATGTTGGAGTGAAAACCCTAAATTAATGTATACATTAATTTAACCTAGATATTGATTATTAATAGGGTTTTATCGAATAAGTTGCATGTGGCTACTTGTTTACACGTATAAATTGTTTATTATGTGCATTGTTTTTAGTAGTTTATTTTTATTTATTACTTGTTTGTTTATTATGTTAGCATGTTTAAGCAAGGGTAATTTTGAATAAAAAAATAATACGGACTAAACAATGGCGAAATTTGATTTGTTTGGAAGAGTTAAGTTTTCAATAGTTTAATTGATTGGTGACTTTGGTACAATGACTGAACGGCTCACCCATTCGAATGAACTATAAAGGGGTTATTTAAGAAGTGCTATCAATAACTGAATGGATGTCTAAGGTTATGCTTTTGCGCTTACCCGTCCTCGCCCTCTGTAAGTTCAAATGGAGCTACTTAGTAAGCCATTAAATGTGCAAGCTCATCTTAAGGGCTAATTAGTTTTAATTCCATGCGCCACTTCGGTGGTAATTATCCGAAACACTAAGTGTTTACACTTATGCAAAAGTACGGTATAATGGATGATAATTAACACTAAATTCCTTGATTGGTGAACCCAATACCTCAATCAAAACTTTGATAATTTGATCTTTATGAATTGGTAATAAAAGTTTTTTTTATTAAATTTATGCTACAAGATGAATGCATGACATCTTTGTACATATTTGATTTGACCACATAAAATCAAAACTAGTACCCTTTTTAAATTAAGTTATATGCCATCTAATTAAAGGGACACTTGAAGTTGCAATTTACGTCATGACAGTACTTGGCTAGATTGTAATGGAGAGGTAAATCTCTATGTAAAGTCAGACCTTACATGGACATATTTGCACTTCTTTAAGTTAGACACTTAAGTTGAGTAGGAAGTGAGACTTGGACTCAATGGCATAAGATGGGATGAAACATGTTTATATTTGCAATAGCGTTGGAAAATATAAATCCCATAATGATCTAGGAATTGGAAATTGTTTGCCAATTATTGTTCTGACAGATTACCTATTATGTGCTTTCGTTACTAGCGGATCAAGCTGATGTAATGGAACTACGATAATTTGGATCCTAGTTTTAGAGAAAATTCTATGGTTATATGAATATTACCTTGGGTATTTTATTTTCTTGAAAAGTTTAATTATCGAAAATACTAAAATTGAATTTTGCTAATTCTTTAAATGTATTAATGCAACATTAAACCGTAGCGTAGGTTATTCTGTATTGGTAAATTGATCTACACCTGTAAGGGTTTTGGTAGAGTCAACTTTGCTAAAAGAATAAACCTAGTCCTCTTTTCATAAGAAAGAGTGAGATTCAACCTATTCCTTTTCATGAATGAAGAAAGGTATAATAGGACAAATTAGAATTGTCTAAATTCTAAATACATAACTCGTAAGCAAATTTTAATAGTTAAGAAAATTGCATATTTATGAGTTATTAAATTAGAAGCTAGACTAATTATCAGTATAATTGGTAAAGACAAACTAGCATATTTTATCTAGTTGTTTTGCTTTGACCATTTAAAAGTACTACTTACAATTGTTGGAATAGTAGAACTATTAAGAAAGAAATTGCATGCCCAATTATTTCAAGTTAATAGCATTGATGAATAATTCATCATCTACATAGTAGAATACATTCTTTTAAGTACATTTGTAATTGTTATGTATGGACTTTCTCAAAGGTGTAGGAAGTAAATAATACACTATTTTCTTTCACTGGTTAATGAAACACTTACAATGTTGTCAAATCCGATTGGGAGTGTTGGTTCTTATTACTGAATAAGGAATTAATGTAATGATCTCTTATTCAGATTAGAGTTACAAGCTTTGTCATCTTGGTAGTAACCAGATTATCTCTAGAATGTCTTAAGATAATTACTTTCCACTTGTAGACACTTATGTTTTCAAGGATAGTCATGTACGTTTCCTTATTAGACAATGAAGTGGTCTACATCTACTAGTTATGCTAATACCAATGACACAATCATATTAGTCACATAAACAAACATATGTCGTGTTGTTTATCGGCTACATGATGTTGTTCCATGCACAAGTGGGAGAAATCTATATTGTGTGCAAGGTACAACATATAAGTATATGATTTAAAGGATTCTCTTGACTGCAAGGTAAGAGACCAACATTCTAATATAACTTGTATATAACTAATTCAAGAAACACTTGGTGTTACAATTTACGTCATGTGAGAACTTGGCGAGATTGAAACAACAAAGTAAATCTCTATGTGAAGTCAGACCTTGCATGGACATATTTGCAGTTTCTAAATTAGACAAGTATGTAGAACATGTGTCAAAATGATATATAAGACTACTTCAAATTAAATATTTATGTATTATTAGAATGACATAAATGAAGTAATCTAATCCTACTTCAATTTGTTTATTTATGTATTTTGGAATGCCATAAATGAAAAATAATGTAGTCCTACATTATTGTGAAGTAAAATAAATTAACTTGAAATTACTAATGAAACCAAGAGTTGTGTTCATAATTACTTTAGTTAAACATGTTTATGATTCATTGTAAAGACATAAACATAAAGTCTTTTAAGACTTATAATAAAGTAAGACGTTAACTTGTTATGTTTTTTAATTAAGACATATACAAGAAGTTATTGAGGTGATCAATGATTTATAACGTATAATGGGATTATAACAGTTTATGTTTCTTATTGAAACATGGATATGAAGTGACTTGGTTAAAAGGTACTTGTGTTATAAAGCATGCAATTGGCTTGAAAAGTCTATTATACCATTAAGTTGACTTAGTTGGTAAATAGGTAAGCCAAAAGAAATATGTTTATCTTATATATTGTTATATTGTCTTACAATATTAATTCTACTGAATACCACAAGTTGATGGTATGTTCAGTTAGAAGAATCAAACTCTATTTGATTTGTTTGATTCATGATAACCATAACTTCTTTCTTAAAAAGAAACAAGGTTAGAATATTGAGTATGGATTGAATATACTCAATATGACTCCAACCTAGAAGATTAATAAAACACCATGTCATTATGGAATGTGATGAATCACATTAAGTTTTAAAATTGAAGATTCTGAATTTGTTAAACTACTTATGAATAGGTTGTTAACAAACTTAAGTCAGGAATTATCAATGTGTATTTATAATGTCCCAAAAAGAGAACAATGTAGTTTTGCTCTAAATTGCTAAAGTATATATAGATAGTCTATATATTACAAAAGGCAAGTGGGAGTTTTTATCTTGAAAGATAAAATTACAAGATACATAATCTTCTAAAACACACTAGTAAATATCATGATGAGGTTAGACATGTAAATGATAGACCTCATGATGATGGAATTTTCATTCATAGATCTACAAGGATATCTCAGATATTTGACTTATATGCTGAGAAATATGAGTTACAGGATTATAGTAAACTTGATAATCATTATGATGGATTACCAACTATTGAATTCGGAAAATTACTCATACTATGAATGTTAAAGATGCTGTCCATAATGATAATCAATTTTGGAAATTTGGTTTATCTTAATAGTTAGACTAGAGAATGGAAATGAGTTTCTTCAAAGAGATGAAAAACCCTAGTGGTTTGAATTTCTATGTAGAAATCATATGGACAAATATTGTACACATATTTAATGCATGTTTCATGACAAGATTATTGATCACTCTTAAGCAATTAATTGTGATTGAATATTCTTTTCTAGACACATTAAATATATAAAGATGATAATTGTCATACTTGTTTTCATTAATATGAAATATGACAATGGAATATCAAAACTTTTTCTTGAGAAATTACTTGAGCGAGGACGGTAAGTAATTGAAAGGTTTTTGAATTCATATAATCTTTGAAAGTGTACGAAGTGCAAATAATTCATGAATGGATAAATGCATGCATCTATGAAATTATTCTTATATTTAATTATTAAATCCCATTTTCGATTTATAATTAAAATAAGATAAATTTTATGTATTCCTGAAAGCTAGTGGGAGTATTATGTTAAGTTTCTTAAATCTTATATGTTGTATAACATATAAAAAGTAACATTCCTTGTAAGCTAAATGTTAAGTCTTAGATTGTAATGAAACTTCACTTGTAAGATTTAAGAATTAAAACATACAACCTTGAAATATATGTTTATTGTTAATAAACATGTGCAGTAAAATAAATGATTCTAATTAAACATGATATATCATTTGGGAAATAGATAAATATCTTTTGAAAAGATAGAACGTGAATGAAGTCTAAGTTTGACCTGTAGATTCATCATGTACATCATGTTGTGTATTAAAATTGTTGTATCATTCTTAAATAAGAAGTGATTTGACAACATTGATATCTAACTAAAAGTTATTAGATAACTTGTGTAATGAATATTCTAAAAGAATTACATCCTCAGCCTGGAATTGCTCCTAGATTCTATGGATGAACAATATGTCAAATGTTGTGCAAATTGTCATCAGCTTTAAACTTGAAAGTTAGGAAAGCATCAAACATTACACAATAAGATATTAAAGTTTACGGTGTTTTAATGAGCATATTGTTGTTTGCATACAATGATGCTGGTTTAATTAAGATGACACTCAATACTAGTCATGGTAGGATTTTATCCTTGTTAATGAACATTTGAACTAGTTGTGCTACTAAGAGCACAGTTGCGCGCATTATACATTAAAAGAATAAGAATACTTTAAACTTTAAAATGTTTGAAAGTTTAAATTGTCATAAATTGGTGATAGAGGATGTCACACACTTTATGAATTACTATGTGGATTGGTGAATGCACACATACAAGGACTTCATTAATTGAATTCTTGAAATAAGTATTCTCAAAATTATGATAGATCAAGTTGGTTGATTTATACCTTGTCAACAAGTATGATTGTCATTACTTGAGGCATAATTCATCAACTGGAATTTTCATGCATTGATCTATTTGGTATTTGGATAAGGGATGTTAAACAATTGTTATAATAAATCAAATACTTGGTATGTTTGATTTTATAATATATTGTATCCTATATTTGCATGTTTAATCCGTGAATAAATTTATTTATTCTAAATCGTCCGTTGTCAATTAATGATATGGGAGTATCATTAAACTAAGACAAATCCGAGAGATATGGTAGAATATACTTGAAAGTATATTGATGAGAATGCATACCAATTTCAGATGATATTCAATGAATTGAATATAGGACTTATCCCAACTACATAATTTACTTTGTGGATATTGTTATAAGTAAATTATGAATAGTTATCCTCAGACTTGAGATACCGGATAAGTGTCATGAATGTAGTGCACTTCTGTGGAACAACTTAACGCTATAAGTAACTGGTAGTCATAAGGGTTGTTTCCTGAAGTGTTGCAAAGTTTGTGGGTTATTCTAGTAGTCAAGATAGAATTTGTTCCTTCAAATTTATTTTGGAGTTTATCGCTTTGGGCCCCTCGTAGGGGTGACAAGATGTTTGTGTGGCCACACCCAAAATCTCCCCTAAATATGTTTAGAAGATTTGGTAATCTTGTTCAATCACTTACAACGAGAAACAGAATGGTTGAATAAAGAATGACTTAATTCCATATCTTTATTTAACATGGTATTAGAAACAAAAGGATAATAATAATGAGAAATCATTAAAAGGTTTTCCAGGAGCCTTGCTCGAGTTGTACTAGAGGCATCGAAGTGTTGCTAGACGCTAACCGAATGTGATCACTCTATTAAGATATGTCCAAGTGGGCGCTGTTGGTTTTATGGACAATAAATTAATAGACGTGTGTTAGGATCGAACTTGAGACTATGGGATTGCACACTTTACGTATGAGAATTTAAAGTTAATAATTAAATATAAATGTTATATTTATTTATTTATTAAACGAAATAACTAACGGACGTTAAGTAATTAATGTAATGGATTAACGGTCGTTAAATGTTTATGGAAAAGGATTAAATTGCAAAGTTGGGAAGGTTCGGAATCCTTTGGGGACTCCTATACCGATCGGCCATAGGGACACAAAACAAGAAAAGAAAAACCAACTTGTTCACCAAGTTTGCTTGTGTATATATACAAGGCTAGGGTTTTTATTTTTCCATCTCTTGTGCTCATAAGCTAAACCCTAAAAACGTTTTGTGTGTGTTTTTCTTTGTCCAAACCGATCGGCCAAACACCATAGGGTGTCGATTCACTCTTTTCCAAACATCAAGTTATTTGGTTTGATAAAAACTAGCGGTACTTTAATTCGGTTTAGTACGTGTGTACAAGAACATAGTAATAACATACTTTTGTTATTATCTTGGATTGAATTACAAAACGGTAAGGGGTAATTCATATAATCCCAATTAAACCTAATTAGGGTTCATCCTAATTGCTAGTTTGTGGATTTGATTCTTGTTCGGCTAGAATCAAGTAAGGTACGCATACTTTATTCTTTAGTTAATTAATTATTCATTATATGTTCCTATACGCTTCCGCACTTACTTTGATGTTTATTGTTTATATTTATGATTAGTCATGTTATATAATTCCAAAACTTATCACGAGATGCATCAATGTTTTGGTTCAACAACAAAAGACTTAAGACCCCCATAAATATCATAGCTTTTGCCATTGCTTTTTTCCTTGTAACAATGATATGCTCAATAATTTAGAATTGATGATATGCTATATATGCTTAATAATTTAGGATGGATTGTTTCTCAAGCTATGGTAAAAATGAGTGCATGGATTAATAAATCAAAAGTTACCTATGTTTAGCACGTATAGATATGATCTTGTTATATATTTACCTTTTGAGGGGTGTCTTTGGGAACAAGTTTTACTGAATCTTATAAAGGCTTGTAATCTTATAACAATCTAGTTTTTAAGTTTTGTTTGTCAAAATTTTTTATGAATGTTTTTACAAGCTATAAGCTTTTATAAGCTTAAGCTAATTGAATTGGCTTTTATAAACGAGAAGAGCTTGTAATTTCAAAAACTCTTCAAAATATCATTGATGAACACGTAAAAGTTTAAAATATATGAATTTAGTTTGATATATTTCTATGCATTAAAATAAAAACTTCATGTTCTAGCTAATAAAATTAGCTTCGACTCCAACTTTTGCTAATTCGGAGTGGCTTAGTTGGTTATCTCTTCCTATCTAAAACCAAGAAGGAGATCTTTGAAGACATTTGCTATATGACATGGTGGCTTATTTGGCGATTTAGAAATCAATGTTTGTTGGATCTTCTCGTCTAGAAGGGACCTCATTTTTGATATTATTGTTCAAATGTTTTTTTTATGGATTTTTAATCGTTGTGAATCCAAGATCGACCGGGTTACTTGGATGCATAATCCTAATTTTCTTTTTTTGTAATTTGTTCTAGCTTTTGCTAGTCTTAAAATAAATTTCGCCATTCAAATAAAATTTACCCAAACAAGCATAGTATGACAAAGTACTTGTTCCGAAAAGGTTTCTTAACATTTTTATTGAAGACTATAAAGACACTAATGATATGCTAAACTTTACATATTTTGTTATCAGAATACCATTCAAGCAAAAATGACTATTAAGTTTTTTTTATTTTAGTTGCGTATACTATTAAAATTTGCTAATTTGTTTTGTAGGTATATTCTGAGAAATTAAGAAGTAAAAGTAAAAGGATTAATGAGTATTGTTTCTAAAGATTAAAAGCCCAATAAAAGGAAGTTCAGTGAAAGCCCAAATGTTTCTTAGCTTAAAACCGCCCATGGTTCGGCCCACAGGTGAAAGAACTTTTGGCCTACATATAATCAAACTACTAGCACGGTACCCGCGCATTGCACCGGGCGGGTACTTTGAAATAAAATTTTTCGGTGAATCTTGTATTTTAGTTTATTATGTTCTTTTTGACAATAAATTTACGGATATCAAGAATTTCGTTTATTCCGTCTTGCTCAAAGTTTGGGCCCATTTGGCTCGTGCCCGTTCGGGCTCGAGCCCCGTTTGGCCGTTGTCAATTCGGACTTGAATATTTGTATAATGTGCTTTATTATTTGTATTAGTGACATTTAATAATTGTGTTTGAGTAGATTGTACAATATGCTTGATAATTAGTACTTCTTATATAATTGGTGTTTTAATAACTGCATTAATTGTATTTATTGAACAATTAATTAATTGACTACATTAAATATCTTGACCACATTAATGTCTTGTTAATTTCTTATTATAGAAATATTTTTTGTCTTATTTTTTTAAGACTTCTAAATATAGATGTCCTAAATACATTATAAAGTAGTATAGATAAGAATCGAATAAACCGAACTACCCGATAACTGAACCGATGAACACCAAATACTATCCATATGTGCTAAAACAGTCGATTTGTATTATTCATACGATTACATAACATTTGAATTGGCATAGTAGAATAGCAAATGGAACTCCAATAACTAGGGCTGTAAACGAACTGAACGTTCATTGAACATTTCATGAACCGTTCGGTAAAAAGTTCGTTTATGTTTGTTTATTTATTAAATTAACGAACATGAACAATATTTTATGATCGTTTAGTTAAATAAAAAGAACATGAGTCACGTTCGTTTATTTTTGTCTGTGAACGTCCGATTATGCGTTCGTTTGTGTTCATTTATTTATTTATGTTTGTATATCATATTTTTTAATTGTATAATTTTAAAATTAGTTTGCCTAAACAAAAAAACATTTATAAACAATATTAGATGCATAATTTAATAAAGTTTATGTTTATTTGTATGTGTTTATTTTATGTTCGATCGTTTATGTCCGTTTAGCGTTTGTTTAGTGTCTTAATGAACGAACATAAACGAACATGAACAACTCATTTTCTTAATAAATGAACATGAACAAGAAATTTCGTCCGTTTAAGCGTTCGTGTTCGTTTATCTGTCCGGTTAAAGTTAAATTAACAAACATGAACAGGGCTCCGTTCGTGTTCGTCCGGTTCGTTTACAGCCCTACCAATAACTAATTAAACGAAACAAGACTAAAGAGAAATCACTGTTTGACATAATGGCAAAAACATGACACTAGAAGACGACCATTGTCTAAAATTTAAAGCCATTGCTATACGAAACAAGTTATATCAGCTAGACATATATCAACATTGCATATGCTAGTCTTCTAAGTGATGAGCATTATCCAACTCAACCATCAAGTCAGTTCCACAAAAATTAACTTCAAGACATGTTCGTTTAACACGAAGCACGTCTATGTTTTCTTGCCTTTAATTTCCGCAGCGATACTATGTATTTAAAGTTGTTTTCCTAATCTTTCAGTTATAGTTGAAACACGGAAAAAAGTCATTTTTAAAAGACAGTTAAATATGGTTGAGGTAAGTATAAAAAAATCATTTAAAAAAGAAGTAAAATGTAAAAAGTGATGCACAGCTCTAATAGATTTGACCCTTATACCTCTTGCATAAGAAGGAGTGAAGGTGATAGCCATTACATCCGTCCATCACCATGCAGTATATTTACCTTTAATATAATTTAACTATCTCTTTGAAAAATCTATTTATCATTTATCTTTTCTTTTAGGCCAAAGTTTCCCTTTCAGTATTCTCTTATAACTAGTTTTTGTGTATGTGGTTCTTCTAATATAATTTGAAAGGCTTATATATGTATGTCTTGATGTGTTTTTTGGGTTTTACTATACGAGAAAAACGTTTTTAGGATTTGTTTTCAAAATAACTTTTGATTTGTTTTGTGGTTCCTCTGTAGAAAAGCGAATAGATATTGTAATAAAATCACATTAAATGACAACCATTGTCCAGAATTAAAAGCCATTGTTGTACAAACATGTTATATGAGCTAGACATATTCGCTAGATATATTGGAAAAACATACTATGATCCACGAAATTGTAAGTGGTGAGCGATAACTAACTCGACCACTAAGTCATGTTACAGAAAACCTAACTTAAAGACGTATTCATTTAACACAAATCACGGCCATGTCTTTTGCCCGTTTGGATGGTTTAACTCAGGGTCGGATTTCAAGTGTAGTGTCGATTCCGAAAAAAGAAAGTAAAAAAACGGCCATGTCTTTTGCATTTAATCTATGGAAACAGCGTAATTTAAGTAAGTTGTTCTTATTATAAGACGTGTTTTCATGTTGTTAGGAATTACTAGCATAATACCCGCAGTTAAAAGCGCGTAACGGTATCTAACATATCAATTTTTCTCGTACCTTGATATTTAAGTGGTATGCAATGAGAATCAGTATTTGACGGTTTACCCGTTTGATAGTTCGAAAAGAGTAAATGCGTGTTTGAATTTCCGTAAAGTATATTAATACAAATATAGTTATCCATAGTTATACTCATTTGAACTTTTTAAAACTTGAATGTTTATGATAAAAATTACAACTAAAATTTGTATTATTATAAGTTTGTAACGTCCATTTTAATATTAAAATTTAATGTGTCATTAGTGTATATTATAATGCAATTATTATAGTGTAGATTTTAATTATATGAATTACTAATAATAGTAAGATGTGTAAGCTTACATTTTTAAGACTTTTTTTTTATAGAAAGTCTTAAATGTATTAGTATGTAATATAGATAAGCGGCTATTTAGCATATTTATTTTTCTAAGTGCAAGACCTTGATATTTGGACCTTTTTATTTTATTTTATTTTTTGAGCAAATATTTGTACCACTTAAAACAAAAATATTATTTGTTAAATAATTGATTCAATTTTGTGTGTGGTGGGTGAGGGTGGTATATCCGTATTTGTTTTATCTTCTGACTTTATTTTCTACTATAGCGAGGGTACTCAAGGTGTTGCATGCGGGTACCTTGTGATTAAAATTTAGGCGCTAACAAAATTACAGTGACGAACTGATTAACCGGAGAATAAAAAATAATCTCAATCCGACCTAGTTCATCCATTTTAACAGGTTTCGACTGGTCTTCTATTTCATTTTTGAACGGATTTTATTAGCTAGCCGAACCGATAACGACTTCGAATTCCAGTTGACACCGTTGATCCTGTCAAGTTTTAAAATTTTTAAAATTATATGTACCATATTTAGTGATGTAGAAATAAATTTTATTTCTTGTTTTATTTTTAAAAGGTTTCTTCGACTTTGGCTTGGATTGACACAAACTCTCACTCACCAGTCACTGTAAGTTAAAAAAACCAACATAAAAAAAAAAACATTACACCAAAATACACACACAAATCACCACCACAACCAAAACCCTTCGACCACGAAATCCCACCACCACAAAACTACAACACCACCGGAACGCCACCAACACCAAACATCACCACCAGTGGCGGACCTATGAATTTTGGACAGGGTATGCACTGATTTAGTAGAGTTATAAGAAGAAATTCGGTTTTATGAGTTAAAAATTTTTCGGGTCTGTTTTTTTCCCAGATTTAAATAAGATGTTCAAATTTGAGTTAAAACCGTTTTGGCGTTAAGTAAATAAGATCATAAGTAAAGCTCATCTTATATTTTGTTACAAATTAAGTTTAGTATGTTTTAAACTTTTAATCACTTGATCAGCTCAAAAATAAATTAACGACAACATTTAAAATAAATTAATGTAAACTTGACACTAAAAGAATTACATTCTCAGAATATAAAACAACAAACCGGAATATGTAAAAACAAAGTTAAGAATAGATTAATTACCCAATTTACAAACTCAAAAGATAATATAATATTGACAAGATATTTAATCCCAGCGATCTTCACCTTTTGAAGAATAGGCAAAAGTTCAATATAGAACCAAAATTTATCATAGATCCAATCAACCAATAATAGCCATTCATTTTTTTATTATGATAAACTTTCACCCTTTTTAAAAAAATTAAATATCTCGCAAACCGTTAATCGTTACGCGATAAAAATTATACCATCGTGATGAGAATTAAATTATCTTTCTATAGATATGCACTACTATATATTTTTAACAATTTTTTTTTCAAAATTTCGGTCAACAAAAATCATATATGATTTGTGAAAATCATATATGATTCGATTTTACGAATCACATATGATTTTTGAGAATCATATATGATTGTAAAAATCATATATGATTGTAAAATCGAATCATACATGATTTTTAAAATCATATATGATTAAGTAAAAATCATATATGATTTTTTCGGACGGAATTTTTGAATAAAAATGTTTGTCGAAAATATGTAAAAGTGCATATCTATAGAAAGATAATTTAATTTTCGTCATGATGGTGTATTTTTTATATTTTGAAGATTTACCGTTTGTAAGATATGTTGTTTTAAAAAAAAAGGTGGAAAATGATTTTGTATTAATTTAGATAAAAAATGAAGGGTTATGATTGGTTCATTTGTTCTATGACAAATATGAGTTCTATATTGATCTCAACTCTTGAAGAATATTGACAAGATATTCATGTAGAAAAATAAATTGTCCAAATTTCAGTTAAATGAATTTATTTTATTTTTTTTTAAGTTGGGCTTGAAATACCAAATTGGTGGACTTGAACTATAACTGGGCCCTAGAATAAATATAAAATTGCCATTTAACCTTTTTCTTCTCCACCAACAGAACTCATATTTGCAGTCAATACTTTTGTTTGTTCTTCTTCTTTCTTGTTTTCGCTTTTTTAAAATCTTTTGGTGTGCATCGATAATTTTACAGTATATTAGAGGGTATGCACTCTCAAATTTGTAGTGTATTTTCTACTAACTCATAAATTCTTTTAAAAAAAACTACACTACCAAGATTTTACACAGTGCATACCCTGTGTTCAAGCTAGATGCCCCTATTCACCACGACAGAAACATCACCACCGTGACCAGCCGATGCCGCCGCCGCCATGAAATGATTTTTTCAAGTTTAGAGGTATTTTTAATTTTCTAATAGATTTATGTATATTAATAAGTTTTTGAGGCTATTTTTTATAGATCAATAGATTTTATTTTTAAAGTCTATAAATTATAGGGTTTATGTCGTAAAATGCATGTACTTCAGAAATTCAATTAAAGTTTTAGTACGTGTACTTATTTTAAGTTGTAGAATAGCAATGTACTTTCATAAGTGTTCCAATCTAATACGTGTACTTTTTAACTTCGTAAAGTTGTAGAATACATATTTTTATAAGTGTTCCATTTTAGTACGTCGATCGACGTACTAAAATGGAACACTTATGAAAAGTTCATTGCTATTCTACGCCTTTGACGTTAAAAAGTACACGTAAAACAGACACTCATGAAAGTACATTGCTATTCTACAACTTAAAAAAAGTACACGTACTAAAACGGGACACTTTGAAAAGTACATTGCTATTCTACGACATAAACCCTAAATTATATTTGTAGAACTATAGTTTTTTTATATTAATATTTTTTGTTTTTTTGTTCTATAGATTCGCTGCTAGTGCCACGGTCGTCATGATTGTTTCCGGAATGACCGGATCTTCATTGCTAACATCTAACCTCACTATATGTTAATCTTTAAATATAGTGGTTTCATAACCCCAACACGGATCTGAGATCATTGAGTTCTTTTTGTTTTTGATTCTTGTTTGAGTTTGGTTGTAATTAGATTGTACATTGAGTTTAGATAATTGTATATTTTTGTGAGGGGTAAATTAAATTGTGTATTAATTGACTACTTTAATAGCATTAATGTGGTGTTTTATTTTTTTAATATGTGCATTAAAGTGTGCATTAATGTAATTTTCTTTTTAATATGTGTATTAAAATGTTATATACTATGTTTATTTTGTTGTAAGTCTGAAAATTATGTGCTTTCAAGTGGTCTTAATGTGTTGCAGTCAAGAAAGTCTGAATTTTTAGGAGAGAGATGATCGTCATACCCATTATAAACACCGCGGTGAGGGGGTTTTTAACTCGCAAACGAACAACAAGGATGGATGGCGCGCCATTCGAACCTTGCAACCCGCCATTCGTATGCCAAAGGTGATTTCGCCAGTTCAATGGCTGGCGCTATCTGATATCTTTTTTTTTTTTTTTTTTTTTGTTGGGTTTTATATTGTGTGTTGTGCTTGCGTGAGTTTCGTGTTTGTATGTTGTTTTTCTGTATTGTGTTTGTGTTTGGTTTTTTTAGATCTTTTTTGCAGGAGGTATTTGATGGAGGAGAATTAGATTTGATAGAGGATGAAGATAAAGTAGGTAGGCTTTTTTCTTTTTTCTTTTTTTTACCTTTTTGTTTGGACTTTATACATTTTAAGTTCATTGTCAGTTGTTTTACACAGTTTTTATTTTTTTATTATTTTTTTTAGTGACCGGATATATTTAGTTGGGTATTTTGTGGGACCTACACGTGGTGTTATTGGTGTGTTATGAGGGAGAGGTGTTTTAGTTAATGGTGTGTTATTGTGAGGTGTATGATGTGGCGATGATGTGGCATACCAATAACGTGTTATTGGTATTGCCCATACCTTGTGCTATAAGTAGTAGAGATATATTTTGTTTCTACATTTAATTATGTTATTTTTGTAGCTGCGGTTCATGCATGGATCATGACGATTGACGAAGACATGAAAAATTGTATGTTTTATGATGATCATGTATATAATCTGATTACAAGAAGCAGTTATAATAATATGGATGGTTATATACAACTAAAATACTAATCTTAAAAAGAAAAGAAAAAAAAAATCTTTTGCTAAGAGATAACCATCATAATTAACCAACTTACTCATAAATGAATTTTCATTTTGCTTTAGATCCCACAACATAATTAACCACTCAACCTTACAACCTCAGATAGAACAAGAAATATAAAACTAAAACCATAAAGTGAGGAAGTTTGTAAAAACGCCCAAAAGAAAAAAAAAATGGCATGCAAATGCATACCATCACTTGTGACATTCTTGAGCCAAAAGTATCATTTTGTGTTTTGAGCCACTGCATTGGCTCACGCCAAATGCAGCTCTCTATTTTATTTTTATTGTGAGTGAGTGGTTTATTGGGTGGGGTATTTTGTGAGACCTACAGATGATGTTAGCGGTGTGTCATCAGGGAAGGGTTTTTAGTTATTTGATGCTATTGAAAGGTGTATGATGTGGCTACTGAGGTAACATACCAATAACGTGTTATTCGTCATTGCGATACCTTGTGCTCTAAGAACATCACATCAAAAACATAGATTTTGAATGCCATGCATGTCCTCTTTCGAAAGTGAACAATCATACATTTCTTGTTTATGTAAATATATAATTAATTGGGTTGTTAAAAAGAAATTTCTTATAATTTCCTTATTATGTAACAGCCACGAAAAAAAGATCATGGATGTGGATATTTTATGTGGAAGAGTGAATTTGATGACCGTTAAGAGTAATCTCTTCTTTAACATCTTAAGGTTCGGATCGCACCAACATAGTGCTCAAACTGTAATGTCAAAGATCTTAAGATAAACATGATGGAATAAAAAATACAAAAAGTAGAGACAAGAGTGAGGAGGAGGATGGAGGCAAAACTTGAAATGAAAAGGAATCCTACGCACCACGCATGACAGTTGGGTGCAATACTCTGTGAGCTATTGAAATGGAAATTCTTCATATGCAGAGTGTTATTTGTTGTTGTTGTTGTTGTTGTTGTTGTTTAATGTATTATCTTTCAAACACCCCTTTAATCACCCAATCATCTCGCTTGTAATGTAATTCGATTTGTAATGTAATCCGCTTTATAATGTAATCCGTATATATTTTACACTTGGTATTTGACATTAATCATCGGTTTTTGTTAAATCCATATCCAAACATCCCTTTAAACAATGCAGGTATTTCAAATATTCAATTTTCCAACACTAAATTACATATGCATAAAGAACGGAATTTGAAGGAACAATATCACAATTAACAAACATGAAAGTGAACCTTTTGTTTAAAACATGCAAGAGTTCGCAAACACATTTCATACAGACTCAAATGAAATAACTTGACAAGCAAAAGACAACACTGTTTTTAGCAAGAGTTCGCAAACACATTGTTGAGTTTATAATAAATAAAACATACAATAAACTTATAGACATCAAGAGTACACAGCGGAAGACTTAAGATCATAACAAATAAATTAATTAACTGAAAGTATGCGTAACGTACCTCTTGTGAATGTCAGATCCCTCTTATAATGTCGATCCCTTGAGCAAAACAAAGAAGTACTAATTGGTGTAAGAATAATGTCTTACAACCACGTTCTGTACACACAATTAACCAACGAATCAAGCGATTGCTAGATCTAACACAAGTCCTCGTTTAAGAAACGAAACCAACTCCCTTACAAATGGGGTGCTCGGCCGATTATAGGACAAGAGAGATGAGAGATCTAGGGTTAATTCAATGCACAAGTGTATGAAACCCTAGAACCTAACCCTCCTTATATACTAGTAGGTAAACTTAGGAAACAAGTTAGAGAATTAGGCCTTGGAGAGGCCCTATGGCCAGCCACAATAGAAAGCCCAAAGCCAAACCCATAACTTTTCCAAGTTTTCCATTTCTAGTCCTTTCTCTTTTCATTTAAGCGATTAGTCAGTTTTTCCGTTAAATATATAACGATCGTTAACCGGACTTAATGTGCAATAATTAATCGTAAACATAAACATTAATTATTAACTTTAATTCTCATTCGCTAATGTGTGCAATCCGTGGTCACGAGTTCGAATCCGGACATTCACATGCTTGTAAATATATACATTTCCAACAGCTCCCACTTGGATATGTTTACAAAACGTGAAATGACATTGGTTAGCGCCTAGCAACACGCCAATGCCCCCGGTACAACTCGTGTATGGTTTTCTGGAGAAAACCAAGTTTGATGATTCATCATCATATTCATCCTTTTGTTTCTAATACCATGTTAAAAAGAATATGGATCTCACTCATTTCTTAATTAACTATTCTGTTTCTCGCTTTATGTGATTGATTAAGATTACCAATTCTTCGAACATATTCCGTAGAGACCTTGGGCATGGCCATGCAAACATCTTAACAACCCTACGAGGGGCCCAAGTATTATTCTTCAAAATAAATTTGAAGGAAACAAATCCCATTTTGACTACAAGCAGGATTCATAATTTTCGCAACACTTCTGAAAACAACCCTTATAACTACCAGTTACGTGTAGCGTTAGATTGCTTCACAAAATGCACTACATCCATGACATATCTCTTGTATCTCAAGTCAGAGGATAAATATTCATGATATACTTAATGACTAAGATCCATAAAGTATCATCATGTGGTTGGGATAAGTCCTATACTCAATTCATTGAATATCATCTGAATTAGTCATGCTACGCATCAATATACTTTCAAGTATATTCTAACTAATACTGATTTGTCTAAATTCAATATCATTCCCACGTTATTGATCGAATAACGGACTATTTAGAAAAACTTAAGTTATTCAAGGATTTAAACATGCAAATACAGGACACAATATTATAAATGAAATTAAACGATACCGTACTTTTAATTCATTATAAATAATAATTGTTTAACATCCTTTATCCAAATACTAAATAGATCAATGCATGATAATACTAGTTAATGAATTTTGCCACAAGTCATGAAAATCATACTTGTTGACAAAGCATAATTTCAACTAACTTTGATCTATAGGAATTTTGAGAATACTTATTTCAAGAATTCAATAAGTGAATTTCTTGTATATGTTTACACATATCTTGATATTGTCATATCATTCCATAAGGTGCGTGACAACCTGAACCACCTTTATATGACAATCATCTTTCAAAACTTTTAAAGTTTAGAGTATTCTTTATTCTTTAATGTATAATGCAATTATGCTCTTAGTTGAGCATAACTAGTCAACATGGTCATCATCAAGGATACCATGACTAGAATTGAGTGTCATCTCAATTATACTAGCATCATTGTATACAACAATATGCTCTTTAAACATCCGTAAACTTTTGAACAGTTATAGTGTAATGTTGGTGCCTACCAAAACTCAAGTTTGTTGGCAATGACAATTATGAAACAATTGTCATATAATCATCCATAGAATCTAGGAGCATCTCCAGATTGTGGAATGTGATTCTAAATCCAAACATATTCCTTTAAAATATTTAGAGTTAACTACATTTTTGGTCCTTGTGGTTGTACCTGGATTTCACTTTTGGTCAATTTGTTCAAAAAGTTGCGATTTTAGTCCAAATGCATAGTTTGTTCCTTTTGTCCATTTAACGAGTTGTTCTTAGTCGTTTGCAGCGTTAGTCCTTTATAACGGTCGTTTGCAAACGTTAGTCCTTTTATACCAAAGATCTTTTGCAACATTTGCAACGTTAGTCCTTTCAGTTAGTTAGTCCTTTCAAAAAAATTCTAAAAAAAAAATTTAGAAAAAAAAAATTTAGAAAAAAAATTTCTAATTTTTTTTTTCTAAAATAAAATTCGAAAAAAATTTCGAAATATATTCTAAAAAGAAAACTTTTTTTTCCAAAAAAAATTCTAAAAAAAAAACTTTAAAAAAAAAAAACTTTTTTTTTCCGAAAAAAATTTGGAAGTATATTCGAAAAAAAACTTTTTTTTTTCCGAAAAAAATTCTAAAATTATATTCTAAAAAAAACTTTTTTTTTTCCGAAAAAAAATTCGAAATATATTCTAAAAAAAAACTTTTTTTAAAAATGTATATACATTGAAAAAAAATTCGAAATATATTCTAAAAAAAAACTTTTTTTAAAAATATACATTGAAAAAACGTTTCTTCAATGTATATACATTTTTAAAAAAACGTTTTTTCAATGTATATACAGTTTTAAAAAACGTTATTTCGAAATTTTTTTCGGAAAAAAAAAAGTTTTTTTTAGAATATATTTTTAGAATTTTTTTCGGAAAAAAAATTTTTCGGAAAAAAAAAGTTTTTTTTTTTCAGAATTTTTTTCGGAAAAAAAAAATTTTCTTTTTAGAATATATTTCAAAATTTTTTTCGAATTTTATTTTAGAAAAAAAAAATTAGAAATTTTTTTTCTAAATTTTTTCCTAATTTTTTAGATTTTTTAAAATGACTAACTAACTGAAGGACTAACGCAAATGTTGCAAAGATCTTGGTATAAATGACTAACGTTGCAAAACCATCGTTATAAAGGACTAACATTGCAAACGACTTAACTAACTGAACTAACTTCGTTAGAAAAATGGACCAAAAGTGGAACCAAACTATGCATTTTGGACTAAAATCGCAACTTTTTGAACAAATGGACCAAAAGTGAAATCCAGGTACAACCACAAGGACCAAAAATGTAGTTAACTCAAATATTTATTACACTAACAACTTTCAATGTTGTCAAATCATCTTGTAATCAAGCATGACATAACAACTTTATACACAATATGATGTTCATGATGAATCTTCAAGTTAGACTTTAAGATCTCATTCATATACTATCTTGTCAAAGATACGTACTCATCATGTTCTATTAGACTCATTTATTTACCGCATATGTTTATAATAATAAACATATATTCTAAAGTTGTATATATTATTTCCAAATCTTACAAACGAAGTTTCATTCCCAACTAAAACTTAATTTAAGTGGAATGTAGTTGCCCATACAACATATAAGATTTAAGAAAAATAAATAATACTCCCACTAGCTTTCAGGAATACTTATGAGCAATCTTATTATTAAATCAAACATGAATTTAATATTAAACATAAGAAACATCTCCTAGATGCTTGCATATATCCATTCATGGATTCTTGCAGTTTGTACATATTCAAGGATTATTTGAATTCATAAAACTTCTTTGTATTATTCATCGTCCTCGCAAAAGTAATTTCACAACAAAGAGTTATGACATTCATTGTCAAAATTTCATATCAATGAAACTAAGTATGACAATTATAATCTTTATACTTCTATTTAATGTATCTATGAAAGAATATTCAATCATAGTTAATTGCTTAAGTATGATTAATATTATTGTCACTAGTCATGCATTAAATATGTGTACATATTGTCCATATGATTTCTACACAAAGATTTAAACCACTAGGATTTTCATCCTTTGAAGAAAATCATCTTCATTAAGATAAACCAAGTATCTAAATTTGATTATCTTTATGGACATCATCTCTACATTCATAGTATGATTGATTTTCCACAATTCAACATTTGGTAAATTTATCATTATGATTAACAGGCTTACAATGATCCTGTAACTCATATTCCTCGGCATATTAAATATCTGAGATATCCTTACGGATCTATGAATGACAATTCCATCATATTAAGGTCTATCATTTTCATGTTTAGCCTCATCATGATATTTGCTAGTGCATTTTAGAAGATTATGTATTTTGTAATTCAATCTTTCAAGATCTAAACAAAACTCCCACTTGCCTTTAAAAATTTAAAGATTACCTTTAAATAGTTTAGCAAGTAGAGCAACAATACATTGTTCTCTTTTGGGATATTACAAAAAACATTGACAGTTCCTAACATTAGTTTGTTACAACTCACTCTATAAGTAGTTTAACAAATTTAGAACTTCATTTATAAGACTTAATGTGATTCATCACATTCCATAAACAAATGGTGTCTTATCAATCTTCTAGGTTGGAGTCTTATTGAGTATATTTAATCTATACTCAATCTACTAACCTTGATAACTTTTGGAAGAAACTATAGTTATCTTGAATCAAATAATGCCAACAGATTTTGATTCTTCTAACAGAACATACCATAAAACTATGGTATTTCCTTAAAATTAATATTGTAAGAAAATCTAACAATATTTTAGATAACCATCTACTCTTTTTTCTTACCTATTTACCAACAAAGTAAAACTTAATGGTACAATAGAATTACCAAGTCAATTGCATGTATTATAACACAAATATTTTTGACCAAGTCAAAAGACATATTAGTTATAATCCCACTATACGTTATAAGTCATTGATCAACTCATTGACTTCATGCATATGTCTTAAAACATAGCAAGTTAATGTCTTACTTTATATTGTAAGTCTTGTATTAAAAGACTTCATGTTTGTGACTTTACCAAATCATAAACATTTATAATTAAAGTAATTATGAACACCACCTCGGGTTTCAATTCATATTTCAAGTTAATATTTACTACATATATTTAAGTCATTCAACGAATACTCAAATTCAAGGTAGTATTAGATTACTTCATTTAATTATGTCATTCTATGAAATGTTCCATGTAAGAAACTGCAGAATCATCCATGCTCGTTCTCACGACACGTGGATATTTTACCTTGGGCTACAATCTAGTTCACGTTCTCACGTAACATAAATTGTAACTACAAGTGTTTCTTAAATATTGAATTACATAAATATTTAAAATAAGGTAGTCTTTGTTATCATCTTGACACATGTTCTTAATAGGGCAATCATACATATATAAATGTATACTTCCTATTAGAACGTTATTCTCTTACTTTACAGTCAAGAGAATCCTTTTAAATCATATTAATATGTGTTGTACCTTGCACACATAAGATTTCTCCCACTTGTGCATGGAACAACATCATGTAGCATATAAACAACACGATACACGTTCGTTTATTTGATTAATATGATTTGTGTCATAGATATAACAAGTAGATGTAGAACTATATTGTTTAGTAAGGAAACGCACACGACTATCCTTAAAAACATAAGTGTCTACAATTGGAAAGTAATTATCTTGGAAGATAATCTGGGTTACTACACAGGAAATAAGGCTTGTAGCTCCCACTGAATTAGAAATCATTAAAACAACTTCTTATTCATTAATGCAACACAAATGCTCCCACTGAATCTGACAACATTGTAAGTGTTGCATAACCGGTGAAAACAACTTGCTTGCTTTTTACTTTCCTACACCTTTGAAGAACCATACGTAATCATTACTAAGGTACTAAAAGGTGTATTCTACTATATGAATGATAGGTTATCCATCAATGTTATTAACTCGAAAAATTGGGTATGCAATTTCTTCCTCAACAGGCCTACCATCCCCATACTGGTATGTAGTACCTTTAAAGGCTAAAGCAAAACAAATAGATAAAAATATGCTAGTTTGCCTTTTACCAATTTTTGCGGTAATTAGTCTAGCTTCTAATCTAGTAACTCATATACATGTTTTCCAGTTAACCAACATTCATGTTGTTACAAAGGATTCATTCACCAAATGAGGGTAATGAAATCTTTATGGAAAATAAGATGTGCAATTTATTGCTAAGAGTTACATTAGAACTTAGACAATTCAAATGTTCCTATTATACCTTTCTCATTCATGAAAAGGAATAGAATTGAGTCTCATGCTTCTCCCATGGAAAAGAGACTTCGTTTGTCTTATCAAGAATTATTCTCAATCAAACATTTGTTTGAATGCTAGAATGGATCAATTTACTAATCAAAGACTAAACCACGTTTACGGTTAAATGTTGCATTTATACATTCAAAAGAATTACAAAATTCAATTTTAGTATTTTCGATAATTAACCTTTTCAATAAACAATTAAATACCCAAGGTTCATATTCATATAACCAATTAATATTTATTGAAAACTAGGATCCAAATTGTCATAATTTCATTACATCAGCTTGATCTCGCTAGTAATGAACCTTATACAAAAGGGTAGAGCATTTGCTCAATTGCCAATTTCAATTGCAATTCCTAGATTTATGGGATTTACATATAGCCAATATCAATCGCCATGTAAACATGTTTTATCCCATCTTATGCCTTGAGTTGCCACTTCTCACTACAAAACTCAATTAAGTTGTCCAACTTAAGAAACAGCAAAATCGTCCATGCCCGCTCTCACGACACGTGGACATTTTACCCTTTGATTACGATCTAAGTCACGATCTCACGCAAATAAAAAATAATCTTAGGTGTTTCCGTTTCGTTGGATGGCATATAACTTAAATTAAAGGGTAATAGTTTTGATGTTAAATCAAATATGTACAAAGATGTCATGCATTCATCTTTGTAGCATAGTTTTTATTAAAACATATATATCTTGTTTTAATGTATAAGCTTTTCATCATCAAACATTAATTGAGGTATTGGATTCACCAATCAAGGAATTTAGTATTAATTATCATCCATTATACCGTACTTTTGCATAAGTGTAAACACTTAGTGTTTCGGATAATTACCACCAAGTGGCGCATGGAATTAAAACTAATTAGCCCTTAAGATGAGCTTGCACATTTAATGGCTTACTAAGTAGCTCCACTCGAACTTACAGAGGGCAGAGGACTGTGCGCTAAAGCACAACCTTAGACATCCTTTCAGTGTGACTGCGCACTTCTTTAAACCCCTTTTATTAGTTCATTCTCATGGGTGAGCCGTTCGCACCATTTGTACCAAAGTCATCAATCAATTAAACGATTATGATTACTAGTCTTAAAATACATGTTTCACCATTGTTTAGGTCAGTTTATTTTTCTTGTAAAATACCCTTGTTACACATAACAAACAAGCAAGTATTTATAAAAATAAACAAATAAACAATGAATGCATAACAAATAAAAGTCATGCATATCAAATAGCCACATGCAAACGGTTTGATAAATCCTATTAATAACCAATCCTAGATTTGACAATATGCATATATTTAATTAAGACTTTCACCCGTTTTCATCTATGTACAAGGTGAACCACATGCATCGATTCATCGATTGCAAGTCAAAATTAAATACATACCACATAGCACATAATTGATTAAATTAATAATTATTGAGGTCTTCCCCAATTTTAGATCTATCAAAAATTAGTGTATATCACTTAAACAAGAAAGACATACAATAAAAGCAGATCCATGATAAAACATGCAGATAATTATCATGGACATAAAATTACACTTAACAATTAATGCAATTAAATCAAAGTTACGCATATACACATAAAGTTGCATGCATCTTAGGGTTTCTAATCCAATTAAAACAATAGTTTACAAAACCCTAATTAGGGCACCAAATAAAACGCCCCCCCCCCCCCTCAAAATTAGGGTTTAGGTTTTGCAAACCCTAGATCTAAGCATACAAATAATAATACATTCATGTTTATTTTAATTATGTGTTTCAATAATTAATTACTTGTTATACAAGACTCTTGATGCCACTGTTGAGTTTATGATATATAAAACTTACAATAAACATATAGACATCAAGAGTACACAGCGGAAGACTTAAGATCATAACAAATAAATTAATTAACTGAAAGTATGCGTAACGTACCTCTTGTGAATGTCAGATCCCTCTTGCGAATGTCAGATCCCTTGAGCAAAACAAAGAAGTACTAATTGGTGTAAGAATAATGTCTTACAACCACGTTCTTGTACACACGAATTAACCAACGAATCAAGCGATTGCTAGATCTAACACAAGTCCTCGTTTAAGCAAAACGAAATCGAACTCCCTTACAAATGGGGTGCTCGGCCGATTATAGGACAAGAGAGAGGAGAGGAGAGATCTAGGGTTAATTCAATGCACAAGTGTATGAAACCCTAGAACCTAACCCTCCTTATATACTAGTAGGTAAACTTAGGAAACAAGTTAGAGAATTAAGCCTTGGAGAGGCCCTATGGCCGGCCACAATAGAAAGCCCAAAGCCAAACCCATAACTTTTCCAAGTTTTCCATTTCTAGTCCTTTCTCTTTTCATTTAACGGTCGTTAGTCATTTTTCCGTTAAATACTTAACGATCGTTAACCAGACTTAATGTGCAATAAATAATCGTAAACATAAACATTAATTATTAACTTTAATTCTCATTCGCTAATGTGTGCAATCTCGTGGTCACGAGTTCGAATCCGGACATTCACTGTTTGTAAATATATACATTTCCAACACACATTTCATACAGACTCAAATGAAATAACTTGACAAGCAAAAGAGAACACTGTTTTTAGCAAGAGTTCTCAGACATATTTCTTACGATTACCTAACGACATAACTTAACACACGACAAAGACAAGAACAAACATCTCAGTCATTCTATTTTGTTGGTTCTTCCCACTTTGCTTGAACCTGCACCATAATTCCCTCCTCCCCCAGTTCATCAACTTTTGATAACTTTCTTCCACTATCACCTTTCACCATCACTATGTAGTATGGCTTTTTTCTCAGCCATTTCATAATAACACTCATCCATGGGCTAATGTTCTTATAAGAACCATACTCATAAATAATTTCATCGCCATATTTATTAAGAACTTCATCAAAAAGTGGTAGGTTTGATAAAACTTTTGACCACTCCTCTTCCGGCGTGTAACAAGCCATTGTTATGTGTGTTTTGTGGGAATTGACGATTGAGTTATGTGTGTTTTGCCGAATTAGGATGATCGGTTAGGTTATATATAAGTAAAAAAATGGCGGGATAAAGTGGCCATGTGGGGGGAATGGGAACACTTTTGGTGGGGACATGTCTCTGCCAAAAGTCCCACTTTGCTTGAACCTGCGCCATCATTCCCCCCTCCCCCAGTTCATCAACTTTTGATAACTTTCTTCCACCATCACCTTTCAACATCACTCTATAGTATGGCTTTTTCCTCAGCCATTTTATAATAACACTCATCAATGGGCTAATGTTATTATAAGAACCACACCCAGAAATAATTTCATCGCAATATTTATTAAGAACTTCATCAAAGAGTGGTAGGTTCGATAAAACTTTTGACCACTCCTCTTTCGGCGTGTAATGAGCCATTGTTATGTATGTTTTGTGAGAATTGACGATTCAGTTATGTGTGTTTTGCCGAATTGAGGATGATCGGTTAGGTTATATTAAAAATAAATAAATAAATAAATAAATAAAATAAAATAAATTGGCGGGATAAAGTGGCAATTTGGGGGGGAAAATGGCGGGAACACTTTTGGCGGGGACATGTCCAGCCAAAAGTTATTATTATTATTATTATTATTATTAGCAGAAAACTTTGGCGGAATAAAGTAAATGTGACAAGAAAAAAACAAAAAAACATGGTTAATTCTTTTAGCGGGGACACGTCCCTGCCAAAAGATATGATATACAGTATTACCCTTTTAGCGGGGACATGTCTCTGCTAAAAGTTGTGGCGCGGAAAAAAAAAACGAGAACAATTAGAATTTATAACATTGGTCAAAATCTGGCAAATATTAAATATACTTTCGGCGGGGACATGTCCTCACTAAAAATATGCGTTAAAATTTAGTAAATAGTTAGCGAATTTATGTGCCGACTCAGCGTGTTTTATGTCGTTTAGTGACTTTTGGCGGAGACAAGAGCATCCCCGCCAAAAGTTTCCTCGCCGGTCGTCCTGGTTGTTGTAGTGATTGTTTGTCTCACTGCAATGGAGGATGAGGAAAAAGAAAAGGCGGATTCCTTCGGGATCAAATCGTTTTCATTGAATGACTTCCTTCATATGGCAACTGACATATGTATGATTATGTACACAAGTGCACAAATGGAGATCTAATAGGTGTTATAGTAACACATGAAAAATCTATAACAAATATTAGTGGTATTGACATTCTCATGGAACAATTTAAGGATAAGGTATCTATTTGTTTTGCTATAATTTATATATATAATCCATGCAACATGATAAGCAAACACGAACATATGCATGATTTTGCATGAAGCATGTGGAGTGTTTTATGGATAACACGTTTTTCTAACATGAAATGTGTGTAATTCATCAAACCTTACCACTACTTACCAAGAACACTCAAACAAAACTCCAAACAACACCAAACATGATTCAAAACACGAATTTGACATCAATCAAAACAAACAAATATACCACACTTAACTTAGCATTTAAAAAAAATATTTAACGAAATATGTATTTGTAAAAGTATTTAAATAAATACTTCACTTCGTGTTGAACTAATCAATTGACAGACAAGCTAATCAATTATTGTTTAAAAAAGTTGAGTTTAAATTAGCTCAATTTTGTTTACAATACTTTACTTAAACAAACTTTGTACATTCACTCGAGTACCCCCGATCACAAGTAAGCATTAAGTAATTAACGCACCATCCAAGAAATTACATAATTATTACTATTTTCCTTGTGAGTTTTTTTTTTGTAAAATGCCATTTTTTTTGTTAAACCTTATATTGATGGAGCCTTATGCATTTAAGCTTCATTTAACTCAACTTATTTTATAACTATTTAGCTAAACATTATACAACACGTCTCAATTAGATGCACCATATTACTTACACTTCAAAAATGTACACAAACATTATGCAATGAATAACTAAATACAGCATGTATACATCGTACGAGTTTGAATGCCTCGTTATAAGTATTTTGGGTTTAATTTATGCAACTTGAATTTTTATTTCAAAAGCTTATTAAAGAGGGTGGACCGATGAAATGTCAAGTGGCCATGTATGAAGAATGTTGAAATGTCAACTATAGTGCTGGATCTGATATATATCTTTGTCCTGTATTTAATATGCTCTAGCATATGTCATTGCGGTGAAGTGGAAACAAGAAAAAGAAAAAGAATGGTGTTCAAGTGAAGTAGAAAAACAAAAAGAAAGAGAGTTACGGAATGACTATTTTGCTCTCACGTGAGGAGTTGACTGGGGATGGATGGTGATTGAAACTATTGGTGATGCGGAATGGAAACGTTGGGATGGTTAGGAGACTTATTACGAATTAGGGATTAACGGTGTATTCTAGGTACAAGTTCAGGGACGATCGATGTATTTTTATCTATAATTTAACTATTTTTTAAGGAATCTTTTTATCATCCAACTTTTTTTTCTTTTAGCCCAAACTTTTCCCTATCAGCATCATCCGGTTTTTGTGTATACGTTTCTTTTAATTTATATTAGAAGGTTTTTTTTTTTTTTTTATTAATTTTATTGTGAGGATCTTGGTACGAGAAAAATGTTTTTAGGATTCGTTTTCAAGAAAGCTATTAATTTGTTTTGGGGGTTCCTCTATAGAAAAGCGAATAGATATTGTAATAACATCGCATTATTTTCCAGAATTTAAAGCCATTGTTGTACAAAACATGTTACATCAGCTAAAATTATTCGCTAAATATGTTCCAATGACATACTATGATCCACAAAATTGTAAGTGATGAGCAATAACTAACTCAACCACTAAGTCATGTTACACAAAAGTTTTTTTTTAAAGAACAACACCACACTTGAAATTCGATCACCGAGTTAAACCATCTAAATGGGCAGGCTCCGAGATCCGAACCACTAGGAAAGACCCGCGAAGAGAAACATCTAAAATTCACGGCCGCACTGGGAGGAAAACTTAAATTTTTGTCTCTTGCGAGATTCAACCTTGAGTAAAACCTCCCCAAACTCTAAAAAGAGCCCAAATGACCAACTGAGCTAAGCCCGTTAGTTCATGTTACACAAAAGCTAACTTAAAGACGTATTTATTTAACACAAATCATGGCCATGTGTTTTGCATTTAATCTATGGAAACGATGTAATTTAAGTAAGTTGTGCTAATTATAAGACGTGTTTTCATGTTGTTAGGAATTATAAACGGCTATTTAGCATATTTATTTTTTTAGTGCAACACTTGATCTTTGGACTAGGGGTGGAAATGAGCCTACCGCCAAAAAGCTCGAGATCGGATAGGTAAAAAGCTCGAACGAGCCGAGTCTAAATGAGCCCGAGCCCGAGCTCGAGCCTAAGTTGCGTACTGCTATTAATCGAGCTCGAGCTCGAGCTTTACATACAAAGCTCGTTTGGGCTCGCGAGCCTAAACGAGCCTATGATATTTTAATTTTTAAATATACATACGAGCCCGAGCTCGAGCTCGAGCTTATTAACGAGCTCAATAAAGATATATTACGAGCCGAGCTCGAGCTCGAGCCCAACTTTAACTTTTCTTTGCCAGATCCATAAACGTGCCGAGCCCGAGCCTATATAACATATCACGAGCCGAGCTCGAGCTTAAAATTGAAAGCTGGAATTGATTAGAGCTCGAGCTCGAGCTTTTTAAAACTTAAACAAGCTGAGCTCGAACTTTGGCAGGCTCGGGCTCGGCTCGGCTCGGCTCGGCTCGGCTCGGCTCGTTTGGTTCAACTTAGCTAAAGTTTAGGCCGACAACAAACAGTCTCGTGTCGTTAAAACTGACCCGACAAAAGGAATAAATTGGCTCAGTTTGGTTCAACTTGATAATCGAGTAATCTTTAATTACCATAAGTGGGTGATCTTATGGTGCATATGATGTAATCTTCTTGCTAGTGTTATACAAAACAGTTTCACTTCATATATTGAAATTACGATGTAAGTTAAGTAAGTTGTGTTCCTATTCTTGTATTTGTCTTGTTGTCAACATATCTAAAGTAAGTATTAAAAATATTTGTCTAATGAAATGACTTATGAGACTTTGATATTAGAGTAAATTACACCGTTCGTCTTTGTGGTTTGCGTTGACCGCAGGGTATCGTCCTTTGACCAAAAAAATTGCACCGTACGTCCTTAAGTGTGAAACGTTATGCGCCGTTCGTCCCTCCATCCATCTGGGCCCACTAACGGTCGTTAAGTCTTGTTAACCTGAGGGTATAATCGTCATTTCAACACCATAAGGACGAACGGTGCAAGGACGAACTATGTATATATACCGCAACACACACACCTCCTCATTTACTTTCTCTCTCTATAAAAACACACACCTCACCCTCTCCTCTCTCTCTATAATTTCCGGCCACCGCCGGCAACCACCCCTCACCGCCCACTCCAAAATACTCCCCACTACACCCTCTTTCCGATCTACTACGTTACGCGCCTCAAACCACCGTATTTTCTTGTTTTGGTAAGTAGGTAAGTAGATTAATGGGTTTGGGTGCTAAACCACCCCCGCGCCACCACATATGCAATAATGACCCCGCCACCACTCACCACCATCATCTCCTTTCTCTCTTCTCCAAGAAACCATCATGGGATCTCACCACCATCATCTCCTTTCTCTCTTCTCCAAGAAACCGTTTCTGATGATGATGATGATGTTTACAGTTGATCGAAACATTATTGTTTGATGATTACCTATATATGCTTTGATGAAACGAGAAGGTATATATATATCAGAATGATTTTAAAGGAAGAGGATGGTTTTTAGCTTTAAGAGTAATTTATTTGTTAGATAAGAAGAGTATCGATGTTGTAGTTACCCAATCTCATGAGTTGAAGCTCTGAGAAGACTAGCAATAAAATGATTAGTTTCCATAATAGAGTTCAACGCAAAAAAGTCTTGAAAAGGAGTTACAATTATGCCGCAAAAGACAAAGTCTTAAGGTACAAGTTGATGTGATGAGGAGTGTTGTTAATGCAACTGAGGTTGTTTTGAATGGTGATAATTTGATGAAGTCTGTTTGATTAAAGATGTAATTAGAACTTAAAAGATAATCATGTATAGGTAATGCATCTGCTAGCACATATAGTTTCTTTCTTTCGGGTCTTTTGATCCAATCTTATTCTTGTATTAAGTTGTGGTAACTCTTTTGATCCAATCTTATTCTTATTCTTTCGGGTCTTTTAATACATATATATTAAACTTCATTCACATGTATCTAGCAAATGTTTTGAATCGGCTAGTGGTTTGTGATCCACGGCCAAAACGAAGCTTGGCAACCATGTTAATCTAAACTCGATGAAACTGGATTATTCAAGAGCTTGACGGAAGATAGTATTTTTAGTATTTTTAGTAGTGAGGGTATTTTAGTATTTTTACCCGAATTTACAGTCCAAACTTAATGTTTTTGGTCAAGGGGACGAGGCGCATAACGTTTCACACTAAAGGACGTACGGTGCAATTTTTTTGGTCAAAGGACTAAACCCTGCGGTCAACGCAAACCACAGGGACGAACGGTGTAATTTACTCTTGATATTATGTGCTTGTAGTTTGCTTTAGATGAAATTAGGACGTGGTGCAAACTAAGATTACGAGCTAGCTGTTTTTTTGTTGCTATCAGTTTGTTTTAAAATGAAGGTAAAGCCGAGGCAAGTAATGTAATTAGACTCGCTTTGTTAGTGTCAAGTATTTTTTTGTAGGTTGTCGCAGCTATCTTTCAGCCTTAGGAATAAGCCTTCTAGATACCTGCTAAGATGAACAACGCGTTAGTCTCGCCCGGGTGTTATCCAGGACCCGACTCGGTAAAGAGTAAGTATGTGTTCGACGAAAGGTTCAAGATATAAATGTATGTGTGTGAAAAATGATACCTTTGCCTCCAACTCTGTATGCGTATTTATACTACTCGAAGTCACTATCTGGTCCACTGAGACCGTTGTACTTTATGGGACCACTGGTGTCGCCGATCGACACTATTGTCCCCCAGACTGTCTCGGTGTACTTTCGACATTCGGAGAATGAGACAAATTGTGTCGTGCAAGGTGCCAAAGGTACTGCCAGTCAACTTCGCCTTCGGCGGTAGCCTTTCGGAGTGTCTATCGGAGAGCCTTTCGGTTGTGTTCCGTGTCTTTCGATCGCTGACAAGGACCATATACGTCGTCATGTCCCCCAAGATCATGTTACTTGTTTTGACAAGTGATGTGATACTTAATCTAGTCGTTCTTGAAACCATTCGTCGGGCTTGGCTCGACTTTGGGCGGGCCACTCTTAGGACAATGAGCCTGGCCCATTCGGGCGGGTTAAAATATTTTACCTAAAAATCGGGATTTTGTCACGTGGCGGACGCGTCGTGGTGGACGGTTTAGATTCATCCGCGTCGACATCTGACACGAAAGGACGTTTCGTGTCCCACCTTTTGGCCTATATAAAGCGTTTTCACCTCATTGGTAAATTTCCACTTTTACTTTTCGATCCCTTCGTCCTCTGTTTGGCAAACCTTTCGCAAGTTCGGTGAGTTTCATCCCCTTATTCCTCCGTTGTTTTTCGTTACGCCTTCTTGTCAATATCCAATGGCCTCTGGTTCCGTAGCACCCTCCGGTGATACCCCCAAATCGATATGATATGCATGTGTATTCTTCCATGCTATCCAAGGGAACTTGAACATATTATTAGCGAGTATGGTGTTCGACCGATTTACATCCCCGTTTACCTCCCGTGAGTTTACTATGAACAACCTTCCCCATGATGCCATCGGACTTTATGAGCAATATTTTGCATTTTCCGGGGTCCGAGTTCCCTTTTCTACATTTCTTTGGCGTGATCCGATACTTTAAGGTGCATATTTCTCAATTTGTACCCATCGGATTGAACAGATTGGTTATGTTTGAGATCTATTGCCGAAGCTTAGAAATTGAGCCAAGCGTGAATTTGTTCCGGGTTTTCTATACTTTGAATAAGCAGGACATTTTCCTTCCGGAGGAGGACCGGAGGAGAGTCTCGTCCGCGTCTTTTTAAGGAAACATGTTCAAGTCTAAAGAACTGGAAGGATAGCTTTTTCTTGATTGACCGGAGGGCTATCCCTGATGCCATGCCGTGGAGGCATCCGGATTCAAACGTTTGAATAGTGTTCCGGGAGGTTTTTCGAGGTGATGTCCGGATGTTGTTTGAGGTCGGGATGACTAGAATTTGGAAGCACCCCGGGTTTCGCGTGGAGTTCAAGGATATTGACAAGAATGGTAATGCGACCGTCTAAGTTTTTTTTTTACTTTCCTCACCGGTGACCTTTCTCTTCCTGTGTAGTTATCACCATGTCTCAGTATCTTCGTTTGAGGTCGGAGCAGGGGTCCCGATGGGGGCCCGCTGATGGCGAAGGAGAAGAGATTCCTCAACACGTGACTCAACCATTGAGGGTCGATCAACCTGTTCCGAGGCGAGTCAATCCAGAGGATTGTAGAGAGGGCCGACTCCAGCGTGCTCAAAGCCAAGGAGAAGAAAAGGAAGCAAAGGAGAAGAGGCCTACCGGTGGGCCTTCGTCATTGTTAAAGAGAAGAAGGCAGGTATCTCCTTCTATTGAAGTGATGTCCATCCGGAAGATTCTCGACGCTCATTCGATTTCCCCCATAAATACATTGAGGCCGGATGATGTCATGGATGAGACTGGGCGAGATAACGAGGGTGATCAAGAGGGAGGATCTGTACGGGAGGGGATGTTGTCCGTCGAGGATCCTCCGATTCTCGGATCTACTCCCAACCCTGCGCTTCAAGGTATGCCCCTTTTTTCGTGGCATGTTATACGTTCTTTATTTCGACATCATTTTCTGTAGGGGGTGAAGCGGGGTGTCGAGTGAATGCGGGGAAACTCTCCGGCAGCCGGCGGGACCTTACATCAAGATTATGCATGAGGTATCTATCGCCTCGATCTCTTCCTTGCTCTTTTCTTATTTATTTATTTTTATTATTTTTGTTTGCGTAGGTTTGTCTGCACGAAGAGGTTACGGGGAACTTTTCATCCCTTTGGGGTTTAACGGCCAACACGAGCTGAATGACGCAAAACCCTCGAGAGATATGATGGCTAATCTTGCTCCCCTTTATTCGCCGAGAACAAGATGATCGAGGACCCGACGAAAGGGCTTTATATAGGGGTGGTTTGAATTGTGTCACGCGGCTCCAGCTTTCGCGAAGTCTTCAAGCGGTTTGAGCGATTGAACCATCATTATGCGGAATCGCGACCGAGCCCATTCTCGCTTGCTCGGGCTTGAGCCATTGCTTTCGAGACCGAGCTAGCCTTCATTCCCAAGCCGCTATCAATGAGAAATTAACCGCTGATCACCGGGCCCTTCGGGAGGTTCACCAAGCTTGCGAGCAAAAGGAAGGGGATTTTAAGGCGAAGCCGAGGGTTTGGAGGCTGAGGTTGTGATGCTTTGAAAGCTAAGGAGACGCGAGCAGCCGAGGATCGGTCATTTGGAGGAGTCGTTGGAGAAGAAAAATTCGAGCTAGAGGAGTCTCGAGAGAGGCCTCGGATTGAGAAAGAGTATGCAAGAAGTTGCCATCGAGCCGGTCGAGGAGGAGATGCCGTTTCAACTATGTTAAAGAGATGATCCCTACGGTGATTCGTAGGTTACTGGTAGTAAGGAGTACCAAAGAAGCCTGGGGCGCTCTTCAATACCGCTATTGATTACGGGCTGATTGGACAGCGGGTCCGAGGAACGATCGGACGAAGAGGTCGAAAGGAACATTGCCGCCCGAATGATTTCGATATGGAGGCCGCGGGGAATTTACTAAGGTTTGTGATACGATGTTCACCCGAAGCTACCCATATATAGAAAAAATCAAGAGATCCTATCATCTTCCTTTGGCCGATCGATGAACATTCTTCCGAAGGGAACGCCACCCGAACTTCCGGAGGATCTTAGCTTCTATCTTGCTTTGTAGGCTTTTCGATGTTGACAATGTTTTGTTTGTATTGTGGTGGGCCTTCGTGCCTTTGGGTTGTAATTTGAACCATTTATTCTTGCACCTTTGTAATGTTATTTAGGCCATTCAGATTCGAACGCCCTTTTGACATGTAATTAAACAATTTCCTTGCACTGTAATATTATGCAGTTGTCCGTACATCCGGATAACCAATTTTGGTTATCTATCCGTGTATGCTTGTGTATGCTTGTGACTTGGCACTTTCGGCATTGAACTGGGTCCGTGAGTGAATGTACTCCGGCCTTCCCTAGTGACTTAGCACTTTTTGGGGGTAAATTATGCCTGTAGGTAAATATACCCCGGCCTTCCCTAGTGACTTAGCACTTTTGGGGTAATGTTTACGCTGTTGGTAAATCTACCGGTGGCTCATCCTGGCGCCGCCACGCCTACGGGTATCTGCGTGCCGTTCGGGCATATATGCCTCGGCTCATCCCTTAATGTCTTAGCATTATTCAGGGGTATGCGCCCTACCGAATGGTATGTGGCCTTCCCTAGTGTCATTGCACTTACGGGGGTAAATTAATTTTGATCGAGGGGTTTTCGGATACGCAATGAGGTAGCTAATCTCCTCCGGTCCGTCCCCTTTAAGCATGAGATATGATCACGGAAAATTTTCCTCCTCCGTCATAGGTATGGGAATATATATCATTGCTTACTGAAAGTGAAAATAAAGTAGTTCATACCCGTAGGCTTACAATGCATGCATTTTTTTTTAAAGAAAACATTTCTTCAAATTCATGGCGTGCCACTTCCAGGGCACTTCCTCTTCATCCAAAGTTTCCAACTTGTACGAGCCGTTGAGATTCGCCTCTTTGATCCGATAGGGGCCTTCCCACTTGGGTCCCAATTTGCCTTGATCTTCGGCTCTGGGCCTCTTTTTCTATACACAAACTCCCCTGGCTTGAAGGAGACCAAAAGTGCTTCCGGTTGTAGTACTTTTCCAATTTCGTTTTGTATCCGGCCTCCATCACAGCGGCTTCTTCCCTCCGTTCCTCAGGTCGGTCGAGGTTGAGACGGATATCTTCTTCATTTTGTTCTACTGGTTCAACGGGGATCGTCCTCTTCGAGCCCTTCCCTTATCCTCCTTACTCTGATATCGTTGGCATGCCTATCTCTGCCGGTATGACCGCTTCGCCTATAGGTAGGTGAAGGGTGTTTCTCCGTTGCTAGTCTTGATGGATGTCCAGTGTGCCCAAAGGACGTTCGGTAACTCGTCCACCCATCCGCTTTTGCGCCCCAACCTTGTTTTGATTCCCTCCATCAAGCTCTTGTTGACCCTTTCTACCAATCCTGTTGGCCTGCTGGATGGCCACTTACCAGTATTAATCTGCTTGATGTTGAGTTTTTCGCACCAGCCTTTTGAAGGGTTGTCTACGAACTGCTTAGCATTGTCTGTGACGATGATGGCAGGGAGACCGAAGCGGCACACTATGTTATCCCACACGAACTTCGTGACATCTTTCCCCGTAATCTTTGCCAACGATTTGGCTTCTGTCCACTTGGTGAAATAATCGATGGCAACTAAGAGGAACTTGACCTTTCCTACGCCGATGGTAGAGGTCCCACTATGTCAATACCCCATTGGTAAAAGGGCCATGGAGCCATGATGGGTGTTAGCTTAGTTTTTGGAAGCTGCGACCTGGGCGAATGGATCTCGGCAGAGTCACACTTGATTATTTCGTTTCTAGCATCCGGTGCATTGTAGGCCGAGGTACCCTTGCCGCATGGCTTTCGCCACGACCGAGCGCGGACCGGAATGCATTCCACAAGCTCCCATGTGTATCTCCCTTATAACGTAGTTTGCTTGTAAGGGACCTACACACCTCATCATGGGTACCAAGTAGGCTTTTTTGTAGAGTATACCATCTTCCATGACATACTGGCTGATTTTCATCCTTAGGTTGCGGGCTTCATTAGGGTCTTTCGGCCAAATTCCTTCCTCCAGACACCGGATGATAGGGGTCATCCAGTTGTCTCCTTCTTCTTCAACGACATTATTAACTTCCTTGCTTTCCGTCGACCTTTCCCTTAGCACCTCCACTAGCACTTCCTTCGTCAAGTGGTCAAAAGCTTACCGTGGCTAGCTTACTAAGGACATCTGCCTTTTGATTCTGACCCCTAGGGATGTTCCGGATGGTGAAGTTTTCAAAACTAGCTATGTACTCCTTTGCTTTTGCTAGGTATTTGATCATACTTTCGTGACTAGCCACATAATCCCCATTTATCCGATTAGCCACCGCTTAGAGTCCACCGGACTTCAAGGCTACGGACCTGCATACTCTCCGCCATCCTTAGCCCCGCCAGTAGGGCTTCGTACTTGGCCTCGTTATTAGTGCTGTCGAACTCAAGTCGGATGGCGTAAGTGAACTCCATTCCCTCTGGATTGATTAGTACAAGACCCGCTCCGGAGCCTTTATTATTGGATGCTCCGTCCGTATACAAAAGCCATTTCTCCTCCTCCTTCTTCTTCATCGCCATGGTGATTGAAGTACTTGTCGCTTCTTTCTCCGATGGGAGATTCCGACAGGAAGTCTGCTAACACTTGACCTTTGATTGCGTTCCGAGGCTCGTAGGTTATGTTGTATGCACCCAGCTCCACCGAGTATTTAGCCAACTTCCGGACGCTTCCGCTTATTGAGGATCTGCTTCATTGGTTGGTCGCGATTACCTTTATAGGGTGTGCTTGAAGTATCTCTCGAGCCTTCTTGACATGTGCAAATGCATATTGTGCTAGTTTCTCGATCGGGCGTAGTTCCTCTCGGCTTCGTTGAGCCGCTCGACTTACATAACGGACTGGTAATTGTCTTCCTTTTCTTTCTGTGAGGAGAACCGCTGGCCGACCGCTTCCTCCGCATGCCGCTAGATACACGTCTGATGTTTCCTTTACCGTCGGTGTTGTTAGTGAAGGAAGGTCCGTTATCAACTTTTTCATTTCTTGGAATGCCGACTCTGCCTCTTCCGTCCACCGATACTCCTCCTTATTCTCCTTAGTGATGTTCTTGAGTGTTTCAAAGAATGGTAAGGATCTTTCAGCTGAACGAGCCAAGAAACGATTGAGTGCCGCCAATTTGCCGCTGAGGCTCTGCATCTCTTTGAGTGTCTTCGGCGATTGCATGTCCATTATTGCCTTCGTCTTCTTTGGGTTTGCCCGAATTCCTTCTGAAGTTACCATATACCCTAGGAATTTTCCTTCCTCCATTCCGAAGGAGCATTTTTTAGGATTTAGCTTCATGTTGATCTTCCGAAGGTTATCGAATGTTTCCGCTATATCCGCTAGCATTCCTCGCTTTTCCTCGCTCTTGATGACCATGTCATCCACATATGCCTCAAGGTTCCTCCCTATCTGTGATTGAAAAGCGGAGTCTATCATCCGTTGATAGGTGGCTCCGGCATTCTTCAAGCCGAATGGCATCTTGGTGTAAAGAGGTTCCTTGCTCGTAGAACGCTGTTTTTCTTCGCCTTACCTTGCCATCCGCACTGGTGATACCCTTTATAAGCATCCAAGAAACATTTGTACTTATACCCCATAACCGACTCGATCTTCCAGTCGATCTCCGGTAAGGGGTAATAGTCTTTTGGACAAGCGGAATTGATGTTCTTGAAGTCAATACACATACGCCAGCGACTTCCATCACACTTCTTTACCGAAACGGGTTGGATATCCGTGTAGCGATTTCATCGGCCCGACAATGCCGCCTTGACCCATTCTTCTACTTCCTTTGTCGCCGCCGCTCCGATCCGCCGCCAACATTCGGCGTTTTTGACATACCGGATCTATTGAAGGGTTGGCATTCATAGTGTGCTCAATGATCCCTCTGGGGACTCTGTTATATCCGGGCTCCCATGCGAATATGTCGAGGTTCCTTTTGTAACTTCTTTGAAGGCTTTTGCCCTCAACGGATAGCGCACCTCCTATTGTTACCGCTTGTTCCGGGAAGGCTGGGTTGATCGCCACTTCCTCCGTTAGACCCACCTCTCACTGTACTGTTTCTTCCTTATCCTCGCTTCGAACAGTAGTCCGCAATCTTTCCAATCTCCTACATTCTGAAATGATGACGGAACGAGTGACCAACGTGGCAATTCCTTGAGGGGTTGGGAATTTCATCATGGAATGGACCGTAGAAGGTATGGCTCGCAGGATCTTCAATCCGGTCCTTCCTAAGATAACATTATATGGTGACGGTGCTCGAATGACCGTGAACTTCATCCCGACCTTCTGTACAACCCCTCATCTCCGAATGACACATCTAGTTCGATCTTCCCTAGTGGATGAGTCACCGTCCGCAAACCCCAGCTGCTTTGCGTTTGCTTCATTCGAGCCCTTACTTCCTGAGGCAAGTTGTTGAAGCGTTGTTCGAACATTACCTCCACCGAGGCTCCTTCATCTACAAAGACTCTCCCCGACTAGGTACCCTTCCATTGTGGCTTCAACTATGAGAGGATCGTCCGATACGTCTCCATCTGGGAGAGGAGGGAACGTTATGGGGACATTCATCCATCTTTCCCCTTGTTCCGACGACTTCCTCTTCCTTCGCTTTGGGCCGGGTTTGGATCATGTTGATGACCTTGTCTTTGACTCCTGCGTCATGCTTTGGGGTTTCTCTCCTTCCTTCGTCTTAGATCCTTGACTAGATGATTCCGCTTTTCCGATTCTAATGCCGCTCTAATTTTCTCTTGAGCCGATAACATCATTCGCGGTAATGCCCTTTTTCCCCATGATAATCGCAGACTGTCTTGGTTTTCCCCGGGGTGGGTCGCGCGATCGGTTTCGGAGGAGGCAAAGGCTGGTGTTCTGCGGGCTAAAATTTCCTTTAGAGGTTTAGTGAGCGAGTCCAAGGTTAGGCGGGGAGTGCTTCGATTCGAGTGATCGCCACGATGGGGTAAATAGGGCGCGGGCCGATCACCGTGATTCGGTGTGTGCTACCCCTATCCTTCCCTCTAATAGGTGTAACGCCCTTCATTCCTCCCCCCCTCCATAGTGATTCCGGCCCTCTTTCATCCTTCCGAATGGTCCGGTTGAGGCTCTTCTTGTCGTATCATAATGTTCTCCTGGCAGTTTCGCCGGGCGAAGGCCGCTTCTGATCTCACAAAGTCGTCGACCCAAGTCATCATCTCTTCTACGGTTTTAGGGATCGTTCTATCGGAACCGCTTTGGCTAACTCGGGACATTTACACCCATTCATGAACGAAGAGATTCTCATGATCTCCGGAGCTCCTTCTATGAATCCGTCTCGTGGTCCATCTTTCTTTGAATTCGGCAAAGACTCGTTAGCCTTCCTTGCTATTTTGGTGATCTCGGTAGGGTCCTTGACACAAGCTTTGTGCAAGGAGAATCGAGTCTCAAACCGATCCCCTAAAGTCGCCCATTCGTCTATGCTCCCAGGTGAGAGTCCATCAAACCATCCCCTGGCCTTTCCGTCCAAAGTTTGCTGAAACATGCGGCACCTGATGAGTGTGTAAATACTCATCATTTTTGGTTAAATCTGAACTGCAAAACGTCTAAAATGCTCGAAAATGCATCAAAATACGGAAAATATTCCAAAATTGCATTTTATATGTTTCAGATGCAAAATGTATAAAATCAGATGAAAAATGAGCAAAGTTTGTATAATTGGCAGTTTCAGTCCCCCAAGTTTCTAAAATTGTCAAAAATAGTCCCTGAGTCAAAATTTCAAAAGAAAAATCACCAAAGGTCCTTTTTTAAATCATAACTTGTCAAAATTAGTCCTTTGGTGAAAAATGTCAAAAGTTTGAGAAAATTACAAGTTTGGTCCTCCAACTTTGAAAATTGGCAAAAATGGCCCTTGGAAAATTGAAATTGTCAAGTTTGGTCCTTGTACTTTTTGAGATTGTCATTTTCAGCCCGTGGATCAACTTTGTGAATTTGGCAGATTAGGTCCCTGAATTTTCGTAATTTGCAATTAGGTCCTTGTTATCATTAGACCCTTCACTAGCCTTTTTGGACCTCGCCACCCAAGTGACCCTGTCATAATACATTTGGACCCCTTTTATTATTAAACCACCACCAACTCTCCTCCGTCAAATAAAGAAGACGCGCCAAAACCTGCCTTCTCCCCAACCGCTTCGCAAGTTTCAACACACAACTCCAACTCATATCCCACCAATTTTATCACTCCAAACACATCCCTCCAAATAGCATTGATTACTTCCCCTCTTCACACTCAATCCCCACAAACTGTTAAAAACCATTTCCCGCCAAAAAGTTAATCAAAGGCCAAGATTGCCTTAAGTCATCCAATGGTCTCGTAAGGAGGTGGGAACCGCCGAGAGGATAGAGAAACAACTTGGGTGTATAAAAGAGAGAGTGGAAGCTTGAAGAAGGGAGTTAGCTAGTTTTATAAAATTTTCTTTATGTCGCTTTTTAATTAATGTCTTAGATTAATCAAAATGTTGTAATCTCAGCTTTTGTATCACTTTTAAGTTAAATTCTCATTTTAATGTGTTGTTAAGTATCAATCCAAGTCTTTATTCAAAATTCAAATTTGTTGTTCATCAGTGCACTTTTTCAATTTCTATTTCATATGTACAAGCTTTCAGACTCATTTTAAGCTCACATAGGTTTATTCAAGCTTATTATAGCTTTGAGTAAGGCCATAGTTCAGTTTTAAGCAATCTTGTAAAATGGTCAACAAAAGTCAACGAAAGGCAATGATGAATAAAGGATACTGGATTGGGTTAAATTGCGAACTGGTTCGGGATTGGGTTGTATCTCGAGCATAATGTAGATGGGAGAATGGGTATTGGTCGTGTGAATTGTTCTCGCTTAATTCTAGCTTAGCTTGGATTCTTGTAAGTTTTTCATTTTAATCCCAATTTTAGTCTAGTAGTATGGATTAGTTGCTAGCTGTTATTTTGTGTTGATGAAATTCTATTATGTTGATTATGTAAGTAGTAAGCAGTTGCATAGCTTATTTTGATTAACAGTTGTTCAAATCTGTTGAATCTGTCATCATTTAGAAATTGTTGTTTGAGGTCGTAGATCTGTCCTTGAGCTTTAGTTAGGTTTATTGCGATCCACTTAAATCAGTATTGAAGTTAGTTGCAACTTGTTAGTGTGATTTGGTTGTTTAAAGCTACATTGCAGTCACATTAAGGAGTGTTTGGTTTATTTTGTAAAACTGAGTTAGAGGATAAATCTGAGTAGAGATGTGTTTGTTCTAGCTCTCTTTGGCCATAAGTAACTCATTTCAAGTTTAGCTTTGCATCTCTAACCTCTCTTAGTCAAATCTTTTAAAAGCGCTTATTAACTCGCTACTTTGCTCACATAAGTTGGAGAAATTTAGCATATAGGATTAGAAATAGATAAATGAGCTTGCATTAGTCTCATTTCATTACAATTCATCATTTACAGTACTTAAATCAGTTTTGAATCTCATTTTAGTCAACATTTTAGTTTTACCATGAAAGTCAAAAGTTGCTAAATGGATTTTCACCCAACTTCTGAGATTTTTCACAGTTTCAATCTTGAATCAAAATCATTGAAATCATGGGGATCACAAGTTCAGTAGGTCTAGTTTGGTAATATGAATTTTGCTAAATTTTCTCAAGTCCTTTCAAGTTCCATGTAAGCTGTTATATAAGCTCCATTTGCCCCGGATGTGGGATTATCACCAAAACAGGTTTTTCCAGCTTTTTGCAGAGCTTACTCAAGGTTCATAACTGCTTATCAGGGTCTCCTTTTTGGTTTACTAGGTCTCAGCCAGGTCTTGTTCAAGTTCCATTTATTGGTTTTCAATCTTAGCTTATTTTGTGGCTTATAATCTAGCTGCAAGTTGGCCCCCAAATCTGCTTTTTAGCTTATTTCTCAAATCATCAAATCTTTTGAGCTTGTTATCCAGAGGTTATGGCTTGTTGATTTCAGTTGCTTTAGAGTTATTTTAGCTTATTGTTGCCTCTGTCTCAGTTTGGTACCTTTTGGTGTGCTTTTGGCTTATCCAAGTGCTTATTCTTAAGCACATTCCACTTCAGTTTCAAATTCCTCCACACAAGCCCTTGTTTTTCCATTTTTCTTAGATTCCTAATATTATTTTAGAGTTTTCCTGAAATTTTCAGATTTTTCTAAGTTGATTTGCTATTTTTCTTAATTTAAATTAGTTTTTAAGCATTTTTAATTAGCTTTTATTGCAATTAATTAAGAAAAGTCTCAAAAAAATAATTTTTCATTTTTCTTAAGTTTAGATAAATATAAAAAGACAAAAAAATATTTTTCTAGATTTTTCTTAGTTAAAATTGTATTTTTAAATAATTTAATTAGTTTTAAATAGTTTAAAATTCATAAAAAATAGAAAAATAATCAGAAAAATACAAAAATAGTTTTGAAAATTCTCTTTTGATATTTTAGATTTTTCTAAGTCTTAATTTTATTTTTCTAGCTTTATTTCCTAATTTCTTGTATTTTAGGTAATTATTTATTAGTTAAAAATAGTTTTTAATTAATAATAATTAATTAAATAGTTATAAAAATAATTTTCTTTTCCTATTTATTTTCTTTTATCATTAGGTTTGTAAAAATGTCATTTTCATATTTTTAGGACTTTTATTTCTTAGATCTCACTTTTAATTTGTACGTCACGTAGATTTTAATTTCAGTTTTGTAAAAACATAAAGACAAAAACATCATTTTGCAAATAGTGATAGCGTTTATTTAATAGATTTTATCTTTTTAAATTTCTTTAATTTACATTTTAGCCCTTGTAGTTTATGTCCTTTTCCTGTAGTTATAATAATCTCAATTCTTTCCCGCTCAAATCTCGATCACTATATCGCTTGATAATCCATTGCATAGCTCATGGGACATAACGACTCGGGAAACACTATACTCCTCGGATCTTCATTGCATTCGTGCTTAAGCGCTTTTAAGCTGATTACGATCTGCCATTCACAAGTGGCAGGCTTGAGTGATTTAGCTTGACTGTTTGGCACGCATCAAATTTTTGGCACCACACGGGCATTGGCCATTCTCCATGCCCTGCAGCCCCTGTGAACCTGTTGAGATGATCTTGAGGATCCGTTGACCCGTCGTGCATGCTTGATGTGGGTGGGTATCTTATGTTCCGGAGCGGAGAACTCGATGATTCGCCTACTGAATGGAGATTTCGAGACTTCCTTGAAGGGCTTTGCCGTGTCTTCGTCTTTCACCTTACTCCCCGTGACTATTTCTTTCTTCTTATCCGCCGACTCACCCTTATCAAGAGTCGCTTCGTCTTCAAAATCCAATCGTATTGGCTCAACGGTGTCCCTCCGGTTGTTGTGCTCTTTTATCATTGACTTGAGAGTTGTTACATACCCTTCTAACCGCTCTCGTCAATGGTGTGGAACTTCCTTCTACCCTTCCGGAAGCTTCAAGTGGTGTCGAACCCGTCATTCTATAGCTCTAGCAGATTGAATGCGTGTCCCACGGATGGCGCCAATGTCGAAGTATTTTTTAGGTTGTCGCAGCCTATCTTTCAGCCTTAGGAATAAGCCTTCTAGATACCGCTAAGATGAACAACGCTTAGTCTCGCCCGGTGTTATCCGTGACCCGACTCGGCGAAGAGTAAGTATGTGTTCGGACGAAAGGTTCAAGATAAATGTATGTGTGTGAAAAATGATACCTTTGCCTCCAACTATGTATGCGATTTATACTACCTGATGTCACTATCTGGTCCCCGAGACCGTTGTACTTTATGGGACCACCGGTGTCGCCGGATGACAATCGCCCCTCGCACTCGTCTCGATGTACTTTATGACATTCAGGAGAATGAGACGAATTGTGTCCAGGCAAGGTGCCAAAGGTACTGTCAGGTCAACTCGCCCTTCGGCGGTAGCCTGCCGGAGTGTCTATCGGAGAGCCTTTCGGTTGTGTTCCAAGGTCTTTCGGTCGCTGACCGAAGGACCATATACGTCGTCAGTTAGCAAATCTGTTGCAGAATTATGATACAGTATAAATGAATACAGTAGAAACTCTATAATATAATACACTTGGTACCACCAAAATTTATTAATTAAAAGAGTTATTAATTAATCGATAAATTAATAATTATTAATTTATATATTAATTAATATTTTATTAATTTATAGTAGAATACTTAGTTTACAAACACGTTTGTTTACCATGTCGAGAGGTTTTGGAGGGTGTTTGTTTACCATGAGATGATAAAAAAACTAATAGCGTAAACATGTTGGTACAGGTCCTTAAGAAGGTAGAAAGCCAGATGCCACCTTTATGTTTGTTGGTCATTCATACTTTGTATTTGGTAATTTTAGCAGTCCATTAATGCAAATTGTTCTATTTGTAGGGAAAATCTTAGGACTTGGCTCTTCTAATTCATTTGTTAACAGTATTCTAATCCTCATTCACCGGTTTGTATCACAACTTTTTCCTGGTAGATAAGATTATATTTTTCTCTATTGTGTGCCTAATATTGTTATGGTATGTTGCTACAGCTAAGATAATCGATCGAATTAAGCACTTCTGATTATGATAAGGAAAATCTCCATGAGAGATTAGGAAAGCTTTTTGGTGGGGTTGTTGTTTTCAAGGTTCGTTTTAATGTATACGTCTTTAGAATTGTTAATCATGATAAACTAGAATTGGAGTAAATGAGTATATCACAACCGGGTATTCTACTAACCCAAACCTATTCTATACCGTGAATTCTTATTGTGAGTCTGTGCGTGTATCTACCACCAAATATAGAATATTTTGTTTACAAATTATAATTAGTGTAAATACTCATTTGGAGTGCAAATTAAAACACCATAACGTTCATGGTTCTTTGTGACACCCTTTTGAAGCCTGACTTGAAAACGATATGCAGGGCTTAAAAGGTACCGAAAAAAGTTGCAGATTGAGATGGTCAAATTACCTACTACCGAACATCAAACACGGGGGTTTCTCAAAAGAAGAAGACAACCTCTGTATGGCAGCATGTTTAATTCTAAATCTTTTGCAAATTGAATCAGAACAAAGTTATGATATTAGTGAATGTTTTGTTTGATATATATTTAGTTATATGTATATATATATTATGAAGAGGTTGTATGGGATTGATTATTCTAACAGGTAGGATTATATGAGTTTTGGTTTTCATGGATGTTTGATTTGATAAGTGTATAAATCAAGTGTGTTTGTTATGCGTTTGAGTTGTAAGTTAAGAATGTGGTATTAAATTTTTGATTTTTATGAATCTTTTGTTTGATATGCTTATAGTCTTTTATAGTAAAAGTAACTATGCATAGTGAACTGTTACCGAGGCTGCATTTGGAATTGGGTTTTAAAGGTGATGCGAAAAATGGACTATGTAGGGATGAGCATTTCGAACCGAATCCTGGAACCGAACCGGAACCGTACCGAAACGGTACCGATTCTTGAAATACGGTACGATACCGGGAATACGAAATAAGGTGAAAAAAAAATCGAGACCACTAATTCGGTACGGTACCAGTACCAAATCGGGAAATTCCCGTAAAAAGCCGGAAAAACCCGATTTCCCGGTACCGATACCGGTACCGATATCCGAATCCCCTTCGGTACGGTACCGGTACCACTAATTTATGCTCGGGAAAAAATCGGTACCACTATTCGGTACGGGATCGGTACGGTACCGGTATCGTGCTCATCCCTAGGACTATGGATTGCGGTATTTGAGTTATAAAGGATTCATGCTTAAAAACCGATTTGAAGTAATGAGATAATTCGGAGTAGTAAATTAGTAATAGCTTTTGGAAATTATTTTTTACTAATAGCTTTGTTGTGGCCTAATATGATGTATTTAGAATTATCTGTTATAATGGCTTATCAGTATTGAATGCCTGTATTGAGGCAAGTTGCATAAGGATTTAAGCATTTCCATTGGAACTCCCAAACTCTTTGGTTTTTTGTTATATAATCTATTTCATATGTGTATATATTGAGTGTGTTTGCTATGAACAGGAGTTAAAATTATCAAAGTTTTGGTTTTGGTTTTTTAGACTTAAAGTTAAGTTAATAACCATGTATTGAAGTTTTGATTTTTAAGCATGTTTTATTTGATATGGTATCATATTTATGAATGCCAAGTGTATCTGCTATGAATATAATTAGAATTAGAATTTAACAATGGCCATTAAACTTTTTTAAGAATGTTTTATTTGATATAGTTTTAGATGGTATAATTCTACAACTTTATGAAGAGTTTGATATAGAAAGTCTTATCCATCGATAGTACATATTGAGTGACTTGCAACCTATTTAACCCAATTCCCTTTAAGTTAGTCTTCTATGTTCAAATTAAAGTATAATCTGCTTCTTAATGTTTTCTAAGGATTATATTGCTAATAAGAATCCCTTAAAAGTTAAAATATATATATTTTTTTAATTCTTTTGCTAATATGTTACAACTCTTATTTTATAAGCACAAGAGATGATTCACTGTACTAAAGTTGGATTAGCAACTGTATGAAAAACTCTTTGGATTTCATTAATAAAGATAGGTTGAACATGAGACCTAAATGCTAATGCCCGTTTCTTATATACACTCTTTTGTTAGTTCTTGATGCTAATTCTATGTATTCATTACAATTTACTTTTTTTTTTGAAAAATCACTAATTCTATGTCTATTATCATTTAGGTTTCATCGGTTGCGGCACATTCATTGGTCTTGAGCAGTCTAATAGCTCAACTGCCTAATCTTCCAATACAAAACCAATGTATTCTTGGGTGTACCCACAAAGTTCTTTGCCCCCTGCAGTCATATCTGCATTAGCTTTATCTACCAAAGGGCAATGTATTAGCGCCAAAAAGCTGTTTATTCTACTTCAGGTTATACTTCATTATGTTATATTTACTATAAATGTTGTATAAACGTGTAAGGCGATGGAGTTTTTAGTTATACGAGATGGTGTACAAGAACTAAACATATGGCCAATTAGTAGGTATGTGGCACAAATGCAGGGAATCATATCAATGGCTGGGAACACCATACCTCCGGCACCACCCTTGCAACTTTGAATTTTGGAAGGGCAACTCAGAGCCAAGCAATGAACAAAGCTTCATGTTTAGTGTAGCCGTACAGAGTATAAAGTATCAAACTAATCTAAAAAAATACGTTGTTATTATGCTATGAAAAATGTTTGTTATCAAGTTATTTGTGGAATATTTTTAATGTGCCTGGTGTAATTTATGGCCATTTTAGCATACTCTATGGGGTTTTTGGCTAAGCTTATATGATGGGCTTATGAGCTTATTAGCTTATATATGATAAATAAGCCTAAAGTAAGTATTTTGCTAAGCTTATATGAGTGGGCTTATGAGCTTATATAAGAGGGTTTCGATAAGCCCAAATTTTGTGGCTTATATATGAAGGGGTGGACTTATATAACGTTATTACAATAACTATATCATTGAAATAATATAGCAATTTTTTATGTGGCAAGTGAGATACGAAAGATTTAGCGGATTTGTAGAATGTTAATACACTAAAATGATAAAAAAATGTAATAGGAGATCGTTGCTGATGAAGAAGTATCTTCGTACATTGCTTATGGAGAGACAACATATGAGCAAGCCAAAGAACTCATTACAACTGAAGAAGTAAAGAACAATTATAAGCATTGTAATGTGAAAACAAGTGTGTAAATATTGAATAAGTATATATAAGTCATGTTTAGATCAAGTATTAAGAATTTCTTTTTATTTGTATTGGATTTGAAAGGGTTAAGTGGCTAACAAAGTCATTCAAATTATGTGTTTCTCAAGATATGTTTCTTATACATATCTTTAATAAATTGTTTGAGCTACGTTGATGTTAATGATACTAATATTTGGTTGGTTAGTTGAGTTTATGTTAGTTTTTAGTCTAATTAATGCTTAATGGAATAAATTAGTTAGCAAAGGCTCATTTATAGTTTTCGTATTTGGATTATCAGGTGGTTACTTAAACATACAGGAGAGTTAAAGGATAAAAAATTATTATTTGGATGCTCTTACTATACGGAGCAAGCTTAGGTACATAACAATATATGGGTTGGAATGGGTCGGTATATCGTTTGCTATAAAAAAGACATGGGATCAAGTGGGTTAAAGTGACTGGTCTTAGAGCTTCTATAACACTTAATAATATATCTTCATGGTAAATTTTGTATATTTCAACTTTTGCAAGACGTTGACTCACATGAATAAATTTTTTACTGGATAGGACGACAAAAGGGGTGCACAAGAATCTTCTGCAAGAGTATAGGCATCATTTGACAATATATACAACTTGATATTGCTAAAACTTACCCATATCGACCCATATAAAAATATACATGCTTTGACCCAAAACGCTTATTCTTGCCCACTAATTTGAAACACAAAAGATTAAAGATGTTAATTTTCTTCGAATGCTTCAAACGTTTTAGCATTACCGAGTCGTCGAGCCATAGAGGGGTGTTGTATTGTTATCAAGTGTCATATTTATAATTAATTGGTAGAAACCACCACCTCTTACACCATGTTCTGAGTGTGTTTTTTTTACCGATTCACTTTTGTTAAGTCTGATGTTATATCAAAGTTTTCCTTTTTAGAACTATAATGTCTATGAGATAATTATTCACTTTGTAAGTATAGGTAAATCCTCTTGAAATGGAGAAGAAGTACACATCAAATACCATTATTAGAGAGGTATTTAAATTATATATAAACTATATTGCAATAATGTCATTTGAGTATAGTATTCACTATGCTCTGGCTAAACAATAAGTACCAGGCGTCGACATTGAAACCATTGGTAATTTAGATAATATATAAACGAATTTGTTATCAATGACCTTAGCCAGGGCAGTTGGGCCAACGGTGATTATTGATATTATCAAAAAAAAAATAATAATAATAAAATAAAATAAAATAATAACTATTATTATGCCTATTGAAGCTCACTACTAATACTATCATGCCTATGGATATATATTAGGATGGATTGAAATTCTCAGGTGTTCCAAACCACAGGCTTGCTTTAAAAGTCGGAGTGTCGATTATGTTGTTAAGAAACATAGACCAATCAAATGGTTTATGTAATGGTACAAGACTTCAAGTACTTAAATTAACAAGAACCTCTATTCAGGCGCAGATCATTAACGGAACCAACTTCGGAATAAAGGTGATTATTCCAAGGTTGAGGATTACTCCGTCAGATAAGCGTTTGCCTCTTAAGATTGTCAGGAAACAATATCCAATATCAGTATCTTTTGCCATGACAATTAACAAAAGCCAAGGGCAATCGCTTTGTAAAGTTGGTTTGTACTTGCCCCGTCCTGTGTTCACACATGGACAACTGTACGTTGCCGTATCAAGAGTAAAAATCAAGCGGGGTTTGAAGGTTGTCGTTTGTGATCATGATGGTAATCTCTTCAAAACCACAATAAATGTCGTGTATAAAGAAGTACTTGAAGGTCTTTGAACAAGGTTCATGTTATATCATGTATGTATCATTGGTGTAATCACGTTATATTATACTATGATTCATTATTTTTAATGTTACAAGGTTTGTTAGCAACTCAATTGATCATTGAAATCACACATCATTTTATGTTCGAGTCAATTTATTTTAGATTGGCAACGCGATGGTTGTAAATCAATTGTGACTCAAACATATTTTACATTTAACAAATTTACGTTATTACTTTTATTATCATCTCATTTATCTATTTCTTTAAAAACTAAACCGGTGTCAACGGGTCTCTAAGCTAGTTATTGTATACAATGCATGTACTGTATATCAAATGAACGGCCCAATTAAATGCCCAATTAAATGTGCAATTAAATGCCCAAATAAATGTATTAGATGCAATGAATCTTGCAATTTCAGCATGGACTATGGACTATGAGAAAACAACACCAGAAGTTCTTACCATGCTAAGGAAAATTAGAGACGAGATTCAAGGGGAAATTGATTTCAACAAAAAACAAAAGACAATTGAGTCATTTTTCAAAAAACCTTCATAAATCATTCATGTAATATGCTATATAGAAGGACTTATTAATTTATATTTTATATGAGGTCTAAAGAAATTATCAAAAATGTACTACTATTATCTTATAATTTTAGCGAATTATTAATTTAGCACCCTATCCCCGAGTCGGGACCGGCAAAAAATATTATCTTAGAGAGTTTATTAAATAATCGAGTATTAATTTATCGAGTTTCTACTGTATGTTGTTATATATTTGGAAAGAATTTATTGTATCTTTGTAAGGCGTAATGCGAATGCATCATTGGTTTCAAGTATTGGTCCAAAGAGCATTTAGCATTACTATCTATATTGTTAGAGTTACGTGAGGTCAATAAGTTGGGTAGGGTAGGTTAGCAAGTTGGGTGGGGTGAAAAAGTCAAAATGGTTAATTTATGTGTGGGTAAAACGGGTCAAAATGACCAGATACGTAAAAGCTCAAAACAGGTAGTCTTTCTATGTGTAGAACGGGTCAAATGACCAGCAACCTTTTTACACAAGTGACGGTGTGTGATATAAAAATGTTAGTTAGTAATCTAACATGATCCCTCATCAGCTGACTTATCCTTAATGTTTAATTCATTAGAAAAAAAACATGGTACTGAATTAATCCTAACACATCTTAACGTATCAAAATTCCTACTTCTAACATGTACTTCATATATACATATAGGAGAGAAAAGGTTTATGCGGTTTCATTCGTTAAACATACATTTTGTTTTCCTGTTTATTGCAATGCACGGCAAAAAAAAATCGATTTATGTCTCACCAAATGTTCAAAAAGGTTTTTACATGTATATCCAACAAATGAGAAAACGAAAAAAGAAAATCAATTCGATGTGACATATCATAATGGTACAAATACAAAAACGAAAAAAAGAAAATCAATTATAATGGTACAAATACAAAAACGAAAAAAGAAAATCAATTCGATGTAACATATCGTGATGGTAAGAAAAACTGGCCATACATTCTTTGTGACCACTTATAAGTTTCGAATAAAAAAGACTACTACTAATTAGAGGTATGATCAAATGAGAAATATAATAAATATGAGAAGAATGAGAAAAAAACACAACCACAAATATTAGATGCATCAATAAAAATAGATGCATCTTCCTATTATTATTATTTTTTTATTTAAAATGTGTGACTACAATTTTTTCTCACTCTTTTCATTTAAATGATTCTTCTCAGTAAACCATACTATTACCAACTAATAATATCTCCATATTTTTATCATCCATAACAATTTGAAGCATACGTGTTGTGTCCCCTTACTTAACTTAATTTTAGACTTTTTTTTTTAGGGTCAATTGCATATATACCCACTAAAACTTGCATATTTGCATATATACCCAAAACATGCTTAAAATACATTGTACATCATGCAATAAAAACTTGTATTATGAAAAAATATTCAAGTTTTTAAATTTTAGTGGGCATATATGCAATTCCCTTTTTTTCTATGAGTTTAAGTTAGAAAATTCTTTTTTATATCGACTTCTAAATCTCAACGAACACACAAAACAAACACGTTATCTCTTATATTATCACCCACCCACCGTTCTAAAAGGCTCGCAAAGGCTCCGCAAAGGCCTCGCAAAGGCGTGAGGCTTGATCATGCCGCCACGCCATACCGCCACGCTGCCTTATAGCACATGTTTTTGTAAACTCGATGTTTATATAAATATTTTCATACTTTTTGACGCCTTATGCCACGCCTAATAAACACAAAAGCTTCGCCTTAGCCGCAAAGCATCATGAGGCTTGGTAATGCCGCCACGTCACGCCTCACGCTATTTATAACCTTGCTACCACCTTTTTCTTCACAGTACGATTTATGGGTACATCTTACAACCAACTTTCATCATCACCCATATAAAAATCTTGAAGACTTTTTATTTTATTTTTTTTAATCAAGTATGATACATAAAAATTACAACTTTTTTTTGACTTTTTGTTATACGCGTATTTTTTAAATACTCATTTTGTCTCTCAATAAATCTCTTTTTTGACTTTTTGCACTCTTTTTATTCAAATATTATATAGGGTCAAAAGTTATTTACTTTCAGCTTTAGTCCGTTTTTTCTTATATTTTGTTCGTTTTTCTTACGTTTTTATCGGTTTTTGTCCGTTTTTCTTACCCTTGTTGTAGATTTTTGTCCGATTTTATCAATTTTTTTTACGTTTTGTTTACTTTTATTCGTTTTTTCCCATTTTTCTTACATTTTGTTTCTTACGTTGTTGTTTGTTTTTGTACTATTTCAACATATTGAAAGTTTTGAAATTTTTTTTCAAACAGAAAAAAAATTTGAAAAAACAATTCCCAAAATAAAAATTGGAATTTTTTAGCAAATTTGAAAAAATTTCAAAACTTTTTGAAAAAAGAAATCCGAAAAAATTTGAAAAAAAAATTCCAAAATTAAAAAAAAAAAAGAAAAAAAGAAATTGGAATTTTTTTTTCGAAATTCTTTTTATAAAAACAATTTTTTCAAAATTTGGACACATTGAAAAAAAAAAATTTGAAAAAAAATTTATTTTTGTTTGTATTTTTCAAACTTGGACACATTGAAAAAAAATTACGTTTTTGTTTTTTTTTCAATTTTTTTTTTTCAATATGTCCAAATTTCAAAAAAATTATTTCGAAAAAAACAATTTAGAAAAAAAATTCCAATTTCTTTAAAAAAAAAATTAGATTTTTTTTTTCCAATTTTTTCTTTAAAAAAATTTTTGGAATTTTTTTTTTCAAATTTGCGAAAAAATTTCAATTTTTTTTGGAAATATTTTTTCAAATTTTTTCAAAATTTTATTCTTTTTCGGAAAAAAAATTTCAATATGTTGAAATAGTACAAAAACAAACAAAAACGTAACAAAAACAGACAAAACGTAAGAAAAACGAGCAAAAATGAATAAAAATAGACAAAACGTAAGAAAAATGGATTAAAAACGGACAAAAACCTAAAAAAAAAAAAGGGTAAGAAAAACGGACAAAAATGGATGAAAACCGATAAAAACGGACAAAACGTAAGAAAAACGGATAAAAACGTAAGAGAACGGGTGAAAAAGTATAAAAACGGACTAAATCTGAAAGTTAATAACCATAAGGACCATTACTGTAACTTTTTTAACTGAAAAAAAAGTTAAGGGATGACCTGTGAAAGTCAACGCAAGCCACAGGGACCATTGCTGCCAATTTTCAAACTTTGTGACCTGGTAACCTACTAGTTCCCGGTCATATTACGTACATCGTTCCAAATTTGAAAGTATTTTGCGTACAATGGTAATTTTCAAAGTTCATTGCGTACATCGTCTGCTTTGAAAAACTATGTTGCGTATCTTTAGCTTTCACCATATTATATAACACAAACAAAATATTTAAGGTAAAAGTTGAACAATAAAGACTGAAAAAAGTCAAAGTGAAAATTTATTTAAATACGGAAGGAGTAATATTTTGTAAAATGGGTTCGAGTCGGATTGTTGTTTGGTGGTGGCGCGTGAGATAAGAGTAGGTGCACGTGCATGAGAATGGTGGTGGTGGTGGTGGTGTCGTGCATTATTGGTTTTTGATAGTTTTTGGTGTTGAGTTCAGGCGTATTTATATTTTTTTTATTTGTTTAGTAACCTAAACATGAGTTCTTATGGTTATAATTCGATGGGCTATCAAGAGGATAATGAAGGGTCGTGGGGAATTGATCTTTGGACCACTTAAAAAGAGATACAAAGACGATTGCAATTGACACCGACCATGACAAAGAGATACAAAGACGATTGCAATTTGACACCGACCATCACAATGTGTTACTTTTACTTTTAGTACCTTTTAACTATCATTTTAGACTCGAACTAGAATGAAAATTCATAATTCACATGTACGCCATCAATATATATATAAGCAATAGATCGGCAAACATGAAGTGAAAATACTCGCCTGACTAAAGATACCAAAGATAGCATAGTACAAAAACTACTTCTTGCACTAGCGAGTAGCGCGTATGCAATCTCTAGCTAAAGTTTAGGCCGACAACAAACATTCCCGTTTCATTAAAACGTACTCGAAAAAAGAAATAAATTGGCCCAGTTTGGTTCAACTTGATGATCGAGTGATCTTTAATTACCATAAGTGGTCGATCTTGTAGTGCATATATGTAATCTTTAGTGTTATAAAAAATACTTTCATTAAATATATTGAAATTACGATGTAATTTAAGTAAGTTGTATTCCTATTCCTAGTCGTATATGTTTTGTTGTCAACATATTTAAATTTTAAAGTGAGCATTAAAAATATTTGTCTCATGAAATGACATACGAGACTTTGATATTATGCGCTTATAGTTTGCTTTAGAGGAAATTAGGGCGTGGCGAGAACTAAGATTACGGGCTACATGTTTTTGTAGTTGTTGCCAATTTCTTTTAAAATGATGGTATAAAAATGAGCGCTGAGACAAGTAATGTAATTAAACTCAATTTTGTTAGTGATTCTATTGCAGAATTATGATATAGTATAAATGAATATGTTGTTCTATATTTGGCTAGAATTTATTGTAACTTTGTAAGGCGTAATGCGAATACATCATTGGCTTCAAGTGTTAGTCCAAAGAGAATCTAGCATTACATAATATATTGTTAGAGTTATGGGAGGTCTCTATAATCAACTAACAAGTAACAGTAGACATCTATTACTATTAGGGGTGGACAAATGGGTATGGTAGGGTAGGTCAGCAAGTTCGGGGGGGGGGGGGGGGGGGGGTTGAAAAAATCAAAATGGGTAATTTATGTGCGGGTAGAACGGGTCAAAATGAGCAGATACGTAAAAGGTCAAAACGGGTAATCTCTCCATGGGAAGAACGGGTCAAATGACCAGCAACCCTTCCACACAAGTGACGGTGTGTGATATGAAAATGTTAATTACATGATCCCTTATCAGCTAACTTTTTCTTACTTTTTATATGTTTAATTCATTGAAAAAAACATAGTACTTACCCAAACACAACTTAATGTATCAAAATTCCTACTTCTAACATGTACTTCACATATATACATATAGGGGAGAAAAGGTTTATGGGTAAGAATCGATAAATATGTCTCACTAAATGCTAAAAACAAGAATTTTATATGTATATGCGACAAATAAAACGACAAATGAAAATCAATTCGATATAACATATAATAATGGTATAAACAAAAATACGAAAAAGGAAAATCAATTCGATCTAACATATCGTAATGGTAAGAAAAACCTACCATGCATTCTTTGTGAGGCCCTTATAAGTTTTGAATAAAAAAGACTACTACCAACAAATAATATCTCAATATTTTTGTCACCTATAACAATTGAAACGTGTTGTTCCCCCTAGTTAACTTAATTTTAGGCTATTTTTTATGGGTTTAAGTTAGAAAATTCCTTTTTATATATATATCGACTTCCAAATCTCAACCAACACACAAAACAAACACGTTATCTCTTACGATATATTATCTAGGGGTGACAATTCTTAACATGATACGATTAACATCACAAACCTCACACGAAGTTAAACAGGTTTGAGTTAAGGATGAACAGGTTTGGGTTAGGCTGGACGCATCCCAAGGGCGTCAAATCGGTTGCAAAACGAAAATTGGGAGGTTCAACCGATGTGGAGATCGGTTGCCTCGAATGTGAGGTTCGGTTGGGACATCGGTCGTTGGACCAAAAAAGGGAACATCGGTTCCTTTGCCGCTCGATGTTAACTCTTGCTTTTCTCCCATTTTCCTTGGGTCGTCGACTGGGGCATCCGGGTTGTCCCAGGTCGCTGGAGAGAGAAAGCTGACGTGGCACAGGTTGTCCCAGGTCGTCCCAGGTCGCGACTAGGACTAGCCTTAAAAACATGTCAACCCGTTTAACTCATTTAATAAACGGGTCGTGTTTGGGTTGAACAAGTGTTAAACAGGTCAACACGTGAACCCGTTTAAGTATATAAGCATCTTAAAATAAAATGTATAACTTGGTTTTAATGTTGGGTATGGACTAAATGTATTTTGTTATGTACTTATTATGAGTTAATTACGATTATAACTCAAATTTTATTGAAATTGAGGCTTACAGCTCAGATATAATTGAATTTGTCGTATAGTTATTTGTATGTTATTTTTATCATATTTTAGATCCTTATATCATTTTTGCATTTTACCTAGTTAAATTAACAAACTATTAACCTTATTCACTGCTTGACCTATTTAATTAAACAGGTTAAACATGTCACAGACGGATTACGCGTGTTATGCAGATTCGGGTTAGGGTTGAGCGTCTTGGAACGATTAATAAATGAATCGTGTTTGAGTAGAGGGTATTTCAACCCGCCAACTCAAAAACCCAAATAAGTCAACTCAAACACGACTCAATTGACACCCCTAATATTATCACCACTACCTTTTTCTTCACAGTTGGATTTATGGGTATATCTTACAACCAACTTTCATCATCACCCATGTAAAAGTATTAAAAGATTATTTATTTATTTTTATTTTTATTATTGTTTTTTATTTTTTATCCAGTTTTTATTTTTATCAACTTTCATCATCACCCATGTGAAAAAAATAAATCTTGATGCATAAAAATTACAACTGTTTCTTGAGTTTTGGTTATGCATATATTTTTTAAATAATATTTTGTAAAATGGGTTTGAGTCAGATTGTTGGGGGTGATGGTGGTGGCGCGTGAGATGAGAGTAGGTGGCGCGTGCATGAGAATGGTAGTGTTGTGCATTATTGGTTTTTATAGTTTTTGGTGTTGAGTTCACTTTTTGTTTTAACCCAAACATGAGTTATGGTTATAATTCGAGGGAATAGATTCACTAATAAGAAAAATAAAAATAAGAATTGTGAGAATGTAGAAGGAGAATTTCATGGGAGATGCATTTTTTTTGTAGGTGCATCGAAAATGTGCGACTATAGTTATTTATCATCATTCTCATTTACTTTTATTTCTTATTTGATCCTTACTCTATAATTCGATGGGTTGTCAAGAGGATAATGAAGGGTCATGAGGAATTGATCTTTGGACCACTTAAAAAGAGAGGCAAAGACGATTGCAGTTGAGATCAACCATCACAATGTGTTACTTTTACTTTTAATACCTTTTAACTATCATTTAGAACCACTCGAACTAGAAGAATGAAAATTCATAATTCTCCACATATACGCCAATCAATTTATATAAGCGATAGACAGGCAAAAATGAAATGAAAATGCTGGTCTGACTAAAGATACAATAGATGACGTGGTACAAAAACTAGTTCTTGCACTAGCGAGTAGATCGTATGCAATCTCTAGCTAGAGTTTAGGCCGGCAACAAACAGTCTCGTGTCGTTAAAACATACCCGAAAAAGGGAACAAATTGACCCAGTTTGGTTCAACTTGATAATCGAGTGATCTTTAATTATCATAAGTGGGCGATTTTATGGTGCATGTGATGTAATCTTCTTTATAGTGTTATAAAAAGCACTTTCACTAAATATATTGAAATTACAATATAATTTAAGTAAGTTATGTTCTTATTCCTAGTTGTTGAAGCAAATTCTTGTCCTCGTTCGGCCTCAGCGGTCCGGTAGAAAGATGGCTTCCTGCACAAAGTATGAACCCGTTAGCCTCGCCTCGGATGTAACTCCGAGACCAAGCTCCGGTGTGTGAATGAGTAAATGTAGGTGAAATGTAGGTGAAAAACTTAATGCAAAGTATTAAATGCGTTGGGGTATTTATACTACCCCAACTTCCTATTCATGTCACTATTCTATTACCGTTCGGATATCGTTCGCAGGCCTATAGCCACTTTACCTAGTAGGCCACGTGGTAGGAAATCCCCTAAAATCTGCTGACATGGTCGGTAGTTGCCACTCCTTGGCCGGACGTCAGGAAACACGTCCGGCGGATGCGCCTGGCCGGATGCTGGATCGTCCGGCACATACGTCAACATGTCCCCCCAGTGTTATATTATTGGCAAGAAGCCGATGGTGTAACACTTGATATAGATCTCTCCTGGAAAGCCGGAGAGAAAAGGTGTTTGTACCCTGACAGTCAAATTAACTTTGTCGTCGAGAATGGGCCGGTTAGTTGGGCCTGAAGGCCTTTTGGGCTTTTCCCCGCCGTTATTGCCCCATCTTCTGTCGTGTACTATCCTCATAAAGCCACGTCATCACCCTCTCTGACTGATTGGACGTCTTGTCACGCCTAGGTTTCTTGGGTATATATATATCCCCTTTCCCTCATTTGGTTTTCACTTTTTCTCACACACACAACTGCTTCCATCTCTCCTGGACGCCTTCTTCATTTCTCTAAGGTTTGTCTCGCTCTTTCTCTCGTTAATATTTGTAAATTGTCTCGACATCTTTTAGAAATGGCCGATATTGGAACTGCGGGGAATATTCCTGTTAGAGAAAACATATCCGTCCGTCCTACCGAAGAAACTAACGAAGAGATCGTACAACCGGTCGTCCCTAAGTTTGATATGCACATACATACTTCTAGGTTAACACAACTGAAAGTTAGATGAGATAGTAGTTGAGTATGGTATTCCCAATCGATCTACGCCCAGTCCTACCATCGGACGACATGACTATGGATCAGTTGCCGGAAGATAAGATAGGCGTCTATCCTAAGCAGTTAGAGATAGGGGGAGTGAGGGTTCCTTTCTCGACTTTTTTGCTGGACGTGATCAAACACTTTAGGGTACATATCTCTCAGCTAGTCCCGCTAGGATTGAATCGGGTGATGCTTTTCGAGATTAGATGTTATAGTCTTGGTATACAGCCTTGGGTCTCGCTCTTCCGGGCATTCTATCGGTTATGTAAACAAGGTCACTGGTTTTCTTTTGAGAACCGGACGGGCAAAAGTTCGTACAAGTGTTTCAAGGAGGTCCTGTCCGGCCTAAAACACTGGAAGGAAAAATTTTTCTTGATTGACAGGCGGGCCATCCCCATCGCTATGGCGTGGAGACACAAGGATTCGAAAATCAAGATAGAGATAATAAGAGGCCATCCCCTATTAAATTGCGTAGTCCGACAATGAGTCTTTTATGGATGTGCCACCTATCCACGGTTTTCAAGAATCCTGAGTTCGAGCCCATTCTAAAAGATGCCCGGGGTCATGGTAATCACTTGTTTTAGTCTTGTCCTCTTGGGATTGACAATTGTCTCCCCGGTTCTGTCCTTTGAAATTTCTTAATCAACTTGCTTTTGTTGTTGTACTTTCTTTCAGTTGTTAGCATGTCGGAGTATCTTGAGCTTCCAGATTGGGAAGGAACGGTGGTGAGTAAGGGTCCGCCTGTTGATACAAACAGGTAAATCCCTAAAAGGACCTCGACCTCTTCCCGTGGGGAGAACCTCCCCCAAAGATCCCTTAACTCGGAGGGCCGAAGAGGCAAATGCTGAAGTCGCTGCCCCGAGGGAGAAAAAGAGAGAGAAGCCTTGGCTCGTCAAGCTAAGAGGAAGACTGCCGGAGAAGGTACCTCCCATGCGCACGGCAAGAAGAATAAGTCGCCCGCCAATTCATTGAGCGATCTCTTCTGGGAACCTATTAATAACCCGGATCCTTCGAACCGCCATCCCGAGGATGTCCAGGAGGATGTGAACGTTGATGAGGAGCAGGGGGCTCCAAACATGGCTGCTGAGGAAGGAGGAGACAACGTCGCCAATGAAGGGATGGGTGATAATGCCGGGTGGTGGTGAGCAACCACGACAAATGCATCGCCCCGGTTCGAAGCGGGTCAAACACCGCCATGAAGGTACGTATAAATTGTTTGGTTGTTAATACTTGTGATTTCTTCCTACTTATCATGTTGTGTCCTGCAGGTCATTCAGCTCACCATTCTTCGGCCGGGATTGACAAAGTCAACCCGATTCTGTATGTGTTATGGCCTTCCGCTTGTCCTCTTATTATCTCTATCTTTCGTGCATGTCTGATTATTATTATTATGTAGATGAAGCCACGAACGCCTTCATCCCTCCCCGGCCCTACGAGATGATGTTCGGATAAATTCTTATCGGTCCTGCAAGGAGCTTATTGATAATCTTCCCACCCCGCCGAGCAAGAGGCTCTGGAACGAATGAACAACATCGAGCTCACTCGCCGGGCCTATGAACAGCTTGGCACAAGTGTTATTGCTCAAGGCTTAACCGGCCAAGAGATTCATGGTATGTCATCCACGCTGGGAGCTTTCTCGACTCATGAGGGTTGCCGGGTTTGGCAGACAGTGTTATCGGCCTCCGAAGGTGAGAATAGGAGGTTATCCGGAGAGCTGCAGCAATTGGGAACCGAGCATCGTTGTCCCGGATAAAGCGAAGAGTCTGGAGGACGAGATGGATAGGGTGACCCGGGAGAGGGAGGAATGGAGAGAAACATCTGCATCCCAGGCCGAAAAGATAAGGAGGCTCGAGAATGAACTAAACGCTAAAAATCAATCTTTGGAATCATTGGCCGAGAAGGGGAACTTAGCGTACCGAGGTGGCTCAGCGGAGGTGGTAAAGCAAAACGCCGCTTCTCCCTGCCTCGGCGCCGTCGTCGGCTATTCAACAAATAAGGTAATATAAGAAAAGTATGGCCAAAGTTTACGTACCTGACCTATCAAGCGGGGTTTGTAACCGGGGCAAGTGTGGGTAGGAAGGAGGAGGAGATTGTTACCGCTCTGCAGGGTATCAAAAATATTAACAGGGATGTTCAAATTATGGAAAGCTGAATTCAACAATCTTTTACTAATATCCCTATATTCGAAGCTAGCGGACTCCTACCGGCTACCTCTAGGCTTAATTGTTGAACATGGAGCCCGATCCCCCTCGCAAAGACCCTGCCGTCCTTCTCAGCCTCCAGTCAATGTCATCCTAGCAAGCACTCCGGCCACCGAAAATCCAGCGGCCAAGATGAAAGATAAATTTGTCGTGTATTTGTGAACAAAGAATTCAACAATTACAATTGTAATAATTAGTACTTAACTTTCGTGTGACCTGTGTTGATTATCTCTTGCGGCATAACCGCGTATTTCTTAGCCAAAACTTTGTGTATGTTGTATATCTTACTTTTTCGTTCCGCTTTACTTTGTTAACCCTCTTTGAGGTTTTCCAAAGGGTATCCGGCGTATAAGCCGTGCATCCGTGTGTACGGGCAACCTAATGTTTTTTTAGGGCATCCATTATTCGGCATCCGCAAGGATGCTCGGGCATCTAGGTGAGTATTCCCCAGGCCCATAGTATTATTTTCTACTTTTGGCGCCCACTATGTGGGCATCCGAGCAAAGTTCTCGGCATCCGTAATGTTATCCGGTAAATATTTAGCATTTATACTCGACGGGGCCACCATCGGAATAACTATGCATGACATCATTTGTTCCGGAAAATTGTTTTCCTTATCGTGGGAAAACTTTCATCATTGCAATAATATACATAAATAGATCGGGTTACATAGTGACCGCAGGATTCCTATCATAATAACGATTATAAGAAACAATTCTCGAGGTTTATAGCGTGCCAGGTCCGAGGGACATCTTTCTCATCCATAGTTTGTAACTTATAAGAGCCATTCTGATTTGCTCCTATCACCCGGTAGGGCCCTTCCCAATTGGGTCCCAGTTTTCCTTGGTTTTCCACCCTACTAGCTTCGTTCCTCCGGTACACAAAATCTCCTACTTTAAAGTTCATGGGTCTCACCCTCCGGTTATAGTAATCGTTCTACCCGAGTTTTATACTTAGCTTCCCGTATGGCGGCTTTCCTTCTTTCCTCGTAGTAGATCCAAGTTCAAACGTTGTTCCTCTTCGCTTTGATCTTCTAACATCATCGTTCGGTGTGAAGGCATTCCTATTTCCGCCGGTATCACGGCCTCACTTCCGTATGTTAAACTGAACGGGGTCTCGCCGTTACTTGTTTTGAGTGTGGTTCGATGTGCCCATAAAACATTAGGCAATTCGTCCATCCATCCGGTTCTTTCTCGTCCTAATCTTGCTTTTATTCCTTCCATCAAACTCTTGTTGGCTCGCTCCACCAAATCCGCTGGCTTGGCGGATGTGCAACGGACGTGTTTATCTGTTTGATTTTTAAACCTTCACACCATTTTTTAAACGGGTCATTCACAAATTTAGTCCCATTATCGGTAACTATGACCGCAGCCATACATGCACACAATATTCTCATAGACAAACTTTATAACGCTTTTCCGTTGTTTTTACTAGCGGCTTTGCCTCTATCCATTTTGTAAAGTAGTCAATCGCTACGATCACATACTTGAAGCGGCCTGGTGCCTCTGGGAAGGGACCCATACGCCCATTCCCCACTGATAGAAAGGCCACGGAGCCATGATGGAGGTTAATAACGTCTTGGGAAGTTTGGGTACCGGAGCATGTATCTGACAAGAGTCACACTTCCTGATTTCTTCTCGCGCGTCTTGGTGCATAGTGGGCCAATAATATCCTTGCCTCATAAGTTTCGCCACTATGGTTCTTGGTCCGGAGTGCATCCCACAAAGATCCCTCGTGCACCTTCCGTATTATGTAATTTGCTTGCAACGGACCTACACATCTTAGCATTGGCACTAGATACCCCTTTTAAACGTAACCCTCCTTCCATGATATATTGAGGAATTTTCATCCGTAGAGTCCTAGCTTCATTGGGGTCATCCGGCCAAACTCCCTCTTCCAAACATCTGATGATCGGTGTCCCCAGTTATCCGCCTCTTCTTCCACCACCGCCTCAATTCTCCGTTCTTCTCCAGAAGGTTTTTCCAGAACCTCCACCAATACCTTTTTAGTGAGATGGTCAAAGGCTACCGAAGCTAGTTTGCTCAAGATATCGCCTTTTGGTTTTGAGCCCTTGGTATGTTGCGGATTTTGAAGTTTTGGAATCCCACTATGTATTCTTTCGCTTGGGCTAAGTATTTTTGCATGCTTTCTTTTGTAGCTGTAAATTCTCCGCTTGATCTGGCCGGCAACCAATTTAGAATCAACTCGCACATCCAAATTCTCGATTTCTAGCTTCTTTGCGATTCGAGTCCGCCAAGAACGCCTCGTACTCTGCTTCGTTATTGGTGCTGGAAAGTTGAGCCGAAGCATAAGTAAGCTCTTCCTTCTCCGGACTGATGAGGACCATACCCGCCCCGACTCCTTTGCTATTGGACGCCCCGTCCGTGTATAACAGCCATTCTCCTTCCTCCCCTACTTCCATTATATTCGACTTGTCTCTCCGGCCCTGGTGTCCGGATTCGACTTGCACTTCTGTGAGAAAGTCTGCCAATACCTGACCTTTGACCGAATTTCTAGGAGCGTATGTGATGTTGTAAGCTCCTAGTTCTATGGCATACTTGGCAAGTTTTCCTGAAGCTTCTGGTTTGTACAATATCTGCTTAACAGGTTGGTCGGTGATAACCCGAATGGGATGGGCCTCAAAATATCTTCGTAGTCTCCGTGATGCATGTAACAGACATAAAGCTAACTTTTCCATCGGAGCATAGTTCCTTTCCGCCTCGTGCAAGGTCCGGCTTACGTAATGTACCGGTAATTGTCTCCCGTCCCTTTCTACCACTAGAACTGCGCTGACGGCTCCTTTTGATGCCGCTAAGTAAACGAATAGCGTTCTTTCGCCGTGGGTGGTTAACAAAGGTAATTTTAATATTAGGTTTTTCATCTCCTGAAAGCCGCTTCGCTTCCTCCGCCCACGATACTCCTTCTTGTTCTCCTTTGTGATATTTTTCAAAGTTTCGAAGAAAGGTAAGGATCTCTCTGCTGACTTCGACAGTAAATTGCTCAAGGCCGCCAGCTTCCCGCTTAGACTTTGCATTTCTTTCAACGTCCCTGGAGATTTCATCTCCATGATGGCCTTCGTCTTTCGATTTGCCCTTATACCTTCGGAGGTTACCATGTATCCGAGGAACTTCCCCTCTTCTACACCGAAGGAACATTTCCGCGGGTTCAGCTTCATATTGATCCTTCTGAGGTTGTCAAATGTTTCCGCTATGTCTGCTATCATATCCCTCTCCGTTCGCTTTTATGACCATATCATCGACATATGCTTCCAAGTTTCTCCCTATCTGCGACGGAATGCGAGTCTACCAGCGCCGTATGTTGCCCTGCAGATTCTTCACCCGGGCATTTTGGTGTAACAAGACGCCCCTTGTTCAGTATAGAATGCCGCTTCTCCTCGCCCCTCTCGGTCCATCCGACTTGGTGGTATCCTTTGTACGCATCCGTAAAACACTTGTATTTATATCCCATCACGGATTCAATCTTCCAATCAATTTCTAGTAAAGGGTAATAGTCTTTGGGCAGGAGGAATTCGATTTTGAAATCGATGCACATCCGCCAACTCCCGTCACATTTCTTTACTAGTACCGGATTGGAAATCCATGTGGGGTATCTTACCGGACGAACTATTCTGGCTTTTATCCATTCTTCAACCTCTCTTGCAATCACTTGATTTTTCTCTCGAGAGAACATTCTCCTTTTTTGGGCGATCGGCGTGTCCGATACATTCACATTAAGAGAGTGATGGATCAAACGTCTTGGAACCCCGGTCATATCTGCTGGCTCCCAAGCGAATTCTTCTTTATTTTTTCTCAACAGCCGATGAGCTGCTCCTACACTCCCGGAGAACCCTGTTCCTATTGTCACACGTTGTTCAGGGTATGCGCATTGACCAAGACGTCCTCCGCCTTAAGCCTTGAATCTCCTGGTTCGCACCCTCCTTCTCGCTTTCCGGAGAGGAATCTTCCCTGGGGTCCCGGCTTTCCTCGAATCAACTAACAAGTAACAGTGGACATCTATTACTATTAGAAGTGGACAGATGGGTAGGGTAGGTTAGCAAGTTGGGTGGGGTGAAAAAGTCAAAATGGGTAATTTATATGCGGGTAGAACAGGCCAAAATGACCAGATACGTATAAGGTCAAAAAGGGTAATCTCTCTTTCAATAGAGCATGTCAAATGACCAACAACCTTTCCACACAAGTGACGACATGTGGTATGAAAATATTAGTTAGTAATCTTACATGATCCTTTATTAGCTAATTTTTCCTTACTTTTTACGTGTTTAACTCACTGAAAAAAACATAGTATTGAATCAACCCAAACACAACTTAACGTGTCAAAATTCCTACTTCTAACATGTACTTCATGTATACATATAGGGGAGAAAAGGTTTATGAGGTTTTATGCGTTAAACGTACATATTGTTTTCCTATTTATTGCAATGCACGACTTGCTTTGGTAAGAATCGGTAAGTATGTCTCACTAAATGCTCAAAAAAATTCTTTATATGTATATCCAGCAACACAAATTTCTTTAGATGGTTCTAGCTGTTGATGGGTAGTGATGCTCAATTCTAAGTAAATGCCCGGATACATATGCGTTTTTTATTGAGCTGCAAATCTGCAAAATTGGTAAAAATCACGAATGGATTGTATGTCTCATGCATGTGTGTAGATCTCCATTGAAACTCCTCACTATAACTTTCTTGCATCTCTTAATATACATGTTTACAAAATGTCTTCACTACGAGAATAAATAGCTAAAAAAGTGTACCTTGATAGGATTGTGGACATACTAAGATCTGTCAAACCTAATACCTTACATAACTTAATTATATAACAGTGCATTAAACAATTACAAATTTCGTTTTTTACTTTATTTTCGGAGGTCTTGTTAGAAGCAGTCTCTCTACTCACGGGTTTATTTTGAAGGCAGGAGTAGGATCTGTCTACATTTTACCTCCCCATATCCCGTTCCGACAGGATTGAGTTTGTTGTTGTTGTTGTTGTTTTTTACTTTATTGCTTTGTGTTACCCTATTTTGTTATCTTGTGAAGAAGCCTAAAATTACTTATATGTAAGCAACTTTAAACCTCATTATCATTATTTAAGTAGAATCTAAATACATTTTAAGATAATATTATTTTATATTAATACATGATAAAAGAATTCATGCTAAAACTCCGTACATTCACATGTATTATAACTAGTATAATTCCTATAACAACTAAAAATAAACCAAATCCCAACATAAATAAATGCATCGTATATGGTAATTATTTTTAGTGACGTATAAAGTTCACTATACAACCGAAAAGTATACAAATTAACCCTTACAACTTCTTATTTTGAACGGCACAACGTAGTAATATTATTAACTTTACTACAAAACTAAATACAAAGGCACTCATGGTCAATGTATTCCAGCTAATCTACACCTTTTGTGAAATTAACATCTAAAAAAAATTTACATACATTGCCTACCATTTTCTTCCTTGTTTCAGCTTCACGAAACCAACATCGAGCTCCTCTATAGCTACAACCTCTCAACTATCTGAAACTCTCGCAATGAAACGTACCATCCCCTTTGAGTCGTCACGGGGTACAAATAAAAAGAAAAAAAAAAAATCAATTCAATATAACATATCGTGATGGTAAGAAAAGCTCACCATGCATTTTTTGTGAGCCCTTATAAGGTTTGATAGGAAAAAATACTATCAAATGATCTAGAATTTTTGAAAAAGTGTTACATATTTTTTGTTTATAATTATGAGTATTAAAATTGCTCTAAAATTTATTAGGTAAAATTAAAAGTTGTACGTGAAAAAAAAAGCCTTACTTTATAAAAAAATATTGATAAAGCTTCTTATAATATCATCGTACTAATCTTTCTACACACAATAATATTATATACTACTTTTTTTACTCATTATCTCTCTGCATAAAAGCCATCAATTCTCACACTTAACAAGACTTCATGATCTAAAAACGGTGTGACCCGTGCCACTCCGGTCGACTTACATGTGGGTCCGTCCCTCTACCAACAAATTATATATCTTCATATTTTTTTATAACAATTCAAGCACACGTGTTGTGTCCCTATCAACTTAATTTTAGGCTTTTATATATATCACTTCCAAATCTCAACCTTTTTTTGCAACACACACAAAAAACAAACACGTTATCTCTTAATATTATCACCACCGTGCCACCTTTTTCATAAAACCATTTATGGGTATTTCTTTTAACCACCTTTCATCACCACCCATATAAAAATCTTGAAAAAAAATCACCTTTTTTCATAATTTTTTTGGGTTTTTTCAACTTTTTGTTATATGGGTATTTCATAAAATCGAATTTCATCACGACCCACGTAAAAAAAACCAAATCTTGACAACTTTTTTTTTGAGTTTTTGTTATGGGTGGTGGCGCGTGGGATAAGAGTAGGTGGCGCGTGCATGAGAATGGTGGTGTTGTGCATTATTGGTTTTTGTGGTTTTTGGTGATGAGTTCAGTTGGGGTGTTTTATGTTTTTTATTTGTTTAGTAACCCTATGAGTTCTTATTATGGTTATGGTTCAATGGGGTGTCAAGAGGATAATGAAGGTTCATGGGGGATTGGTGTTTATTATGGGGATTCACCTTTTTCACTAAAACCTATTGAAGATGTAAGTGACCTTTTTTTATGCACATTTATGTTTGTGTTACTTTTTTATGCTATAGGGAATGTTTGTTGGCTATTTGATGTGTTAGGGATTGCGTTTCAAAAGTGATTATGTGATTATTTTGTTTTAAAGGGGGTGCTTGTTTCGGCTTATATAGACGGCTTATGGCTTATTTGGTTTTGGGCTTATGTTTCATAAGCTCACTTTTTGTGGCTTATTTTGAAACTATTCAGCTTATATTACTTTATTATGACATAATAAACTTATATACATAAGCCGAAAAGTTTTAAAATAAACCACAGAAAATAAGCTTATGAAACATAAGCCCAAAACCAAATAAGGCATAAGCCGGCTATATAAGCCGAAACAAACACCCCCTAACTCATGTTGAGTGTTTGGATGGAGCCATGGAGGTAATGTTAATTTGATTGGAATAGTGAGTTTGAGAGTGGGGTGGCGGTGGCGGTGCAGTAACATGCATTTGGCTCAAGCCGAAAAGATGCCACCTAGATTTGGCGAAGGGGGTTGTGTTACTACACCTTGTCCTCTTAGGCTTATCTAAGTTCATCTCCTTATTTTGCAACAAGGAGTTTGAGTTTGCTTATTCTAAACTGATATTTTGATAAGTTCATGATTATTTTGAAATAGTCAAAATTACAAGTTTTATCGTAGGGTGGAATTAGTCGTCTATAATAAGCTGATATAAGAAAAAGCATAAGCTGTTTAAGTAAGCAATTTCAAACATCCTAGTTCTGTTTTTTATTAGGTTTCTTTAATTGGGTTCTAAAAAGTTGGTCATTTTTCTGTGTGGTTCTTTTTGGTACGGTGTTATGGTATCTTAAATAAATGCTGTGATTAATTTTTTAGAATAATTGGAATGTTCTAATGTATGCTACTATGTTGTGGGTCTATTATGAAGTTTTTTATACGGGAATCAAGCTTAGTCAAAGAAATTCTTTTTTTTTTGCGACTTTAAGGATCTTATTATTATATATGTCTTATTTAAACTGAATAAAGCTTGGACCTTTTCTGTTAAGTTTCGGTGTTTTGAAGTGTGCGTTGGTTTGGATGAATTGCAGATGAATATTTGGGACAACAGAAGTGCAGCGTGGCCAATGGCAAATCCGGTTTTGACTTGTGCTTCAGTTACTGATTCGGCGTTCCCTAGTAATTATGTCGCTGATCCTTTTCTTTATGCTAAGGTAATTTCTTTAGACTGATTCGGTTTGTAAAGTTTAAACTAAGTTTGGTGACTGTAAGTAGGCAGTAAAAATGTTCTAGTGTTTGGGTAAAAGAGATTGAAATTTTAATATCACTTACTTGTTTTGTAGTGTCACATTGTTTTGTTTACTGATTATTTACCTCAGCATGTAAAAGTTTAATTATGGTTCAGGATGATATTCTTTATATGTTCTTCAAAAGCAAGAATTCGATAACAATGCAAGGACATATACGGGTCGCAAGAAGTATGGATAATGGAGTCACATGGGAGCAATTAGGAGTAGCATTGGATGAAGATTGGCATCTTTCGCATCCATACGTATTTGAGTACAATCGTCATGTAAGAATCTTGTACATCCATACTCGTTTATGTTACTACTGATATGTTACTGACATTATCTTATTTGTTGACCGTATCATTTATAGATATACATGATGCCGGATGGAAGCGGGAAAGGAGATCTTTCTTTGTACCGTGCAGTAGATTTTCCTTTGAAATGGAAACTTGAAAAGATCATCTTGGAGCGCTCACTTGTCGATACAGTTATCATACAACACAAAGAAACATACTGGATTTTCGGTTCTTATCACGGAAATCTTGAAATCTGGTATAGCAGATCGCCGCTTGGTCCATGGACCCCACATAAAAGAAACCCGGTGCTCGGACTACCTAATGGAGGCCGGCCCTTCAATTACAATGGGAATTTTTATCGATTAGCTCACGATAATGAACGCGTTCATGTGTTTAAGATCGAAGTCCTTACACCTTACAGTTACAAAGAAGTAGAAGTCGATATCGGGGTTGAAAATCAGACTAAAGGTAGAAACGCGTGGAATGGGGCCCGGTCTCATCACCTAGATGTTCAACGGTTAAGTAGCGGGAAGTGGGTCGGGGTTGCTGACGGGGATAGGATTCACTTTGGTGACGTGATTAGTAGACGTGTGGTTGGGTGCGGTTTGATTGTAACAGCTGGTTCAGTCATTTTTGTTATCGGTTGGTTACTCGGTTTAGTCAAGAGGTTCATGCCGTTCGCTCACAATGTAAAGAATAAAAACAATCTGTTAGTAATTTGGGAAAGACTCAAACTTCGGGTTCGGTTAAATGTGAACCCGAACAGGTTCATCGGTAAGTTTGTGATCTCGTTCCTTTTGACAGTCTCCGTTGTCATAATGTGTGTCGGTTTTTGGTACATTTACGGAGGAAACGGTGCGGAGAAACCATATCCGGTGGACACTCGTTTCTCTCAGTTCACGTTATTAGCAATGACTTACGATGCTCGGATATGGAACTTGAAAATGTACGTTAATCATTACTCTCGATGCGCATCAGTTCGTGAAATCGTTGTCGTTTGGAACAAAGGGAACCCGCCTGACCCGAGCGATTTCGACTCGGCGGTCCCGGTCAGGATACGAGTTGAGTCGCAAAACTCGCTAAACAATCGGTTTAGACCCGACCCATTAATTAAGACCAAAGCGGTTCTTGAACTTGATGATGATATAATGATGAACTGTGACGATATTGAACGTGGGTTCAAAATTTGGCGGGAAAATCCAGAACGGTTAGTCGGGTTTTACCCTCGGCTAGTGACAGGCCCACCGCCGTTGATGTACAGACCGGAGAAACATGCACGCAAACATAACGGGTATAACATGATTTTGACCGGAGCTGTGTTTATTGACCGTGAGGTTGCTTTTGAACGGTACTGGAGTAAAGAAGCTGAGGCGGGACGGGAAACAGTGGATGAGGTTTTTAACTGTGAGGATGTTCTGATGAACTTTTTATACGCAAATGGGTCGAGTGTGGGTCCCACGGTGGAGTATGTGAAACCGAAATGGGCTATTGATACGTCCAAGTTTTCAGGTGTCGCAATCAGTGGGAATACACAGGCACATTATCGTGTGCGCGGCAAGTGTTTAGAAGAGTTTACAAAGATTTACGGAGGATTAACTGATAGGAAAGTTGAGTTCGGGAGGAGGGGGGATGGTTGGGATCGATAGATTGAATGTTTGTATATAGTCTTGGTGATGGCTCGGGTGGCCGGAGTAGGACTATGATGGTTTGGTGAGACGACAAACAGATATGCAAAAGTTTTGGAACATATTTTTGAATACAGGGGTAATTTTGGTAGAAAATAAAGTATATCATATTTGTACATGGACAAATTGCTAATGGTAATTCTTTTTTAAGATTTATTGAAATTGCTTAAAATTATATATATGCTTATCATAAAGACTGTAATTTGATGATAAACCTGTTTAGCTCAACCCGTCACTATGAACGCATTTGAGCTTATTTCTAAATCTCAGGGTCTCGACCTCAGTTATCTATTTGAAAAACAAATGGTATGTTGAATCATTGTTTTTCAGATGGCCTGTATTATATGTAATCAGAATTTGTCGAAAGCTTCAAACAGTAGAAGCAATCCACACACTATGTACGGGTACGACCAGTTTTATTGCAGACTTGCAGTTAAAGTTGATATGTTGTTTAAGCTCTAATGTTGAACCACCAATTGTACGTTTGCGCTATAGTTGAAACTTCAAGGCGAAAAGACTGGACGCAAGGGCCACTTATTTGTTGCATCCGAGGTATGCTACTTTTTATACCTGTGCCATCATCTCTAGAAAAAACAGTAATTAAATGTCACAACTTTGACCCATTTGCTTTACGAATGGTTTTATCTGGATTACGTTTTAATCTAAAACGGGTCAAATAGGTCCAACATGTTATTTACTCTTTTCAAATTTCAATCCACCAAACCTATTAAATCGTTATTAATCTATAATCTAGATTTAGTATTATGTTAAAAAAGCTTCAAACAGCTGAAAAGACCTGAACTCGTTTGATATATTACCCAAACGGCTTGACTCATTTATTTTGCCACCCGTGAAAGAACTTTGGATTTTAAACTTTATGTCGATTTCAACACTACCCTTTACAGATTTCTGAAGTGGCACCTTCGCTGCACAAGGTTGAGGTTCGCAAGGCTGGAGGTGACTACACATTGGAAAATATTATGTCACCATATATTATGCTTGGAACTTTAGATTCATTTGTAGATTAGCTAAACGGTAGGACTGACGATACACAAATGGTCATTCTATAAACACAGTTTCATTTTTGTTACTGTATTAAACACATATCCTATCTCCTCTTTCTAGTAACAAACAACTATTCAGATTGGCAAACATGTTAAAGTAAAAGTTGGATCGTAAAAAGATTCTTAAAAAAGATAGTTAAATTGTATTAAAAGTGAATACATTACATGGTGATGGATGGGTCTAATGGTTACCATCTACTCTCTTTTATACAAGAGGTCCAAGGATCAAATCCTTTATACTCATGCATGACTTTTTAATACTCACTTCAATTATGACCGAAAGAACACGAACACAACTGAATTACATCGTTGCCGAAATTAAAGGCAGGGAAACAAGGTCGTGATTTGGGTTGAATGAACTTATGAACATGACTTTAACTTTTTGGAACCTGACTTGGTGGTTGAGTTAGATACTGCTCTATCACTTAGAATTTGGTGGATTTAAGTATGTAATTTCAATATATTGAATGAATATGTCTAACTGATATAACATGTTTTGTATAACAATGGCTTTAAATCTGGACACCGGTTGTCTTCTAATGTGGTGTTAGTAGTATAGTATCTATCGGCTTTTCTACTATGCTAGTTAGATGTTACTATTTATTAGCATGAATAAATCAAATTGCCTAGTTTTAGCACATATCATAGATTTATGGATGTTGAAATTCTAATCCGCTGCATTCTAACATAAGCCGTATATAATCCGCTGCATTCTAAGCATAAGCGGGATATAACTCAACCACTACCAAGTCAGGTTCCAAAAAATTAACTTAAAGACATGTTTATAAGTTCATTTAACACAAATTACGACTTTGTTTTCTTGCCTTTAATTTTGGCAGCCATGTAATTTAAGTTGTGTTTGTGTTCTTTCATTTATTTAATACCAACATATTGATTGGCACACAAGTGATGATATTCGGCCCATAACTGATAATTGTGTGAAATGTTATTATCCATATAACAAAAATTATATACCTATAATATGTGCTAAAAATAGGTATGATTTATTCATGAAAACAAATAACATCTAACTTGCATAGTAGAAAAGCGAATAGTTACTGCAATACGCGATTAAACAAAATAGGTCACCATAGTTGAAATGAGTATAGAAAATTATTTTTAAGTAGATAGTAGATACATCGTATAATTGAAGTGAGTATAAAAAAGTGTTCACAAGAGTTCAATGGCAAAGACTCGATCACTGGATCTCTCGTATAGAGATGTGAAGATGATAGCTATTGAACCCAACCAACACCATGTGTTACTTTTACATTTAATATCATTTAACTACCCTTTTAGCAACAATGGAACCAGTACAATGACATCATATCCATAATTCTCCATATAGATGTTATCACTATATATAAGCACTAGACTAGCATACATGAAGTGAAAATACTGGTCCGAAATAAAGATAGCAAAGATGAAATAGTACAAAAAAATACTGTAGTTTCTGGACTAGCTAGTATGCAATCTCTGACATAAGTATAAGCCCGCGACAAACAGCTCATGACTATTAAAAAAGTATCCGAAAAACAGTTATATTACTATCAACATATATACTGCATAAGATTAGCTGCAAATTCCTTATAACAAATCTCGTGAATTTTACAGGTACATAAACGAGTACAAAGATAATAAGTAAGAAACTATAAAGGAACCACAAAACCTAAAATCTATAGAGAAACCACAAAAGAAATTAATAGCTTTCTTGGTAAGGAATCCTAAAAACGTTATTCTCGTACCAACATCCTTCAAAAAAAAAAAAATGTGTGTAAACTTTTCAAAATAAATTAAAAGAAACACATACGCAAAAACTAGTTATAGGAGAATATTGAAAGGGAAAACTTTAGAAAAGTTGGATGATAAAAAGATTCTTCAAAAAGATTGATAAGTTATATTAAAAGTAAATATATGGTGATGAATGGGTCTAATGGTTGTCATCTCCGCACTTTATACAAAGAGGTCTAAGGTTCAATTCATTAGATCTATCAATTACTTATTTTTCGATTTTACTTTCAATTTGTTTTTAAAATGATTATTATGAAACTCACTTCAACTTAAATTACATCGCTGCCGAAATTAAAGGCAAGAAAACAAGGTCGTGATTTGTGTTAAATGAACTTATAAACATGTCTCTAAATTAATCTTTGTGGAACATGACTTGTTACTGCTTATCACTTAGAATTCGGCACATTAGAGTATTTTTTTTTTGAACGGCGGCATTAAATTAAAACTAGCAAAAGCTAGAAACAATTACAAAGAAGATATAGTAGCTATAGGGTTTTGCAACCAACCTACCCAACTAAGTTTAAAATTAGGATTTCTAGAAGAAATCCACAAATAAGATTGGGAAACAACATTATCCCAAATCATCGCCTTCCTAGGAGGGGGATTAGAAAAAACTAGCTGATTACGAAAACTCCAAATGGACCATAAAAGAACCCCTCCCACACCTTCAAGATAGACTTGAACATTCTTAGAGAAGGACGACGTATCAAGCCACGTGATCCAATCCTCCATACTCGCGCAAAAAGGAATATCGAGCTCCCACCATTTCGCCAACAAGGACCACAAATCTGTGGCCATCTCACAAGAGAAAAAAATGTGGTTAACCGTTTCGACATCATCTTGACAAATGGGACAAAGAAGAGAATGAATGTCAATGCCTCTCCTATCCAAATTCACCCTAGAAGGCAACTTGTTCAACAACAATCTCCACAGAAAAATGTTAACTTTAATGGGAATACTACGATTCCAACGAGTAGTGATGGGAGAAACCTCAAGAATACAAGAGTCAATCAAGGAACGAACCGAAGCAACAGTGAAACCCTTGGTAATGACAATCGGCACATTAGAGTATTTAATTCATCGATTCTATAAATTAACTTAAAGACATGTTTATAAGTTCATTTAACACAATCACACCTTGTTTTCTTGCCTTTAATTTCGGCAACGATGTATTTTAAGTTGTGTTCGTGTTCTTTCGATCATAGTTGAAGTGAATATCTAAAGAGTCATTTTTAAAAAGACATTTAAGTATAGTTGAAGTGAGTTTAAAAAAAATCATTTTTAAACGAACTAAAAGTAAAATATAAATGTGATGGATTGATGCAAGAAGTTTGATCTTAGACCTCTTGTATATATAAGGAGATGAGATGATAGCCATTAAAACCACCTTCACCATGCTTTCTTTTCACTTTTAATAGCGGATAGTTATTGCAAAACATAATTAAACAAAATAAGACCACGGAAAAAAGCCGTGGTCCTGAATTTAAAGCTAGTGTTGTACAAAACACACTATATCAACTAGACATATTCACTAAATATATTGAAATTACAACGATGCAATTTAAGTTGTGTTCTTAGTCGTATATGTCTTGTTCAAAGTCGTATATGAAAGTGTGTGAGGTGTGCTATTGCACAGAGTCTCCAAATTAAAGGGGCCTCAAATTTTTTATATGATGTGTATATATAGTCAATAAAACTGAAGTATTTGATTTAAGAAGTTGCATTGAAAATGCTAGCCAAGACACTTTGAAAGCGATTATTTCTCATTTTATCTCTTTGAAAAATTATTTACTTTCTATTTTAGGCCTCGTTTTAGCTATTAAATTAAATTTTGTAGAGGACCTCCGTAAACTCAGATACGACACTTGTTGACGGCATAGTTAAAGTGAATATTGAAAAATTATTTTTAAGTAGATAGTAAATACTTAGTATAGTTGAAGTGAGTATAAAAAATCGTTTTTAAGAAAATAGTTAATAGTATTAAAAGTAAAATCTAAAAAAATGTGGTAGAGGGGGGACATGGCTATAACATTTTTTTCAGGTGCAAAGACTTGATCACTGGATCTCTTGTACAAAGATGTAAAGATGATAGCCATGAACCTCATCTATCACCATGTGTTACTTTTACATTTGATATCATTTAACTACCTTTCTAGTAACAATGGAACCGGTACAAGGACATCCATAATTCTCCACATATATGCCATCACTATATATAAGCACTAGACTAGCATACATGAAGTGAAAATGCTGGCCCAAGTAAAGATGAAATAGTACAAAAAAAAATTGTTGCGCTAGCTAGTAGGGCTGAGCAAACCACCCGAATAGACTAAACAGATCGACGGATCGACCGAGACCAGACCGGAGCGGACTTGACGACCACATTCGGTCCGGTCCTCGGTCTCGGCTTTTGGGTTAATTCGGTCTCGGTCTTGGTCGATCCATTCCGGGACCGATGCTCAGCCCTACTAGCTAGTATGCAATCTCTGACATAAGTATAAGTCCGCAAGAAACAGCTCGTGTCGATTAAAAAAGTACCCGATAAAGAGTTATATTACTATCAACATCCTGCATAAGATTAGCTGCAAATTCCTTATAACAAAACTCGTGAATTTTACAGGTACATAAACAAGTACAAAGATAATAAATAACAAACTACAAAAGAACCACAAAATTTAAACCTACCCCTCACCTTGCTTGCGACGGGCTTCAAAGGCTCACAATGCCCCTTTAATCTACTGAGAAACCACAAAACAAATTAATAGCTTTCTTGATAAGGAATCCTAAAAACGTTATTCCCGTACCCATATCTTTCACATAAAAAAAAAAAAAAAAAAAAACGTGTATAAGCCTTTCAAAATAAATTAAAAGAAACACACACAAAAACTAGTTATAGGAAAATATTGAAATGGAAAAGTTTGCCCTAAAGGAAAAGTTGAATGATAAAAAATTCTTTAAAAAGTAGTTAAATGTTATTAAAAGTGAAATGAAAACATGGTAATAGGTGGTTGTAATGGTTATCACTCTTTATACAAGAGGACTAAAGATAAAATCCTCCATATCCATCTTTCACACATATTTTTATATTTTACTTTCAACTCGTTTTAAAAATGATTTTTACTAAACTCACTTCAACTATACTTAACTGTCTTTTTAATACTTAATTCAACTATTACTTATGGAACACGACGAACACAGCTTAAGTTACATCGCTGCGGAGATTTAAGGCCAGAAAACAACGTCATGATTTGTGTTAAATGAACTAATAAACATATCTTTAAGTTAATTTTTGTGAAACTTGGTGGTCGAGTTATATACTTCCCCCGTCCCATAATTATAGTTCATCGTTAACTTTTGAAGTCTTTAGTTTTCAACTTTGACCTTAAACATTTTTATTTGTGTTACATATTACTTAATGCAAAATATCTTAATGGATTGAGTTTTATACTCCCTCTGTCCCATAATTATAGTTCATCGTTAACTTTTGAAGTCTTTAGTTTTCAACTTTGACCTTAAACATTTTTATTTGTGTTACATATTACTTAATGCAAAATATCTGAATGGATTGAGTTTTAAATGTATTTCTCATTGGTATAATTTTTATCAAGTATCATATAACATAAATAAAAATATATAAAGTCAAAGTTGCAAAACGAAATTTTAAAAAGTCAATAATGAGCTATAATTATGAGACGGAGGGAGTACTACTTATCACTTAGAATACGGCGGATTAGAACTACATAATTTAATCCGCCAAATTGTAAGTGATGATTAATATCCAACTCAACCACCAAGTCAAGTTCCACAAAAATTAACTTAAAAGACATTATTATATATAAGTTTATATAACACAAATCACGACCTTGTTTTCTTGCATTTAGTTTATGTAATTTAAGTTGTGTTCGTGTTCTTACGGTCATAATTGAAGTGAGTATTAAAAAAGTCAATTTTAAAAAGACAGTTAAGTAGAGTTGATGAGTTTAATAAATATTATTTATAAATGAATTGAAAGTAAAATATTAAAAAAGTGAATTGATACCTACATCACATATTTTTATGTATAACTTACAATTTATGTATTACAGTTTGTACGATTTAGTGTAAGTATCACCCCTATTAAAAAAAGGTGATTAGTGATGCAAAGGATTTGATCCTTAGACCTCTTGTATAAAGAGCGGAGATGATAGCCATTGCAACCACCCATCACCATGTATTCTTCCTTTAACTTTTAATGCCATTTAATAATAACATATTGATTGGCCCATAACTATGTGAAAGATTATCCATATAACAAGATTTATATACCTATAATATGTGCTAAAAATAGGTAATTTGATTTATTCATGAAAATAAATAACATCTAACTGGCATAGTAGAAAAGCGAATAGTTACTGCAATACGCGATTAAACAAAATAGGACCAAGGAGAAAAGCCGTTGTCCTGAATTTAAAGCTAGTGTTATACAAAACAATTATATCAGCTAGACATGTTCACTAAATATATTGAAATTACAACGATGTAATTTAAGTTGTGTTCTTATTCTTAATCGTATATGTCTTGTTCAAAGCCGTATATGAGGATGTGCCGTGTGTGGTGTGTGCTGTTGTACATAGTCTTCAAATTAGAGGGCTTCAAAAATTTTATATGATATGTATATATAATCAATAAACTAACTACAAGTATTTGATTTAAAAAGTTGCATTGAAAATGCTAGCCAAGACACTTAGAAAGCGATTATTTCTCATTTTATCTCTTTGAAAAATTATTTACTTTTTATTTTAGGTCTCGTTTTAGTTATTAAATTAAATTTTGCACATGACCTCCGTAAACTCAGATACGACACTTGTTGACGGCATAGTTAAAGTGAGTATCAAAAAATTATTTTTAAGCAGATAGTAAATACTTCGTGTATAGTTGAAGTGAGTAAAAAAAATTGTTTTTAAAAAATAGTTAATACTTAATAGTATTGAAAGCAAAATCTAAAAAACGGTGGTATATGAGGGACATGGCTATAATATTTTTTTCAAGTGCAAAGACTCGATCACTTGATCTCTTGTATAAAGATGTAAGATGATAGCCATAAACCCCATATATCACCATGTGTTACTTTTACATTTAATATCATTTAACTACCTTTCTAGTAACAATGGAACCAGTACAATGACATCTATAATTCATGTATGCTAATCTAGTGCTTATATATAGTGATGGCATATATGTCGAGAATTATAGAAAGGGAAAACTTTGGCCTAAGGAAGTTGGATGATAAAAAGATACTTCGAAAGATAGTTAAATTATATTTAAAGTAAAAGTATTGCATGATGATGGATTGGTGTAATGGCTATCATCTTCACTATTTATACAAGAGGTCTAAGGTTCAAATCATTTGTACCCATTCATGATCACAATTTTTATATTTTACTATCAACTATTTTTAAAATGACCTTTTTTTTAAACTCATTTCAACTATACTTAATTCTCTTTTTAAAATATGATTTTTTTCATACTTACTTCAACTATGACTGTCAGATTAGGAACACAACTTAAAATACAACATATCGCTGCGGAAACTAAAGGCAAGAAAACATGGCCGTGCTTTGTGTTGAATGAACATGTCTTTAAGTTAATTTTGTGGAACATGACTTGATGATTGAGTTGGATCACTTAGAAGACTAGAGTATGCAATTTCAATATATTTAGCAAATATGTCTAGCTGATGTAACTAGTTTCGTTTAACAATGGCTTTAAATTATTATTGACAATGGTTGTCTTCTAATGTCATGTTTTTGCCATTATGTCAAACAATGTGTCAAACAATGACTTCTCTTTAGTCTTTTTTCGTTTAATCAGTTATGCAGTTCTATTTGCTTTCCTGGTATGCTAATTCAATGTTATATATCCACATGAATAATACAAATTGCCAATTTTTACTTTTTTAGCACATATATGGATAGTGTTTTGACTATTTTCACACAATTATGGGCCAAAGTTCCTCACTTGTGGGCCGAACCATGGGCGGTTTTGAGCTAAGAAATATTTGGGCTTTCATTGAACTTCCTTCTCTTCAAATTCTTGGGCTTTTAAACTTTAGGAACAATACTCATTAATCCTTACTTTTACTTCTTAATTTCTCGAATATACCTACAAAACAAATTAGCAAATTTTAATAGTACACGTAACTAAAATAAAGAAACTTAATAGTCATTCATGCTTGAATTGTATTTTGATATCAAAATATGTAAAGTCTAGCATATCATTAGTGTCTTTATAGTCTTCAATAAAAATGTTTAGGGACCTTTTCTTAAAGCAATTGACGTCATATAGTTCCTTAGTTTAATACAGAGTAATAAAATATTGCATTTGAAAGGATATATATGCAATTCCCCATAAATTATTCCTAATATAATAAAAAATTACATTATTTTGCAGCAATTTTGCCAAAACAATTTTATTAAAAAAAAGAGTAAACTCCAAAATACATCCCTGTGGTTTACCCTGTTTCGCACCATACATCCCTCTCGCAAAAGTTTCAACAGATACATCACTCCGTTAGTAAAAGTTAACCTATATACATCCCTCAGTTAAAATAAGGACTAACGGTGCAAATTATTTCTCCGTTATCTCCTAACGAGATATAAAATATTTACACCGTTAGTCCTCTGGGTTAACGGTATTTGCACCGTTAGTCATTTTTAATGTTTTCGTCCGTTTTTTTACATTTTGTCCGTTTATTTTTACGTTTTTTACGTTTTCGTCCGTTTTTTTTACATTTTTGTCCTTTTTTTGCATTTTTGTCCGTTTTTTTACGTTTTCTTCCGTTTTTTACGTTTTCGTCCGTCTTTTTTACGTTTTTGTCAGTTTATTTACGTTTTTTTTACGTTTTCTTCCGTTTTTTACGTTTTCGTCCGTTTTTTAAGTTTTCTTCTGTTTTATTACGTTTTCGTCCGTTTTTTTACGTTTTCGTCCGTTTATTTACGATTTTGTCCCCTTTTTTACGTTTTCTTCCGTTTTTTACGTTTTCATTCGTTTTTTTTACGTTTTCGTCCGTTAATTTACATTGTTTTACGTTTTCGTCCATTTTTTAAGTTATCGTCCATTTTTTTACGTTTTCGTCCGTTTTTTTACGTTTTCTTCTGTTTTTTTACGTTTTTCGTCCGTTATTTTACGTTTCCCGTTTTTGCATGATCATTCGTTTTCGTCCATTTTTTACATTTTTGTCTATCTTTTTACGTTTTTAGTCTGTTTTTTTTATGTTTTCGTTTGTTTTCTTACGTTTTCGTATGCTCTTTTTCACTTTTTTATCTGTTTTCATACACTTTTATTCGTTTTCGTCGTCGAATAAAGGTGTATGAAAACAGATAAAAAGGTGAAAAAACAGACGAAAACGTAAAAAAAACAGACGAAAACATAATAAAAACAGACGAAAAACGTAAAAAGATAGACAAAAATATAAAAAATGGACAAAAACGTAAAGAAAATAGGCGAAAACATAAAGAGAATGGACGAAAACGTAAAAAAACGAATGAAAACGTAAAAAACGGACGAAAACGTAAAAAAAAGGGCAAAAACGGAAATAAACGGACGAAAACGTAAAAACGGACAAAAACGTAAAAACAGACGAAAACGTAAAAAAACCGACAAAAACGTAAAAAGGTAGACGAAAATGTAAAAAAACGGACGAAAACGTAAAAAAAACAGGCGAAAAAGTAAAAAAAACGGATGAAAATGTAAAAAAAAAACAAAAGAAAACGTAAAAAAAACGGACGAAAACGTAAAAATACAGGAAAAAACGCAAATAAACGGACGAAAACGTAAAAAAACGGATGAAAACGTACAAAACGTAAAAAAACGGAAGAAAAGGTAAAAAAAACAGACAAAAACTTAAAAAAAAACAGACGAAAACGAAAAAAACGGACGAAAACGTAAAAAATTTGACAAAAACGTAAAAAACGGACGAAAACATTCAAAAGGACTAATGGTGCAAATACCGTTAACCCAGAGGACTAACTGTGTAAATATTTTATATCTCGTTAGGAGATAACGGAGAAATAATTTGCACCGTTAGTCCTTATTTTAACTGAGGGATGTATATAGGTTAACTTTTACTAAAGGAGTGATGTATCTGTTGAAACTTTTGCGAGAGGGATGTATGGTGCGAAACATGGTAAACCACATGGATGTATTTTGGAGTTTACTCAAAAAAAAATGACTAATCAAGTTACTTTATTTTTACACGCGGCAAAATCGAGCAATGTTATTGGCCAATAAAAGTTAAAATTAAAGCTCAATTTGATTAAGCTATTAAATTTTAGTCTAATTTATCAAATGTGCTAAAAAACATATGTGTCATTTTTGTAAAAGAAAAAACTTAAAAAAGAAAGGGGTGTAAATGAATACACAACATTATATATATACGAACGACTATCGTCAAAAATGAAGTGAAAATACTAGTCTAACTAAAGATAACAAATATGACATAGTACAAAAACTTGTTCTTGCACTAGTGAGTATGCAATCTCTAGCTAAAGTTTAGGCCGACAACAAACAGTCCCGTGTCGTTAGAATGTACCTGACAAAGGGAATAAATTGGCCCAGTTTGGTTCAACTTGATAATCGAGTAATTTTTAATTACCATGAGCGGGCGATCTTATGGTGCACATGATGTAATGTTCTTGCTATTGTTATACAAAACACATTGTATCAACTAGACATATCCACTAAATATGTTGAAATTAATGATGTAATTTAAGTAAGTTGTGTTTCTATTCTCAATCGTATTTGTCTTGTTGTCAGCATAGTTGAAGTATCAAAAAATATATTTTTAAATAGATAGTAAATACTCCGTATACTTGAAGTGAATCAAGTGAGTATAAAAAAATCGTTTTTAAAAAGATATTTAATAGTATTGAAAGCAAAATCTAAAAAACGGTGGTAGAGGGGGGAGATGGCTATAGCATTTTTTTCAGGTGCAAAGATTCGATCACTAGATCTCTTGTACAAAGATGTAAAGATGATAGCCATGAACCCCATCTATCACCATGTGTTACTTTTACATTTAATATTATTTAACTACCTTTCTAGTAAAATGGAACCAGTACAATGACATCTATAATCCTCCACATACATGCCATCACTATATATAAGCACTAGACTAGCATACATGAAGTGAAAATACTGGTCCGAAATAAAGATAGCAAAGATGAAATAGTAAAAAAAAAGTTTCTGGACTAGCTAGTATGCAATCTGTGACATAAGTATAAGTCTGCAACGAACAACTTATGTCGATTAAAAAGTACCCGATAAACATACTGCTTAAGATTAGGTGCAAATACCTTATAACGTAGCTCGTGAATTTCACGGGTACATAAACGAGTACATAGATAATAAATAGCAAACACAGTTACACGGCATTGGTGGAATCGTAAAAATGATCTAGAACATGAAACTATTTCTTCATCAACAAGTTGGTTTTGGACTTTTAATCATCCTATTTACGGCTTCTGTTGACTGTCTTAACATGCCGTCAACACTATTAGCAACACAATCAGAAACATATTCCACGAAACTTTTGCATGTTGGAGCTCGAGGTGGAGGTGGAGATTCATCAAGCCTTAGACCTACCATGAAAACAATGAGAATCATATCGTTTTCGAACATTCCAGTAAGGGAATAATTAGGCCTGGTTTGGTTCAACTTGATTATCAAGTAATCTTCGCCCAACTTGAAACATCAAGTCATCAACCTATCCACTGGTTCTTCGACCTCTCATGTCAAGCCACGTCAGCAACTTCCAGAAACTATCTTCAACAATCCGCACTGGCGATAGACCACCCGCCTTCCAGCCTATAGAGAGCAGTTCTTGAAATGAGTTGACATGGACCAACATTGTCGGTGTTCTTATGGAAGAGTGTGTTTTGATGGTCCCTCTTTTTACTGCTTTGGCGGCAGAATAGCCAGCTGAAGGTAAATGGAAGTCGTTTTCCTATTCATGTTACCTGGAGAGGGCGAGTCTTTTTTACTCAAATGTACGCGGCCTCACAGGGTTAAATCCCGGGACCGTTCCGATCCTTCCCTGGCCATTAGGGGGTGGTTAATAGCCAGTTGAAGGTGAAGTTGCTTTAACTGGCACAACTTTGCTGGATTTCTATAAGTAGTAATTTGAGCAGAATTACCATCTAATATAACACGTGCAACGCAAAAAGAATCACCTTTTTCACAAGCAAAGTCCCACTCTTTTACACTTATACGAAACCAGTCTTTCCAGGCATGTGAGGTTGCTTTAACTTCTATGTATTCCTTGCTATTATCAGTACCTTCGATCACAATATCATACGGCAGTCCGGATTCTTTAACCTCGTTAACCCATTTCACACAATTCTCACCAAGTTTTGCAGAAAAGTATCTGAAAGCCACAAGTTCTCCTGTCCTCCCAGTTTCACCTGTCATCCCAGTTAGTGCATGTTTTAGGGGAAGTGAATTTATACTCTTTCCGTCGTCTAGTTGACCTTTGAAACCAACATTCATATCAATTACAGAATCCGATACTTCTTTTGAAGCTTCATCTTCTTCCAAGATCACTGAAGGTATCGTTGAAGATGATGCAGGGTTTCCTTTAATGATCCAGTCACCATCAGTCATGATTAATCGTTCTGTAACACCATGGCTCATTTGAGCACATTTCACCTCCTGCTTACCCTGCTCCGGCGGGATTGGGTTTGTTGTTGTTGTTGTATATGCTAATGACCATTGTGATTCTTCACATGGGATATTCAATAACTTTTGGCTACCTGAAATGAAAATTTCCGTCTTGTCCACTAGGGAACCTGATTGTGTCATTGTTATAATCATTTGGAGGAAATTTGCTAAGGGTAATTCGGGAAATCCAGCAAGTAGAAAACGAGATAGCTCTCTAAAAAGCGAGTGGGTGTCACATTTATTGGTTGTATACAAGATGCCTTCCTGTAGAAGACAACTGCACTCTATCCGCTTATTGGATCTGATACGATATTTCTTTATAACATTTAGGCAGATCAACTTCTTCACTTCAACGACTCGCAAGCAGCTTGGGTGCTTGAATCCCGGTGAACACTTAAGTACATCATATACATTTGGATGGACACTATAAATGTAACGCTGAGCATATGGGAGAACCGAGTTTATTAATGAAGCTTTAGAATTGCTATCCGTCACACCATAGTATATTGCATCACGAGTCACAACCTACACAACAAAATATTAATAGTAAATAACAGTGTCTACTTTTTTTGTTTAGAGGTAGCACAGATGGGTGACTACAGGGTCGTGTTAACTGTTGAGCTTGATTGCTTTTATTACAAGAGTTGACCCACAAACATTAATGTTTCCATTTGTTTTAAGAGTTAAAATCGATTAGACAAACTACGCTCATACAATAATCATCCAACTTTAAAAACGTTTGAATCTTCAAAAGTGCACTGAGGTGAAATTTTGACCCGTTTCACTTAAAGCTATAAAAAATATATTATAGACCCGTTAGATATAAGTTTAACCGAAATTGACCCATGTATTAAATTGTGTACCAAATAGTTCGTTCCCCAAGACAGACCGAGTTGCATAAATATGCGACCCCAAATATGATTCGACCTGGTTAGTGAAAGAGTGTACCTCCGAAAGAGAAGAAATTCCCAGTTTCCGAAATAAAACAGTAATCTTATCCTGAAACATCTGTTTTTCTTGAGTGGTTAACTCCCCAAAAGAAATAATATGCACATTTTTCGAGTTCTTGAATTCATTTCCTAGCTGCTCATCATCACACCAACATACGAGACCGAAGAATTGATTCAACGAAACCCATTTATCTTGCATAGTTGGAAGGATCTTCATTACTTTTAACTCCATACTTTTCTTCAAGTAGTCAATATCATCAGAACTCAAAACCCCCGAGTCTAATTCAGCACTCCATTTTAAAAAAACTTGGAAAACCTATCACATGAAATAAAATAATCATTGAGGAAGATTTCAACCCATTAATATGATGAATAGATTGAAGAGATGGCAACTCTGTTTCTGAAACAGTAATGCCTTAAAATTATACCAAGACAAATAATTGGTTCCGGGTCAACCCAAACCGATCATGTTGCCGCCTCTAGTTTATTACTAAACAAATTAGATGGTAAAATTAAAATATTAGTTAACTGGAAGTGGGAACCAGTGCAAAAGTCAATGAAGACTAAAATTTTAACCTATAGCCTCCTAAATTGCTTTTTCCAGATAAACACAGACAATTAGTCTTGTGAAAGTCTTAATTGATTATAATTAATATACCAATTACGTATGAAACTCATAAGAAAAACCCCAACCCGTTCGACATGTTGCCCAAGCCATATATTCGTGCACCAATTAGTATATGGCTATATGCATAACAAGTACAAAGATATGGTCACACTCACTGATTTAACTGCCTGTGACGGCAAACTCCCAGTTGATAAGCATTGTATCAAAGACGGAAGATGGATACGCAGAGGAGGATTCTCGGCTACTCCCAACTCATTCACGAAGAAATCATGGTGGCCAGGATAAACATTGCATAACATATCGCTGAATGAACGCTGAGTCATACTTTTGTCAAACTGAGTTTGTTCCATTAAAGAGACGATATGATCATGCCAATATACTTCATTTGGAGATAAGAATGAACCAATCACGACTTCATTTGTGAGAGCATACGATTGAGGGATAAATATGAAAGCTTGAGAGTGCAAATTCTCAACAATCTTTCGCTTTGAGATGCTCATCTCATTACATATACATGTGTAGAGCTTGGACATTTGAGATATACTGGCAGATTTAGATTTCATTAAGAGTTAACACGCAAGCCAAAGATACAAGGAAAGAAAAATTGCACACACAGACAAATTTGAAATAGTAATACCTGGCCCGGAAAGATTTCTTAGATCTTCTCCAAACATCGAGAAGTGATAAAGCGTCATCAAGAGTGATTGTAGTCTTCAAGCCAATATCGTTTACAAACTTCACATTGTTAACCTATTTAACAACAAACAAACAAAATCGGAGTGGATATTAATTCTGTAGAGTTATAAGTATGCGTACAAAATAAAATCTAAAATTGCTAACCTTTGGAACAACATATGGTACCCTGCCACTAAGAACTTCTCGCACCAGTTCACAGTCATGGAACAGATCCTTAGGAAAGTGAAGTTGAGTATCCTGACTACTACTAGAAACCAACCATTGAACACCATTAAGGATTTTTATAACATAAGAGGTAAAAGGCTTGTTGCCAAAATGACTGTCCCACAGTTCATTAAGCACCTTCAACAGGTACTTACTCTTCTCCTTATCGCCATTCAAGGAAATATGTGACAACCACTGCGTTAACTCTTGAGAATCCCAGACACCTTTTTTAACTTCAACTATTTTCACAAAATCAGAGACTCCCAATTTGAGCAAGAATTTTCTCCATTTCTGTAATCCTTTTCGTAGGGATTTGCAAAAAGGGTGATTGAGATAGCCGATATCAATCTCAAACCATTTCATACGAGTCCCCGTAACCAACTTGTTCATATTATGTGGATTCCCGAATTTTATACCAAAATGAATTGGCACATCAGCAAGTCGTTTGTGCCCATGATTTGTGTAAATATAAGCCTTTTCACGTAACTGTGAGAGAATGTGTTCCTTCTCTACAAGACACTGAGGACATAAAGACGATTCTAGGTGAAACATAATATAAGAGAGGTACTCGATTATCAATTCTCTACTTTCCAGCATAATCTTTTCATCACAGATAGCAGGTAAAATGTGCCCTTTTAAAATTTCATGAGCAGATAACGACTGGACTCCAACCTTATAAAGCATATGGGTTATGTTTTCAGCATGATCATTAAAAAGGGCAGGATTAACAATTCGTAGTTTTGAATACAGCTTCTCGAATGTTTTAAAACCTTGCTCATCCATATGCATCCAAATTGCACCTTCATTTATTGATGTGTAACTACCATCTAAAAGAGGAATAAATGGTAACTGGCTAAGAGAGCTTAAGGCATCATGATAAGCTCCATTTACCAACATCAAAAACAATTTATTTAGCCACGAGGAAAGCCAACTGAGGCCCATTGATTTAAGAGAACCAGACAGACACAAAGATTTTAAAACTTGAACAAGAACTTTGGGTCCACATTCTTCAATGCCTAAAGCCCGAGCCAAAGAATCAGTTAGAACTGTATCTTTATTCAAATACCCAACATCAAGATGCTCCTTTACGAATTCATGTAAAACCACATTGACTGATTCCTCTTCTTTAGTACTGCCAATGGCATTGGCTACTTTAGATTTCTTCAATGCCACATCACCCTTGGTAGATGGATTCCCATTACCGCAGTCAATTAAGTCCAACTTTCTCTTTTTAGTTGATTTTTGAGTGCTTTCATTGAGTGAATGGCTTGAGACTGATTTTCTCTTTTTAGCTCGCTTTTTTACGCTTTTCTTGCTATTTAACCTATCAGGTGAAGGGTTTCTTTTCTTTTCATTTAATACTCCAACGGGTATATTCTCCTGAGATTCAGAGTAATTCGGACAATTACTAACTCGACCAGAACCTTCCATATTCGGAGATGAGGTTTTGTTTTGATTAGTCAAACAAGTTTCTTCGTTGTTGTGATTGGTTTTTATATCATCGCCATCACCATTCCCAGAAGAAAACGACTTGATGCCTTCAGGCATACCACTCGAACATTCTTTCACGGGCTCTTTTTTAGACAGGAAACGCTTATTTAATGTGGAAATTTCGGATGGTTTTGCTTGATTAATAAAAGAAAGATGCAACCTACATGAAAAAGTTACGTTGTATGAAAAGCACTTAACAAAAGTGATGATAACGAAACAAGATAGTAAGTAGTAACCATAACGATTTGGATTCAGTTAATGTAAAATTTAAGGTACACTGCTTATTGTTAAAATGTTATGCTTTAAATAAAGATGCTACAAATGGCTTGCAAAACATACCTCAAGCTTTGGATTCGCACATGAAGCTTTTCCTTGCTATCAACTGATCGTTTTTTGGCAATGAAATCCAATAACCTTTCGACCGTAACTTTTATGCCTTTGTGAGTATCCACAAATTCAATAAGAGAATTAATTATTTCTTCACGAGATATTCTGAACACTCCAGTTGAATCAGAACTCACACGAAAATAACGAATTACAAGAGGATGCCGAATGAGAGGACCCAATTCAAGCTCTTCATACTGATCAACTCCCTCATTCTTGCAGATTGCTGTCTCCAAATCATATAAGGTGATTATCTCCCAGACCTCAACAAAGCAATTTATGAATGTATTGATCTGAAAGTAATAAATAATGAACCGTCACATTGTCACATATATGAGAATTTAAAATTTAAACACACATATCACAACAGTAATGGCACTCGGATCCACAAAACGAGAAAACGGATCCTCTCATCTACAAACACAGAAAACAAAACAGACACCAACTCGGCTTAAAACTCTTAACATATAGTTATGCTACAATGACTCTTGTTTTCAGTACACTTTAAATTATGTAATGTACTGCCACACGTGCTTGCGATATTTCAAAAATGGGTGTTTGGATGTCTGTTTTTGAAGTGATAATTGCTGGTTGAATATGCAGAATCAAAGTGATCATTGCTACTTTAGCAGTAACAAGTTGCTATAAGGCAATTGTTGGGATGTGATACATTTATCTCAACGACTAGTTCCTTAAGGTAACACCTTCCGAATCTAATAAATTTGACTCCAAATATGGTTAACTTTAACAACTCTTGTATCAATACACATGACATGTACTAGCACACTTGGTTACTCGATCTCAAATAACGGTAATTACGTGTGTGTTTTCAAAGTAAATACAGCCACTTAAATATTGATCACTTTAGGTATTACATCTAACCTCCTCACAAGAGGTATAGGGTTCAAACCTTGCTAGGTACACATTTAGGTGTGCCATGGGAAAGGGTCGGAAATGGTCACGCAGATATGGATACCTTAGCTAGGCCGTGTACATCTGAGTTGACGGCTCGCCTCCCCCTTGTAACCGAAATTGGCAAAACCTCATCCGTTTAGCATTTACAACGTATGAGGTAACCTAAACTGGCAAAACCTCATCCATGTACCGTTTAGTAAACAGGTAAACATATGAGGTTTTCCTTGTTTAGGTTACCCGGGGAGGGTTGAGCCTTTTTGACTCATATGTACGCAGCTTCACCGGGTTAATCCCATGATCTTTTCTGACCCTTCCTTACCACCCCCAAATGTACAAACCTAGTGAGGTTTGAAACGTTGAACCCTTACCTCTTGTGAGGAAACCAAGGACCTTACCGTTTACGTTTAGTATTACATCTATATCCATAACTAGTTTCGTACATAACGAAGACTATGTTTGGCAAGCTCGAAGTGTAAGATGACATAAAGGCTATAGGCTTATTCTATGAGCGCTTGATCAAAATCCAAAAAGCTAAACAAGCATTATAAACACTCCAAATTCAGAAAGCTACAACATGCACCTAAATGAAAATCTATGTTTGACAAGATGTATAAAACGTCTGTCAATTATAAAGGGTATGTTTGGTAGCAAGTGTTTAGAAGCGTATTGAAGCAACTAGCAACTAGCGGTTAGCGTTTTGCACAAAAAATGCTTGTTTAAAAACAAGCAACTAGCATTCCTACTTTTACTAAACGCTCCAAATCAAAATGCTACTTCTAGTAGCATTTACAAGCAACTAGCGTTTCCACTTGCTTATATAGCTATGTTACCAAACACTTTATCAAAACCAATAAGCTATTGGTTCTTGCTACCGCTATCTTCCCCAAACATGCCCAAAGTGCAAAATGACGTAAAACCTAAAAGCTTCTTCTATTAGTGTTTCAAATAGGAATGTTCAAACATAATCCAAAAGCTAAACACTCATTATTTTCAAAACATTAAATGCTCCCCTAACTCTAACTCTAACTCTAAATTTGGAAAGCTATAATACGCACCTAAATGAAAATCTATGTTTGACAACGTAGCTGTAATTATAAAGTGTAAAATGACGTAAAAGCTAAAAGCTTCTTCTATTGGTGTTCAGAATCCAAAAGCTAACGCTCATCATATTCTAAATCTTAAACGGCCACCTAATTCCACATCTGAACTGAAAGCTACGATACGCACCTAAATGAATCCTAAAATGGCGTAGTTGTAAAAACGTTTAAAGTGTAAAATGACCTAAAACCTAAAAGCTTCTTCTATTAGGGTGTGTTTGGCAAAATTAGCTGTGAGCAGTAGCTGTGCAGCTCACCGCTCACCGCTCACAGCTTCTTAAAGAAGCATTGGAAAATTGAACATTCCTAAAAAATAGGAAAGCTCACCGCTCCTTTGCCAAATGACTACTAAAAATCAAAATGCTCATTGCTCACCGCTCATCGCTCCAAAAAGGTTCACACCGCTCCGTGCCAAACATACCCTTAGTGTTTCAAATAGGAATGTTCAAAATAAACGTTAAGCGCAAGCCTAACTCTAAATCAAAATTCAGAAAGCTATAACACGTACATAAATGGAATTCTATGTTTGAGAAACATTGTCAAACTATAATTACAAAGTGTAAAATGACGGAAAACTAAAAGCTTCTTCTATTAGTGTTTCAAATACGAACGTTTAAACATAATCCAAAAGCTAAACGCTAATCGCAAGCCTAAGTCTAACTCTAAATTCAGAAAGCTATAATACGCACCTAAATGAAAATCTATGACGGAAAACCTAAAAGCTTCTTCTATTAGTGTTTCAAATAGGAACGTTTAGACATAATCCAAAAGCTAAACGCTAATCGCAAGCGTAAAACTCTAAAATTCAGAAAGCTATAACACGCACATAAACGAAAACCAATCATACTTTTTTCTCTAATTCCATAAGGCGAAACAAAGGCGGCACGTCTTGCATTTCCACCCCTAGAGAATCCCACTCATCCACATCAAGCCCCAAAACAACTTCCTCCACCACTTTCGCACTCGACACGTGCTCGCCGCTACTTACGAAACCCCGTCGCGCCTCGTTGACCGCTTTACCTATCTTCATGATAAACATACTATGTTCCATCACATCCTGATCACCAGGGGTTTGAATTGGCGAGTTAGGGTTTGGAGGGGGGTTAGGGTGGTGGTGGTGGTAATAGAGGTTGTGAAGGTAGGTAGGGTGGTTGAGATATGATAATGGTGGTTGACCGGTGAGATAAATGAAGTGAGGTGGTGGTTGACCGTACATGGTGGTGGTGTGTGTTAATCAGCCGCCAATTGCTCAGTTGTGAAGATTAAAGGGGTGTTTGTTTATTACGTAGTAGTTAAACTTTCCAAAGTGCAGCCGCAGATTTGGTCCCTAAAAGTTTGAAGTTTTCGTTGCACGTTTGGTCGTTAAATTGCATATTAGGGATCAATATGCAGCAAAACCTTCAAAATGGAAACTATCATTGCACTTTCAAAACGTTAAGGGCGAAACGTGCAATTTGGCCATACCTTAGAGACCAAAAATGCAATTTACTCTATAATATATTATAAAAGAGGAAATTGAACGGGCCTAAAACGAAATTCTTAAAGGGTCTGTTTCCCGTTAATTCTTCTCTTTATTGGTTTGTTATATTAATCATATAATACAAACAGTGGGCCAACAGTAACTTAGTAGACCGTGTGCCACTTTGTAATTGGTCAATGTGTGTTGCATCTTTTCATGTTCACACCCATTTTCCCGTAATAACTCTGTAATAAAAACCCAAACATCATTAACGAGCTATAAACTTAACGAGATGGGCAGCGGTCCGCCGCGTTGCGGCGGGGCGTCGTTTTAAGCAAACATACATGACCAAATTTGAAGTCTTGAAAACCAAACCATGAACAATTTCCCTTAGATAAAAGACATTATAGATTCATGGAAACTTGTTACTACAAAGAGTGGGAAGTTTGAGAAATATGAGAACAATAATGATATGAAAACTGCACATTCACCATTTTTAGACCTCGTTCACATGTTTGGCGGATACACGAAATTAAATTGCATACAAATTACATAAAAGTTACTTGTAGTAAGTCAATTCCAGCCCAACAACCTCCTGGAGCAAATCCCCTGAAGCAAAATTCGTTAACCAAAAAGTTACATTAGTAAACGATGTGAGTATAGTTTAATCAAATTAGCTAAAATATGAGAAGATTTAAGTGGCTTTTTAAACTTTTTAATAGGGAGTTAACTTACACGTATGCGGTTTAGCAATTAGGCGAAGAAGAGCACACATTCGGTGCATCAGGATATAGTGTTTATATCAGGTGGGGTCATGCCTCTAATGTGCATCCATTTTCTTTGCTTCGCAACTGCAATAACAATACATAGACAAAGCTGATACATAAACGAAACTAAATATAAAATGGATAATGCGACGATGGCCGAAACCGTATAAACACTATCATTCTTACTTACCTAGGCTGATAGATCGATCAGTAGTAGTCTTGTACTCCTGTATGTGCCACATAATCATTCACATGTTTTTTTGATAAGCGAAAGTTGTGCATCTTAAAATGGATAATGCGACCATGGCCACGAAACTGTATAAACACTATCATTCTTACTTGTCTGGGCTGATAGATCGATTAGTAGTAGTCTTGTACTCCTGTATGTGCCACATAACTTTTTAGTGGTTGAACCTTGACAGAAATTGTTAGGATGTAAGGAATAGTTCAAAGGCGGTCACCTGTCTAGTTAGAAATGCCTGAAAAGCCGAAAACGTTGGATCAAACTTTATCATATATTCATTTTTCTTGCCGAAAAAACCTTAGAAGAGTTCATCTCTTCCACGTACCTGCTTTACTTGGTTATTCCTACAAAAAAACATACATTTTTCAATATTTCTTACACGGAAGTCACGCCTACAATTTTTTTTCAAAGACAGTATAATTGGTCGGTAATATAAACATGTAAAACATTTAACAAATGTTCAATTTTTTTTACAAATAAATGAAACATTCCAAATGAATCAAGTTACCAACAATTAAGTGCACTGTGAATGTAAACGTAAAAAGACGAATGTAAAAGCATTGTAAATTACCTCGCCCGAAGCGTGCCCGACCTCCTAGTGCACGTGCAACTGATAGTTGGCCGCCTAGATAGCCATCATATATCACCCCTCTTAGTTTTTCTAGGTGTTTTTCTCGATGTGTGGCTTGGTTTATGGTCTATTGATAGCTCGGTTGCTCTTTCACGCTTGCCAAGTACAGCCCTCGAGTCACCAACATTTGCAATTATCATGTTCCTGCCATTCAAGGTTCAACCACTAAAAAGTGAATGTCAAGTCTGTCTAAGGGAGTGTTTGGATGTGTGATTTGAAAGTGACTGTCATTTTGACCAAGGAAGTGCAGCCGTTTCCTTCTGTAAGACGTCACAACTGGGCACACCTCTGATTATCTGAGTTGCGAGGTTAGGAACAGATCTAAAAAATCAGTTGTGTTTGTGTTAATAATTGAGGTGGCGAGATTGTTCTAGGTTCTTCATCCATGTATATATGTGTACAATGGATCATGGTACTTTGGATCAGGGAAGAAAGAAGTGGGGGAGGTTGGGCTAAAGGAGGTGGGCCAAAATTGGGGCATGTAAACTGTTTACGGAACGACGCCGTATTAAACGGCTTATAATATATATAGTAATTCTTGAAGCTTCTTCCACCAATGTTCATTCATCCTTTATTACTATATATATAATTTGGCGTCATGAAACGGTGCCCACACCTGTCGTTTAGGGCTCTTGCCTTTATGGGCCTTTTTTGGCTGCTTTTTTCTTCAGCCCATTCACGATTATTGTTGCCCTCTTTGTTAATTGCCGACTGTCTAAATATGGTGACAGAGTAACACAACTTTGGATAATACCGCCTTCTTATACGTGTCTCTTTTGCATACGTCCCTTCACGATATGCGTTTTCCGTCTCACTCAGGTGCCGATCTTCATCTCCGGTGTATTTGTTTCGGACTCAGCGTTTGTTGGAGGTAGGTAATCGGTGGTTTAACTCTTGCCTTTTGTTGTTGATTTTAGTAGTAATTTTCATTGCTTGCTTTTAGTTATCATGGAGTTGATTATATTATGATATGTCAGATACTAAGTCCTGTCACTTTAGGTTACTTTTTATTGGATAAAAACAAGAGCCAACTTTGGTATCTATATTTTGTTAATTATCTCGCCGGTAAAAGATTGATTTCGATAAATATCATCATCTATACTCTTAAGAATGGCTATTTACAGAATACAAGGTCAATGACTCTCTCTTTCTTATTTGTTTTTACTAAAAACATTAATAGATTTAATTGGAGTATTACTAGGTTTGAATGTTAGCATACCAAATTAAGCAACCAGCTCCAAACATTGCTTTCTCAAAATTAATGAATTTTATGAATTCTATGTTTGTGATCATTTTGTTTAAGCTTTATTATTTTAGGCATACGATGTTATCCTTTTTTGTCTTACGTGTCTTTTTTCGTCGATACAGATTGCTGAGAGCAAGAGGGTCCCCGACAAGATGCAGGTATTGTTCGGGTTTTTTTTTTTTTTTTTTTTTGAGCTTCGAGATATCTTGGTCGGGTAGAGTTTCTCGGTTTAGTGAGTTTGCATCCATGGCAGGTTCGTATGTCTTTGGGGTCAGTTTCAGATACTATTGCCAGGCCGAAGGTTCTAATCATGGCTGACTTATAATCATGGCCTCCGCATATCGTATGTCTTATGCTCTACATGTTGTATTTGTTTAGATATATGTTCAATTACATTGATTCTTCCTGTTTCATATGTATTGCAGCTGCTATACATTGTACCGGTCTACATTTAAATGACAGATATAGCAGCTGTATGCAGAGACATGGGAACAGAAAACGAAAGCTACCACAAGTTTCTAACAGCGACTTTACAACGGATTAAACTAACGTTTGTGTTGACCCGTCTACGCGCGTTGCTTTACGTGTAGCATCAGCAACAATAACAAAGGCAGCTATCTTTAAACTCGCTCAACACCATCTTCCGGGCATTTCATCTATTGTCAGTATTGCTGCAACAACAAATGCAGCAGCATGTTCTTCTTTTGATCGGCATCTAATGCCTCGACAAGTTGATGAAACATGTATGTGTAGGTACAATTGCTATCAGTGATAATATAAAGCTCTATTGGCACAACATATAGCTGACCATTTATGCTATACTAATTCTATATACATGTTTTTGTTACAGTTATAACTAAACATCTGAAAGGAATGTACGTGACACATATACCAGCAACAAACAAACGCATTTTATGAATCAAGGTGAGTGAACTTATTAGTTATTATCTGACCATTAGTGAACTTCCTGCAAACCGCTGTTGTTACAGGCATACAGAAAGAAAGCGCGGCTGCTTCAGAAATTGCTTTTGTCAAAAATGGATCAGGCGATTTTTTGAATCAAGCTGTGCGTAGTATTTGTCGTACGGTTGTTCAGTTATTGTATACAATATGTAAATAGTTTAAAATACACTGACAGACAAATGACTTGATGTTGCAGTACATGTGACCGCTACATGTTCCATAGGAATGATCGACAGCTACGTTCGGTGTTTCAGAGTATGTTAGCTTATGAGTTACTATGGATATGGTATGGTTACTGCTACATACAACTATTAGTTTAAGTTATACTAATTGTTAAAAAATTGCTATTGTAATAGGCGTTAACAAAAATCCACAAAAGATTGGTAGCAATAGGCTTGCGTGTTTTGTGGTCAAGGTAAGTTAAATTGTTACTACATTTGCATTATCGATATAGTGCATTCAGTATAAAGCTAATACTTTAAGCTATACTAATAGCTTAAGCATCACAAGAGAAAGCACATAATTTAATGAGATTCAGAAAGAGAAACAGAAGATGCTTCATCGAGCTTTCATTGCTGACATCGGCCTCACATCTCGGAAAAACTAAAAAACTTCTACCATATTCATAGTTGTTATCAAGGTAACGCAACTGCTATTCCATAGAATTCATATAATTACTATTCAATGTTAAAGTACAAAAAAATATAGTTGACATTTATACTACTGGCCTAAACAGGCCTAAAGTATTTGACATTGGACTTATGTAAAGACTTGAATGATATGAAAATTATTGTAAACCTCATTTAGTTTTTTCCTGAATCACTATTCGGTCCAGCTAATATTGCAAATGACCATATGGAACACAGTAATGTGATGATTCCGAGGTGGGTTGTACTATACACATATTTTTGCACCGTGCTTTCTTGGTGTTATTCCTGTCTAATCTTATGTATTTTTGAACCGTGCTTTCTTGGAATGCAGTAATATGATGATTAGGTGAACGGACATTCGGACTCTTGACAAACCTTGATTTGATGGACAGAGGAACTAATGCTTTAGATGCGACGCCTTTCTCACTCTCTCTTGGTATTATAGGTGTCACGATGGAGTCCGGTCGGCCAGGTAACGGGCCAAAATTGTTTGGCTGAAATAAAGTACTTTTTTCCCCCAATATCTTAAAATGGTACAATATTATGTGTCAAAAAGAAAAACCCCTTTAGGCGACTTCTAAACTGTTTATGTTGTTAGCTATCTATTAATTCCTCTATTAGAAAAGATAAAATCTTATGGGTGTAAAAAGCCATCTCTGCTTAGCAATATGGTCATTTAGTTGAGCCTTCTGGACACATTATTCTGATTTTAAATATCATTCATTTACAGGTCCTTGAAGGTAACATCGATTGTGCATAGATCCTAAGCTGATAGCAATTAGGATACTGATAAAGGGAGCGGCAGTATTTTGTTACGATTCCTGACTATAGTCATTTGGCTAATAAAATCGGCTTAGACTATTTGGTGAAACTCCTATCTCAGGTGTCTTCGGTCCGCTTAAGATATATGTTACTTTTTGAACCTATCTGAGATAGTATGTAGTTAGTCTTTGTTAAGTCTTATGAGTAGTTTTATCGCACAAAATTTATCTTCAATATGAAGCTTCTATCTTGCAGCATTTGGGAGCCTGTTATCAAATAGAAATTACCCAGCATCACTTCTTTCATAAGCAAAAGTATTGGTGAGGGGGACGCTGAGTTGGACCGTCTTGGGGGGAAAATTGCAATTGATGCAGGGGTGAGTAGCTTTTCTAGCTGTAGATGATGGTACTATAAATATGACGCAACGTATTTTAGTTTTTGTTAACTGCTTGCCTACGGTTATGGCTGCAACTATGAGAAAACATATTTTAACTTACCCGGATACTGGTGCAGGAATCACTTGCGTGGAGTGGGCGACACATTACGACTATTATTGGCGCTACTTTCTTAGGTACAATATTTTTATAGAGATTTCCCTCTCAATTGTTATACACTTAACGGGTTTAGGTCACAGTGTCTGATTTTTCTAACTTTTGCAGCGACTTAATGCACCTCTAATGGTCACATTCTGGGAATGTATTGGGTGGTTAAGGGTGGAGCCATTTTGTCAAACAATTCAGCGGATGAATGAAATTTATTATGAAAGAAGTGACATGCGTGACTCGCAACAGAAGTTACTTAGATTCGTGGTAACCTTTACATTGGGGACTGAAATGGGGATCAGTTTGGTGCGTTTGGGATGCTGAAATGGGGGCTGAGGTAGGTGTTCAAGTGGACTGAAATGGGTACATTTGGTTGGGTTTGGCCACATAAGCTTATACAGCTGCCAAAAATGTGCCCCGGCGACATCCATGTACAAATTCCTGGTTTTAGCACTTTTTGTGTGTTGTTTCTATATTTTTTGGAGATACTTTGTGCATAATTTGACCGATAAATATCAAACGCCCCGCCGCAACGCGGCGGTTTCGGGGCAATCCTTGTTTTAACCAAATATACAGGGGTCATCTAAATACACCAATATGATGACCCAATCATTGACTTTTTTATAAAATAATTCACCAACATGATGAGCCAATCATTTACTTTTTTATAAAATAATTCTAGGGACATGATTACTTTCATTAATGTACATTAATGAGCCAAAATAAACATTCAATGTGATTACTTTAATTAATGTACATGCTTTCTCAATTGTTTTTTTTTTTTTTTTTTTACATAAACATATAATTATTTTTTACTTATGTCATATACATATACGTACTTATAAGTGAACAAATAATACAAATTTTATTGAAAATGAATAATTAAAAATACAATATAAATAACGTTACATGATTACTTTGTTAGGTCAATATTTTCCGGAATACGATAATAATATTCGCGAAACACATTTTGACGACTAACATATGTGTCCTCCCATCCAGATGCATTCTCACTTTTATATGTAATCCAAAGTGGATGAGTTAACGGTAATGGAGAACCTTCGCGTAGTGTCGCTTTAATATAATGGTTACGATTCACATGAGCAATCACAATTGTCTCGTGTGGTTCCGATTGTGGTGGCCTCGACCAAAGCGGAAAACTCGTGGTGCAGCCTCCAACATTTCCTCCATCAGTTAGACTTATAACAACTCTTTTATATGCTGAGGCAATAACCAAACCCGTGTTTGGCATTTCCATCCATTTTCCAGCTTTTTTACGGTCTCATAAATTGTTTTATAACCTCTCGTTCCAAACATATACTTGTATTTTTGTTGGTTAGAATCTAACTCCTGCACCAAATCAGACCGAATACGACGCCACTGATCTTGAGGGAGACCGAGAGCGACAGCGACAGATCGAAATCCGCAATTTCCATCACCTATGACATCTTGTAAATTTGTAACATAAGGATGGAAAATATGTGGAAGTTGATTCAAAAATCTTTCCGGAACGTGTTTCGTGGACGATTGGCTCACATATGAACTATGTCTCGAGGTTCTGGTTTAAGTCCAGGAACACGTCACGTTCACGTGCTCCATAGTTCGAGCATGAACTGTGTCTTGGTCTTTCCTCATTCAAGTCTACCCCGAAAAGCCTGGTTGATTGACTACTTTTACTAGGATCTTGAACTTTCGGATCAACAAACTTCTTTTTTTGCTGTTTCTTCAAGCTTGGTTGTCCACGGGTATTTTTTTTAACCGCCGGTTCTTTAATTAGAGTTGCACTTGGATTGCTCATACAACCTAGCTTTCTTAAAAAACTCATTTTTCCTCCATTGGACTGCTTGTTGAAATTTTGTTTAAAAATGTGTAAGTCATCGTCACATTGAATATCTTCATCTTCCAAGGGTTTTGTCCATGAGACATCTAGTGTCCTCCAAAAGATATCAATTGACTCCAAGGGGATATACTCACCTGCAATAAAACAATAATAATTTAATATTTTTTGAAAAACCAAGACCTCAAAAATTAAAACAAATAATAGCAGTTATATATGGTGACCTGAAATTAAGTACGCTGAAAGTACGCAAGCACATGGTAACCCACAACCCTTACGAAGTTGACAACCACACATTGAGTATTCAAACTTAGGATCATTCAATCGACTAGCTTCTCCTAAAATCATATCAAGGGCTTCGTTGGAAACAAAACCCCGTAATAAGTTGAAACACTGTATGTTATGTTGATGATAACGATAGATTCTACTTCTTTCAAAGCTTTCGTTGATTGCTGTAACTTGAGACTCCACGATCTCATTGATACATCCCACAAATTGATCTAAGCTATGTTTTTTAGATTTCAAGTATGTTAAAGTTAAAAGACACGTCAGTCCATGCTGACACAAACCGTTCTTTATGATTTTTTAACCATTGTTCGGTTACATAACTTAAAACACCTGAAATGTTTAAAAAATTAATAAGGTGATGTAGGAAAATAATATAAAATATAAAATAATATAATATTAAATGTGAAATAGAGAAAACGGTACGTTGATAATCTTTGAGTACTGCTTGAAGTTGCTTGTAGTTCTCCAAGTACGACGCACATGTTGGAGAATCTTCTGGTGAATTCCATGCCGAAATAAATGAGTCCCAATCTCGTTTCTTCGTGATCGATGGCCTACAATTCTTCAAAATATTTTGGCTAATGTGCCATCTACAAAGTAACTGTGTAGCATTCGGAAAAACTTTTTCGCATGCATTTAACAGAGCCAATTCTCTGTCCGTGATTATAACACGTGGATGCATGCGCTCGTTAAGTGTCAACTTTAAGCACTCTAACACCCACTTATAGTTTTTCGTCTTTTCTTCACTTATAAAGGCAAATGCTATGCAAAATGTCTTGTGTGTTGAAGTTACTCCAACTATCTCCACAAAAGGCATATTATACTTGTTTGTCTTATACGTAGCATCTATTATCACTACGTGTGGGAATGCACGCCATATATTAAAGGATGTGGGGTGAACAAAAAAGAGAGCGTCCAACTCATTCGTAACATCATTTGTAGTAAAATCATGAACATAACCATTAGAGTGTAAAAGAGACATAAGAACCTGCGTTGAAATTTTTATAATTATTTTTTCTTTTTATTTATTGAAAAGATATAAACCAAAATATATAGGAGAAAAAACATTAAAATAGTTTTACCTGCATCGTACTTTTTCCAACTTTTCCGGCCTTGCGAATTTTAGATTGTGCATTATATATATCTTTGAGTGTTGACACGTTATCCTTATTTTGCGCCTTTATTATTGACAATATGTCACGTGGCTCCACATTCTTCTTTGTCAAATCTTCAACCAATTGATATTCTTCTTTAGTCAATCGCCTCGCATATGGATGCCCCTCCATATGTTGTGCAGGGAGATGATTATGTTTATCACATATCACACTCATCAACCAACCACCATACATATTTGAATACTTTCCTACCAACTGGAACGGACAATTAATCTTTTTGGTAGCAGAATTTTTGCTTGTTTCATTCGGTTTATATTCACCACCACGATCACACATAAGCGTGACTTCATAGAAAAAACCACTTTCGTTCGTGTATGATTTTTGAGTTACAATGACGTAACCAAGAGAGCGTGCCTTAGTTTGCGCCCAACCTTTTAAGTCTTCACGAGTTTTGAACACCTAAAATTAAATTTGTTATTGTTAACGAAAATATCCACTTGGAAAATAATAACATATATTTATATATTATTGTCTATGATATAAAAAAAATAAGTATACCTCACGAGTGAAAAATGGCGACGTATGCATATTTTCATCAAAAAAAGACATTTTCTTGTATCAACTTAAATAAGCTCCTGCAAAAAAAAAAAGAAAAACAAATCAGAATATACAATAATATTTAGTTATTAAATCAATAATATTAATAGAAATTAGAAAAAAAAAAAACGACAACAAAATATACCCTACTTAAAAACCCTAAAACACTCATTTTTCCCAGCCTCCACATTTTCCCTCCCTGCCTCCACCTAATATCCTCTCCATCTACCTCTATATACAATCACCACTGGACGGAAAAACCAAAACCGACACCATTTTCACACCACAACTATAACACCACAAGTAAAACGAAGGGTATATTTACTGAATCTGTTTGCACGGGACGGAAAAAACGAAGGGTATATTTACGAATCTGTTTGGCACTGGACGGAAAAAATGAAGGTATATTTACGAATCTGTTTCGGGATGGATCTGTTTGGTTCTTCGGATCTGTTTGGCACTGGACGGAAAAAAACCACGAATAAATAAGGATAACGTGGCGTCTTCGGATCTGTTTGGATCTGGAAGGGTATGTTTGGTGGCGTCTTCGGATCTGTTTGGACCTGGAAGGGTGTGTTTGGTGGCGTTTGGATTTGGACGAAGGGTATGACAGTGGCGTGAGTTTTTTCCGATGGGTATGTTTGGTGGCGTTAGGATTTGGACGGCTAAAAAGGTTGGTGCCGTTAGGATTTGGACGGCTAAAAAGGTTGATGGGTCAGTTGGGATGAAGGTTGTGGTGATGGGTCTGAAGCCGTGATGATGGGTATTTTTCCGATGGGTTTCGATGAAAAAATGGAACAACACCAAGTTTCGTTTTTTGGCACAACACCAAGTTTCAAGTTTCTTACACTCACCAGACTAGAAAGATTGTTACTGCAGAAGATGGAAATAAAAGGATAATATCTTTAACTTACCTTGAATTTGAAAGTTAAGTGTATTTGAAAATCAGAATTATCTTTTTTATATACATGATTATATCTTGTTTTAAGTGTAATTTAGTTAAAATTTATTATTAGTTTGTTAGGGAGGTGGTTGATTGAGAATGTAATTTTCAAAATAAGCAGATGTAGTGAAATGTGTAAATTTTAACTGTCTTGTGAATTCCAAGTGAAATACGGAGTAAAACATAAACAAAAATGCTGGTGTAGTACAAAATATGTGTTTCCAAGCGAAATTAAATGGGAATGGGTTAACCGTGAAATTAAATGCCCTGACAAGTAACTTTTGTGAATTTCAATAGAGAAAACTTTTGACCATTGTGAATTTCAATACATAAAACTTTTGACCAAATTAATATTTGGTGAGTTTAGCAGGACCCAATATACAAACCTAAACCCATATTCTAGATTCATGGAACAGTACCCCTATGAGATAAACACAAACCCATGCTCCAATTCATCGAACAATACCTCCATCAGATCCACATATGAAGGTAAGAAGACTAATCATGCGAACA
>OU343224.1:362192469-362245441 GCA_910596185.1 Chrysanthemum makinoi | reverse complement strand
GATCGCCACTTCCTCCGTTAGACCCACCTCTCCTGTGCCTATTTCTTCCTTATCCTGCTTCCGAACAGTAGTCTGCAATCTTTCCAATCTCCTACATTCCGAAATGATGACGGAGCGAGTGACCAACGTGGCAACCTTGAGGGGTTGGGAATTTCATCATGGAATGGACCGTAGAAGGTATGGCTCGCAGGATCTTCAATCCGGTCCTTCCTAAGATAACATTATATGGTGACTCGGTGCCGAATGCTCGTGAACTTCATCCTGACCTTCCTATACAACCCCTCATCTCCGAATGACACATCTAGTTCGATCTTCCCCAGTGGATGAGTCACCTGTCCGGCAAACCCCAGCAGATCTGTTTGCGTTTGCTTCATTCGAGCCCTTACTTCCGGAGGCAAGTTGTTGAAGCAGTGTTCGAACATTACCTCCACCGAGGCTCCTTCATCTACAAAGACTCTCCTGACTAGGTACCCTTCCATTGTGGCTTCAACTATGAGAGGATCGTCCGATACGTCTCCATCGGGGAGAGGAGGGAACGTTATGGGGACATTCATCCATCTTTCCCCTTGTTCCAACGACTTCCTCTTCCTTCGTTCGGGCCGGGTTCGGATCATGTTGATGACCTTGTCTTTGACTCCTGCGTCATTCTTTGGGGTTTCTCTCCTTCCCTTCTGTCTTAGATCCTTGACCAGATGATTCAGTTTTCCCGATTCTAATGCCAGCTCTAATTGTCTCTTGAGCGATACAATGTTTCATTCGTGTAATGCCCTTTTTCCCCATGATAATCGCAGTACATCTTGGTTTTCCCTGCGGGGTGGGTCGCGCATCGGTTTCGGAGGAGGCAGCGTAAATTTGGTGTTACGTGGCTAAAATTTCCTTTGAGGTTTAGTAGGCGAGTCCAAGGTTAGGCGGGAGTGCTTCGATTCGAGTGATCACGCGATGGGGTAAATAGAGGCGGCCGCATCACCCGTGACGGTGTGTGCTACCCTATCCTTCCCTGAATAGGTGACGTCCTTCATTCCTCCTGTCCCCTCCATAGTGATTCTGGCGCTCTTTCATCCTTCCGGATGGTCCAGTTGAGGCTCTTCTTGTCGTATCATATTGTTCTCCTCGGTGAGTCAGTCGGGCGAAGGCCGCTTCTGATCTCACAAAGTCGTCGACCCAAGTCATCATCTCTTCTACGGTTTTAGGGATCGTCGGCGAACCGCTTGCTAACTTCGGGACATTTACACCCGTCCATGAACGAAGAGATTCTCATGATCTCCGGAGCTCCTTGTATGAATCCTGTCTCTGTGGTCCATCTTTCTTTGAATTCCGGCAGCGACTCGTTAGCCTTCCTCACTATTTTGGTGATCTCGGTAGGGTCCTTGACACAAGCTTTGTGCAAGGAGAAGCGAGTCTCAAACTGATCCCTGAAAGTTGCCCATTCGTCTATGCTCCCCGGTGAGAGTCCATCAAACCATCATCTGGCCTTTCCGTCCAAAGTTTCTTTGAAACATGCGGCACCATACGGGCATTGGCCATTCTCCATGCCCTGCAGCCCCTGTGAACCTGTTGAGATGATCTTGAGGATCCGTTGACCCGTTGTACAGCTTGATGTGGGTGGGCATCTTATGTTCCGGAGCGGAGAACTTGATGATTCGCCTCGAATGGAGATTTCGAGACTTCCTTGAAGGGATTTGCCAGGTCTTCGTCTTTCACTTTACTCCCCGTGACTATTTCTTTCTTCTTATCCGCCGACTCACCCTTATCAAGAGTCGCTTCGTCTTCAAAATCCAATCGTATTGGCTCAACGGTGTCCCTCCGGTTGTTGTGCTCTTTTATCATTGACTTGAGAGTACATTACATACCCTTCTAAATGCTCTCTCGTCAATGGTGTGGAACTTCCCTCTACCCTTCCGGAAGCTTCAGGTGGTGTCGAACCCGTCATTCTATAGCTCTAGCAGATTGAATGCAGGTCCCACGGATGGCGCCAATGTCGAAGTATTTTTTTGTAGGTTGTCGCAGCTATCTTTCAGCCTTAGGAATAAGCCTTCTAGATACCTGCTAAGATGAACAACGCGTTAGTCTCGCCCCGGGTGTTATCCCAGGACCCGACACCGGCGTAAGAGTAAGTATGTGTTCTGACGAAAGGTTCAGTATAAATGTATGTGTGTGAAAAACGATACCTTTGCCTCCAACTACTATATGCGTATTTATACTACCTGATGTCACTATCTGGTCCCTGAGACCGTTGTACTTTATGGGACCACTGGTGTCGTCAGGACTGACACTGGCCCCTCGCACTCTCTCGGTGTACTTTCGACATTCGGAGAATGAGACGAATTGTGTCCGAGCAAGGTGCCAAAGAATGCTTGCAGTCAACTCGCCTTTCGGCCGTAGCCTCCAGCAGTGTCTATCGGAGAGCCTTTTGGTTGTGTTCAGGGTCTTTTCGTTGACGAAGGACCATATACGTCGTCAGTTAGCAAATCTGTTGCAGAATTATGATACAGTATAAATGAATACAGTAGAAACTCTTTAATATAATACACTTGGTACCACCAAAATTCATTAATTAAAAGAGTTATTAATTAATCGATAAATTAATAATTATTAATTTATATATTAATTAATATTTTATTAATTTATAGTAGAATACTTAGTTTACAAACACGTTTGTTTACCATGTCGAGAGGTTTTGGAGGGTGTTTGTTTACCATGAGATGATAAAAAAACTGATAGCGTAAACATGTTGGTACAGGTCCTTATGAAGGTAGAAAGCCAGATGCCACCTTTATGTTTGTTGGTCATTCATACTTTGTATTTGGTAATTTTAGCAGTCCATTAATGCAAATTGTTCTATTTGTAGGGAAAATCTTAGGACTTGGCTCTTCTAATTCATTTGTTAATAGTATTCTAATCCTCATTCACCGGTTTGTATCACAACTTTTTCCTGGTAGATAAGATTATATTTTTCTCTATTGTGTGCCTAATATTGTTATGGTATGTTGCTACAGCTAAGATAATCGATCGAATTAAGCACTTCTGATTATGATAAGGAAAATCTCCATGAGAGATTAGGAAAGCTTTTTGGTGGCGTTGTTGTTTTCAAGGTTCGTTTTAATGTACACGTCTTTAGAATTGTTAATCAGGATAAACTAGAATTGGAGTAAATGAGTATATCACAACCGGGTATTCTACTGACCCAAACCTATTCTATATCGTGAATTCTTATTGTGAGTCTGTGCGTGTATCTACCACCAAATATAGAATATTTTGTTTACAAATTATAATTAGTGTAAATACTCATTTGGAGTGCAAATTAAAACACCATAACGTTCATGGTTCTTTGTGACACCCTTTTGAAGCCTGACTTGAAAACGATATGCAGGGCTTAAAAGGTACCGAAAAAAGTTGCAGATTGAGATGGTCAAATTACCTACGACCGAACATCAAACACGGGGGTTTCTCAAAAGAAGAAGACAACCTTTGTATGGCAGCAGGTTTAATTCTAAATCTTTTGCAAATTGAATCAGAACAAAGTTATGATATTAGTGAATGTTTTGTTTGATATATATTTAGTTATATGTATATATATATTATTAAGAGGTTGTATGGGATTGATTATTCTAACAGGTAGGATTATATGAGTTTTGGTTTTTATGGATGTTTGATTTGATAAGTGTATAAATCAAGTGTGTTTGTTATGCGTTTGAGTTGTAAGTTAAGAATGTGGTATTAAATTTTTGATTTTTATGAATCTTTTGTTTGATATGCTTATAGTCTTTTATAGTAAAAGTAACTATGCATAGTGAACTGTTACCGAGGCTGCGTTTGGAATTGGGTTTTAAAGGTGATGCGAAAAATGGACTATGTAGGGATGAGCATTTCGAACCGAATCCCGGAACCGAACCGGAACCGTACCGAAACGGTACCGATTCTTGAAATACGGTACGATACTGGGACTACGAAATAAGGTGAAAAAAAAATCGAGACCACTAATTGATGCGATCGGTACCAAATCGGGAAATTCCCGTAAAAAGCCGGAAAAACCCGATTTCCCGGTACCGATACCGGTACCGATATCCGAATCCCCTTCGGTACGGTACCGGTACCACTAATTTATGCTCGGGAAAAAATCGGTACCACTATTCGGTACGGGATCGGTACAGTACCGGTATCGTGCTCATCCCTAGGACTATGGATTGCGGTATTTGAGTTATAAAAGATTCATGCTTAAAAACCGATTTGAAGTAATGAGATAATTCGGAGTAGTAAATTAGTAATAGCTTTTGGAAATTATTTTTTACTAATAGCTTTGTTGTGGCCTAATATGATGTATTTAGAATTATCTGTTATAATGGCTTATCAGTATTGAATGCCTGTATTGAGGCAAGTTGCATAAGGATTTAAGCATTTCCATTGGAACTCCCAAACTCTTTGGTTTTTTGTTATATAATCTATTTCATATGTGTATATATTGAGTGTGTTTGCTATGAACAGGAGTTAAAATTATCAAAGTTTTGGTTTTGGTTTTTTAGACTTAAAGTTAAGTTAATAACCATGTATTGAAGTTTTGATTTTTAAGCATGTTTTATTTGATATGGTATCATATTTATGAATGCCAAGTGTATCTGCTATGAATATAATTAGAATTAGAATTTAACAATGGCCATTAAACTTTTTTAAGAATGTTTTATTTGATATAGTTTTAGATGGTATAATTCTACAACTTTATGAAGAGTTTGATATAGAAAGTCTTATCCATCGATAGTACATATTGAGTGACTTGCAACCTATTTAACCCAATTCCCTTTAAGTTAGTCTTCTATGTTCAAATTAAATTATAATCTGCTTCTTAATGTTTTCTAAGGATTATATTGCTAATAAGAATCCCTTAAAAGTTAAAATATATATATATTTTTTAATTATTTTGCTAATATGTTACAACTCTTATTTTATAAGCACAAGAGATGATTCACTGTACTAAAGTTGGATTAGCAACTGTATGAAAAACTCTTTGGATTTCATTAATAAAGATAGGTTGAACATGAGACCTAAATGCTAATGCCCGTTTCTTATATACACTCTTTTGTTAGTTCTTGATGCTAATTCTATGTATTCATTACAATTTACTTTTTTTTTGAAAAATCACTAATTCTATGTCTATTATCATTTAGGTTTCATCGGTTGCGGCACATTCATTGGTCTTGAGCAGTCTAATAGCTCAACTGCCTAATCTTCCAATACAAAACCAATGTATTCTTGGGTGTACCCACAAAGTTCTTTGCCCCCTGCAGTCATATCTGCATTAGCTTTATCTACCAAAGGGCAATGTATTAGCGCCAAAAAGCTCTTTATTCTACTTCAGGTTATACTTCATTATGTTATATTTACTATAATTGTTGTATAAACGTGTAAGGCGATGGAGTTTTTAGTTATACGAGATGGTGTACAAGAACTAAACATATGGCCAATTAGTAGGTATGTGGCACAAATGCAGGGAATCATGTCAATGGCTGGGAACACCATACCTCCGGCACCACCCTTGCAACTTTGAATTTTGGAAGGGCAACTCAGAGCCAAGCAATGAACAAAGCTTCATGTTTAGTGTAGTCGTACAGAGTATAAAGTATCAAACTAATCTAAAAAAATACGTTGTTATTATGCTATGAAAAATGTTTGTTACTGTTATTTGTGGAATATTTTTAATGTGCCTGGTGTAATTTATGGCCATTTTAGCATACTCTATGGGGTTTTTGGCTAAGCTTATATGATGGGCTTATGAGCTTATTAGCTTATATATGATAAATAAGCCTAAAGTAAGTATTTTGCTAAGCTTATATGAGTGGGCTTATGAGCTTATATAAGAGGGTTTTGATAAGCCCAAATTTTGTGGCTTATATATGAAGGGGTGGACTTATATAACGTTATTACAATAACTATATCATTGAAATAATATAGCAATTTTTTATGTGGCAAGTGAGATACGAAAGATTTAGCGGATTTGTGGAATGTTAATACACTAAAATGATAAAAAATGTAATAGGAGATCGTTGCTGATGAAGAAGTATCTTCGTACATTGCTTATGGAGAGACAACATATGAGCAAGCCAAAGAACTCATTACAACGAAGAAGTAAGAACAATTATAAGCATTGTAATGTGAAAACAAGTGTGTAAATATTGAATAAGTATATAAAAGTCATGTTTAGATCAAGTATTAAGAATTTCTTTTTATTTGTATTGGATTTGAAAGGGTTAAGTGGCTAACAAAGTCATTCAAATTATGTGTTTCTCAAGATATGTTTCTTATACATATCTTTAATAAATTGTTTGAGCTACGTTGATGTTAATGATACTAATATTTGGTTGGTTAGTTGAGTCTATGTTAGTTTTTAGTCTAATTAATGCTTAATGGAATAAATTAGTTAGCAAAGGCTCATTTATAGTTTTCGTATTTGGATTATCAGGTGGTTACTTAAACATACAGGAGAGTTAAAGGATAAAAAATTATTATTTGGATGCTCTTACTATACGGAGCAAGCTTAGGTACATAACAATATATGGGTTGGAATGGGTCGGTATATCGTTTGCTATAAAAAAGACATGGGATCAAGTGGGTTAAAGTGACTGGTCTTAGAGCTTCTATAACACTTAATAATATATCTTCATGGTAAATTTTGTATATTTCAACTTTTGCAAGACGTTGACTCACATGAATAAATTTTTTACTGGATAGGACGACAAAAGGGGTGCACAAGAATCTTCTGCAAGAGTATAGGCATCATTTGACAATATATACAACTTGATATTGCAATAAATTTACCCAAATCGACCCATATAAAAATATACATGCTTTGACCCAAAACGCTTATTCTTGCCCACTAATTTGAAACACAAAAGATTAAAGATGGTAATTTTCTTTGAATGCTTCAAACGTTTTAACTTTACCGAGTCGTCGAGCCATAGAGGGGTGTTGTATTGTTATCGAGTGTCACATTTATAATTAATTGGTAGAAACCACCACCTCTTACACCATGTTCTGAGTGTGTTTTTTTTACCGACTCACTTTTGTTAATTATGATGTTATATCAAAGTTTTCCTTTTTAGAACTATAATGTCATATGAGATAATTATTCACTTTGTAAGTATAGGTAAATCCTCTTGAAATGGAGAAGAAGTACACATCAAATACCATCATTAGAGAGGTATTTAAATTATATATAAACTATATTGCAATAATGTCATTTGAGTATAGTATTCACTATGCTCTGGCTAAACAATAAGTACCAGGCGTCGACATTGAAACCATTGGTAATTTAGATAATATATAAACGAATATGTTATCAATTACCTTAGCCAGGGCAGTTGAGCCAATGGTGATTATTGATATTATCAAAAAAAATAATAATAATAATAAAATAAAATAAAATAATAACTATTATTATGCCTATTGAAGCTCACTACTAATACTATCATGCCTATGGATATATATTAGGATGGATTGAAATTCTGTGTTCCAAACTACAGGCTTGCTTTAAAAGTCGGAGTGTCGATTATGTTGTTAAGAAACATAGACCAATCAAATGGTTTATGTAATGGTACAAGACTTCAAGTACTTAAATTAACAAGAACCTCTATTCAGGCGCAGATCATTAACGGAACCAACTTCGGAATAAAGGTGATTATTCCAAGGTTGAGGATTACTCCGTCAGATAAGCGTTTGCCTCTTAAGATTGTCAGGAAACAATATCCAATATCAGTATCTTTTGCCATGACAATTAACAAAAGCCAAGGGCAATCGCTTTGTAAAGTTGGTTTGTACTTGCCCCGTCCTGTGTTCACACATGGACAACTGTACGTTGCCGTATCAAGAGTAAAAATCAAGCGGGGTTTGAAGGTTGTCGTTTGTGATCATGATGGTAATCTCTTCAAAACCACAATAAATGTCGTGTATAAAGAAGTACTTGAAGGTCTTTGAACAAGGTTCATGTTATATCATGTATGTATCATTGGTGTAATCACGTTATATTATACTATGATTCATTATTTTTAATGTTACAAGGTTTGTTAGCAACTCAATTGATCATTGAAATCACACATCATTTTATGTTCGAGTCAATTTATTTTAGATTGGCAACGCGATGGTTGTAAATCGATTGTGACTCAAACATATTTTACATTTAACAAATTTACGTTATTACTTTTATTATCATCTCATTTATCTATTTCTTTAAAAACTAACCCGGTGTCAACGGGCCTCTAAGCTAGTTATTGTATACAATGCATGTACTGTATATCAAATGAACGGCCCAATTAAATGCCCAATTAAATGTGCAATTAAATGCCCAAATAAATGTATTAGATGCAATGAATCTTGCAATTTTAGCATGGACTATGGACTATGAGAAAACAACACCAGAAGTTCTTACCATGCTAAGGAAAATTAGAGACGAGATTCAAGGGGAAATTGATTTCAACAAAAAACAAAAGACAATTGAGTCATTTTTCAAGAAACCTTCATAAATCATTCATGTAATATGCTATATATAAGGACTTATTAATTTATATTTTATATGAGGTCTAAAGAAATTATCAAAAATGTACTACTATTATCTTATAATTTTAGCGAATTATTAATTTAGCACCCTATCCCCGAGTCGGGACCGGCAAAAAATATTATCTTAGAGAGTTTATTAAATAATCGAGTATTAATTTATCGAGTTTCTACTGTATGTTATATATTTGGAAAGAATTTATTGTATCTTTGTAAGGCGTAATGCGAATGCATCATTGGTTTCAAGTATTGGTCCAAAGAGCATTTAGCATTACTATCTATATTGTTAGAGTTACGTGAGGTCAATAAGTTGGGTAGGGTAGGTCAGCAAGTTGGGTGGGGTGAAAAAGTCAAAATGGTTAATTTATGTGTGGGTAAAACGGGTCAAAATGACCAGATACGTAAAAGCTCAAAACGGGTAGTCTTTCTATGTGTAGAACGGGTCAAATGACCAGCAACCTTTTTACACAAGTGACGGTGTGTGATATAAAAATGTTAGTTAGTAATCTAACATGATCCCTCATCAGCTGACTTTTCCTTAATGTTTAATTCATTAGAAAAAAAATATGGTACTGAATTAATCCAAACACAACTTAACGTATCAAAATTCCTACTTCTAACATGTACTTCATATATACATATAGGAGAGAAAAGGTTTATGCGGTTTCATGCGTTAAACATACATTTTGTTTTCCTGTTTATTGTAATGCACGGCTTACTTAAAAAAAAAAAAAAAAAAAATCGATTTATGTCTCACCAAATGTTCAAAAAGGTTTTTACATGTATATCCAACAAATGAGAAAACGAAAAAAGAAAATCAATTCGATGTGACATATCATAATGGTACAAATACAAAAACGAAAAAAAGAAAATCAATTATAATGGTACAAATACAAAAACGAAAAAAGAAAATCAATTCGATGTAACATATCGTGATGGTAAGAAAAACTGGCCATACATTCTTTGTGACCACTTATAAGTTTCGAATAAAAAAGACTACTACTAACTAGAGGTAGGATCAAATGAGAAATATAATTAATAAGAGAAGAATGAGAAAAAAACACAACTACAAATATTAGATGCATCAATAAAAATAGATGCATCTTCCTATTATTTATTTATTTTATTTGAAATGTATGACTACAATTTTTTCTCACTCTTTTCATTTAAATGATTCTTCTCAGTAAACCATACTATTACCAACTAATAATATCTCCATATTTTTATCATCCATAACAATTTGAAGCATACGTGTTGTGTCCCCTTACTTAACTTAATTTTAGACTTTTTTTTTTAGGGTCAATTGCATATATACCCACTAAAACTTGCATATTTGCATATATACCGAAAACATGCTTAAAATGCATTATACATCATGCAATAAAAACTTGTATTATGAAAAAATATGCAAATTTTTAAGTTTTAGTGGGTATATATGCAATTCCCTTTTTTTCTATGAGTTTAAGTTAGAAAATTCTTTTTTATATCGACTTCTAAATCTCAACGAACACACAAAACAAACACGTTATCTCTTATATTATCACCACCACCCACTGTTCTAAAAGGCTCATGAAGGCATGAGGCTTCGCAAAGGCCTGTGAGGAAGCTTGATCATGCCGTCATGCCTTATAGCACATGTTTTTGTAAACTCGATGTTTATATAAATATTTTCATATTTTTTTGCCTTTATCGCCCACTTAATAACACAAAACTTTTAGCTAAAAGACATGAGGCTTGATAATGCCGCCACGTCACGCCTCACGCTATTTATAACCTTGCCACCACCTTTTTCTTCACAGTACGATTTATGGGTACATCTTACAACCAACTTTCATCATCACCGATATAAAAATCTTGAAGACTTTTTATTTTATTTTTTTTAATCAAGTATGATACATAAAAATTACAACTTTTTTTTGACTTTTTGTTATACGCGTATTTTTTAAATACTCATTTTGTCTCTCAATAAATCTCTTTTTTGACTTTTTGCACTCTTTTTATTCAAATATTATATAGGGTCAAAAGTTATTGACTTTCAGCTTTAGTCCGTTTTTTTTTATATTTTGTTCGTTTTTCTTACGTTTTTGTCGGTTTTTGTCCGTTTTTCTTACCCTTGTTGTAGATTTTTGTCCGATTTTATCAATTTTTTTTACGTTTTGTTTACTTTTATTCGTTTTTCCCATTTTTCTTACATTTTGTTTCTTACGTTGTTGTTTGTTTTTGTACTATTTCAACATATTGAAAGTTTTGAAATTTTTTTTCAAACAGAAAAAAAATTTGAAAAAACAATTTCCAAAAAAAAAATTGGAATTTTTTCGCAAATTTGAAAAAAAAAATTTCAAAACTTTTTTGAAAAAAGAAATCCCGAAAAAAAATTTGAAAAAAAAAAATTCCAAAATTAAAAAAAAAAAAGAAAAAAAGAAATTGGAATTTTTTTTTCGAAATTCTTTTTATAAAAATAATTTTTTCAAAATTTGGACACATTGAAAAAAAAAATTGAAAAAAAAATTATTTTTGTTTGTATTTTTCAAACTTTGACACATTGAAAAAAAATTACGTTTTTGTTTTTTTTTCAATTTTTTTTTTTCAATATGTCCAAATTTCAAAAAAATTATTTCGAAAAAAAACAATTTAGAAAAAATTTCCAATTTCTTTAAAAAAAATTAGAATTTTTTTTTCCAATTTTTTCTTTAAAAACATTTTTGGAAATTTTTTTTTTCAAATTTGCGAAAAAATTTCAATTTTTTTTGGAAATATTTTTTCAAAATTTTATTCTTTTTTGGAAAAAAAATTTCAATATGTTGAAATAGTACAAAAACAAACAAAAACAGACAAAACGTAAGAAAAACGAGCAAAAATGAATAAAAATAGACAAAAGGTAAGAAAAATGGATTAAAAACAGACAAAAACCTAAAAAAAAAGGGTAAGAAAAACGGACAAAAACGGATGAAAACCGATAAAAACGGACAAAACGTAAGAAAAACGGATAAAAACGTAAGAGAACGGGTGAAAAAGTATAAAAACGGACTAAATCGAAGTTAATAACCATAAGGACCATTCTGTAACTTTTTAACTGAAAAAAAAGTTAAGGGATGACTGTGAAAGTCAACGCAAGCCACATGGACCATTTCTGCCAATTTTCAAACTTTGTGACCTGGTAACCTACTAGTTCCCGGTCATATTCGACATCGTTCCAAATTTGAAAGTATTTTGCGTACAATGGTAATTTTCAAAGTTCATTGCGTTACATCTCGCTTTGAAAAACTATGTTGCGTATCTTTATCTTTCACCATATTATATAACACAAACAAAATATTTAAGGTAAAAGTTGAACAATAAAGACTGAAAAAAGTCAAAGTGAAAATTTATTTAAATACGGAAGGAGTAATATTTTGTAAAATGGGTTCGAGTCGGATTGTTTTGGGGGTTTTGGGGGGGGGTTGGTGGTGGCGCGTGAGATAAGAGTAGGTGGTGGTGGTGGTGTCGTGCATTATTGGTTTTTAATAGTTTTTGGTGTTGAGTTCAGGCGTATTTATATTTTTTTTATTTGTTTAGTAACCTAAACATGAGTTCTTATGGTTATAATTCGATGGGCTATCAAGAGGATAATGAAGGGTCGTGGGGAATTGATCTTTGGACCACTTAAAAAGAGATACAAAGACGATTGCAATTTGACACCGACCATCACAATGTGTTACTTTTACTTTTAGTACCTTTTAACTATCATTTTAGAACCACTCGAACTAGAAGAATGAAAATTCATAATTCACATATACGCCATCAATATATATATAAGCAATAGATCGGCAAACATGAAGTGAAAATACTCGCCTGACTAAAGATACCAAAGATAGCATAGTACAAAAACTACTTCTTGCACTAGCGAGTAGCGCGTATGCAATCTCTAGCTAAAGTTTAGGCCGACAACAAACAGTCCCGTTTCATTAAAACGTTCTCGAAAAAAGAAATAAATTGGCCCAGTTTGGTTCAACTTGATGATCGAGTGATCTTTAATTACCATAAGTGGTCGATCTTGTAGTGCATATATGTAATCTTTAGTGTTATACAAAATACTTTCATTAAATATATTGAAATTACGATGTAATTTAAGTAAGTTGTATTCCTATTCCTAGTCTTATATGTTTTGTTGTCAACATATTTAAATTTTAAAGTGAGCATTAAAAATATTTGTCTCATGAAATGACATACGGGACTTTGATATTATGCGCTTATAGTTTGCTTTAGAGGAAATTAGGGCTTGGCGAGAACTAAGATTACGGGCTACATGTTTTTGTAGTTGCTGCCAATTTCTTTTAAAATGATGGTATAAAAATGAGAGCTGAGACAAGTAATGTAATTAAACTCAATTTTGTTAGTGATTCTATTGCAGAATTATGATATAGTATAAATGAATATGTTGTTCTATATTTGGCTAGAATTTATTGTAACTTTGTAAGGCGCGAATACATCATTGGCTTCAAGTGTTAGTCCAAAGAGAATCTAGCATTACATAATATATTGTTAGAGTTATGGGAGGTCTCTATAATCAACTAACAAGTAACAGTGGACATCTATTACTATTAGGGGTGGACAAATGGGTATGGTAGGGTAGGTCAGCAAGTTGGGTCGGGTGAAAAAGTCAAAATGGGTAATTTATGTGCGGGTAGAACGGGTCAAAATAACCAGATACGTAAAAGGTCAAAACGGGTAATCTCTCCATGGGAAGAACGGGTCAAATGACCAGCAACTAGGGGTGGAAACGAGCCGATGAAAAGGCTAATTACAAATTAGTAATCTTACAGGATCCCTTATCAGCTAACTTTTCCTTACCCTTTACATGTTTAACTCACTGAAAAATACATAATACTGAATCAACCCAAACACAAATTAATGTGTCAAAATTTATACTTCTAACATGTACCTCATATCTATACATATATATGAGACTAATCATGACACGTCACTAATGCTTACATGGCATTATAATGATGACATGGAAATGCTTACATGGCACAACATCCGACTACATATTTAAAAAAAAAATTGTCACTGACAAGAGTTGAACTCAGGTTTACATCTCCACATACATGCACCTCAACCAGTTGAGCAATCCACATTTTATGGTAAAAGCTATTTTTATCAAAGAGGTACTCTTTCTACAACATTCCCAACTTCTATCTTATCATACTAACCTGTGTCTCCTCATCAATAGCAGTCAAAAAATTTGTAACCGACTCCCTTGTCACACGCATTTCCTAAAACAATCCCCAAATCACGCTCATCTTAAAATGTATACCATGTTTAGGTCGTTTACTTTTGGATATGATTATGTGATTTTCAAAATGCCAAATCTTCTCATCAATGTGTTCGGATTTCAAAACGCAACATACAATCACGATTTGGCTCTCCATAATGAAGGTAAATTGAATTACTCAATTTTAGGGTTTTCTTTTAAATCCATTCGCAATGATTTTTTTTTATTTTTTTTATTATCAGAATTGATTTCCGATGATGTTTGTGATTTGGGGATTGATCACTTGAAAATCTTAGGAAGTTTAAAATTGAAACTTTAGAATACTACTATACCTTTTTTTTAACTTTTAATTCTTTCGATTTCATGTTCTATGAATTGATGGATTTTTTTTTGTTACATTTTGATTTCTTTGTAGTTATTTTATAATGAGTTAATCTAATATACTTGTATGCGTGTTGCGTTCTCTTGAAGATTTCTGGCTACAGGTCTTCATCCTCGAATCCATCATTGTGGTTAACAAACACAATGCACTGGTATATTACCTAGCCAAGCATAAACATTAGAACCATGATTGTTGATCAACAATAAAACATAGTTTTTTGGTAATTTATTTATAGGTTCGTTAAATTGCCCATACTATTGAATTTGGGTTTGTTGAGGGCAATTGCAATGCAAGATAATGTCTTTATATTCAATTGCCATGTTAAAAGAACAAGTATGTAATGCAATCCAGCCTTGATTTCTTTTTATGTTGTTGATGACACATATCCATCTCTTTTTCATGGTATACTATTTTTATTCTTCAAGGATGTTTGTTTTAAAATCCAGTCATTGATTCTTTTTTATGTTCTATAGTTTAAGCTGATTATGGTTTATTATGTGCCATGTAGAAAAACTGTATGCCAATACGCCAAGGTGTTGTACGTGGTTTGACAGTATCTACAGATGGGTGTGTGCTTGTGCCATGTGGAACAAATTGCACGTAAGAAGCCTAACCAACTTTTACTTTCAAGATTATAGTCCTCTGAATAAATACAACTAAAAAGCGTATCTTCTTTTCTCAATTGTAAGGTGTTAAACTATGGAGGGTTCCTCTTGCAAGTGGCATGGACTCAAATGAGTCCTCATCTGATAATAAGGTCAGTGCTACCTTCTTTTCCAATTTCTTGATACATATCATCCCTCATCCTAACATGTTTGTATAATTTCTTTTCTGATGTCAGTCAATTGCATCCTATTTTGGGAGTAATGGTTTCTCAAAAGTTTTCTAGTAGTCTATACATCATGCGTTTTCATATTTTTTTTATTTTTCGCTCAAATGGTACTAACATCAGTTTAATATTTTTAATCATTTTAGGGCTGTGGACCATCGATGGGAAGGTGATATTTTCACAATAGTCGGTGGTGCACAAATAGATATATGGGATCACAATAGGTAATAATCTCCATCTTCAAGATAAGGAGATATATAATTTTTACATGACCTTATTAATGTTTTGTACATATAGATCGCATCCGGTTAACACTTTTGAGTGGGGAAGTAGTTCAGTTATCTCTGTCCATTTTAATCATGGGGAACCAAATATCTTGGCAACATCCGGCGGTATATCCTCGCACCCATATAAACGTCATTCAATTTTACTTTGTGATGGTATTGCAAAATATATCAGACTTGTAGCTCCCATGTTGTATTAGCTTGCTAAGTAGTATACAAAAGTTGTTAACTTAGAAAAATAAGTGTATACCATGTTTTGTTTTTATGTCATTGAATATAATATGACTGCTTTCTTCAATTTTCACCAACCGGGCTAACGTAGTTGTTGCGACGTTGTATAATGTCTTTACACTCAAGTCTTTTGAAGTGGAGAAAGCATTTGTGTCTTACTCATCTGAACCAACTTGACTTTTGTTTTCTGTAGAAACATAGATCAAGTTTTATGGAGAAATCACTACCTCTCACAGTGAAAGCTAAAAAGACCCAATCCTCCTTTCTTCTTTTGTCTGTAGAAATAATATTCATGCTTATTTTAATGATCCTTTGTATAACTTATCGCTGAAAGCTAATACTACCATATCATATTAACTAGCCTTCTGTCTTCTTTTTTTTTTCAATAGGGTCAAAACTGTTTTCCTTTGGAAAGTGCCTTTCATATAGTAATTATAGTCTATGACTAAAACTTGGATTTTTTTAGCATCTCCTTATTCAACATGATCATTAGTTAGTCGAAGTATAAACTATGGTCTAGGTAGATATTTAGTATTGTAAACAGATATCGTTGAGTGCCTATATAGATACAATATATCTTTAATAATCTATCATTCCTGCTCCATTTGCTAATCTCCTGTATGTTTTCTTGCTTCCTGACTTGTACACATGTTGTTTCACTATCGTGCACACTTGGTTAGGTTATCTCTTTTATATTGCAATTGGTGTTTAGCATCATTTATGCATCTTTGTACTTGATCTTTACTATTTTTGTTTCTTATTTCTTCTTTTTGTAGTTGATGCGATTTTAATTTATGATTTCTGAGCGTCCATTGTATCATCAATAAATTATGCAGAGTATGCATCAATATGTCACCCTAAACTCGGTTTAAAATCACTAATGAACATTATATATCATTGTTGAGGTGGTTAATAATACATTTTGATATCTTAATGTGTCCTCTTTACTCAGGATTCTGAACTAATTTATGGCTTTAAGTATATAATAATTCATTTTGATATCTTAATGCTCCAAAAAGATAGTATCGATTTCGAATTTTCAAAAATAATTGACTCTTTGTATGATTATTATGTTTTAAATCTATAAGCGATTTCAACACTATCTTAATTGCTTTTGTATCACGGTTCTACTAATAGTTAAAAGGACAAGTTTTTCAAATAATGATGATAATTATTTATACAATATTGCTCTATAATCTTTTATTTTTGACACATTCATCCCATTTGATCCATTCCCTTTGCCACCATTATTTCATTTACCGTATAACATATTAAGCAATCAACCAATTATATGTAAATGGATCATTATTACCACCTGCATCTTTTATTCATCAATACTTACACTTTTATTTTCTTTAACGTTCACTAACAAAAAATGTTTCTTAGCTTCGAGGTTGATGTCAAATACATTTATGTGTATGCAAGTCATAAAGAACACCATCTCCTTTGCTTAAGATAACAAAAGATCATGATTAAACATCACCAAAGGATCATGATTAAATTGACGGAAACATGTTTAATATTGCTACTTAGTGAGATATTGAAAATAGTTATGAATGTACGATTTTTTATATATCTAATGTACACTAATATTGGTTAAATTCACAAGTCAGTCGCTTATGTTAACCCAATACATGCTTGTACCATTTGTTTCGTCCACTTCTTTTCAATTCAATCTATTTTTACACCTATAGATTTATGATTTATTTTATATATAGTAGAAGATTAAATATACACTAATTTGTATCAAAACCAATAAGCTTATGTAATGTTATAAAGTGTATTTTTGTGGTTTTCTTCTAAAAGGGTCTTTCAAATAGCTTGTTAAAAATTATCAATTCTCTTTGCATCATATCCAACAAAGTAATTCAAGCATACTATCCATTTCAACATTTCTTTTCATGTGATACCAAGATGTACCAACTTTTTTTTTCTTTTCTCCGAGATGTTTTGCTATGACCCTTAATAATAGTTAAGGACAAACATTATCTCAAGTTAAGTTGTTTCCAATAAGGCAAGTATTTTCACGGGGCCAATTTTATGTGGATATTTCAAGAGTTAAGAAGAAAAAAAAAGTTTGAAGGTCCTTTGTTATTATGACAAAGACATAAAATACACAAAGTCCACAACAAACGTCATTCGACATGTATTATTATAAAGCTAGCCCACCCATTCATTACGTCATGTGTTAGATATAGAGGAATTTACAAAACTATGACCCAAAATGATACTTATTTATAACTTGATTAACTTTTATGCCATATTGTTAAACTAGGACCAATTTTTAGATATTTCATGATTACCCTTTCCTCACATACAACACGCTCCTACACTTTTCGTCCACAATGAATAAGCACCATGTGATTTAAATGGTCACATGCTTTTCATTGTTCTTTTTACATATAATACATGAGTACTTTCTTTTTGTTTCCAATTTTTGAGTCTTAGATAGTTGCCGTTATTTACTATTTATTTACGTCCAATTAAACTTCATCAAGTAATATAATGAAGTTTGGCCGCATCTGGTAGTATAATAAGTATACATATATGGGAGAAAAGGTTTATGAGGTTTTATGCGTCAAACATACATTTTGTTTTCCTATTTATTGCAATGCACGACTTACTTTGGTAAGAATCGGTAAGTAGTTCTCACTAAATACTCATAAAAGTTCTTTATATGTATATCCATGAGGCGTCTCATGGATTTCGATTGGTAGTCAATTCTACAGAAGGCCCTCAAACACACACATAATATACATATGTATAAGTAGTGCATTAATTAATTAAAGTCGAGTCTCATATTGTGTTCATATATATAAAAGAATTGCATGAAATTTGATGGCCCTCGTCAAGCGGTGGTCCTGTGCAATCGCACCTCTTGCACTCCCCTAAAGCCGGCCCTGTATATCCGGCAACAACAATTTATGCATTTTGCTTTAAAAAGCTCATAAAGTAAGAGTTAGGTTTTGTTAGCAGAAATATATGTACACCAATAAATTTAATATGGTTGGAATCTTGCACGAGTTATTTTATTTGTTCATTGATTTTTAGTCAGGGCTGTTTGTGTTTTGCGTTCGAGATGGTTTAATAAATAGTTACTTAGAGGGGTTTAGATTGTAGCTGTGAGGGGTTTAATATGGTTGGAATCGGTAATTATTTTTTTTTTCTTTTAATTTTCAAGTGGGTATTGTGTTTGTGAGTGAGGTTTATGTTTGTGTTTGAAAATCATTATTGTGATAGTTTTTTTTTTTTTTTTTTTAAGTTGCAGGTTATTGGCCTAAGGAAGGAAGGAGGAAGACGGGCAGTGGACTTTATATATATATTTGGTATAGTGAGGAGTCATTGAGTGGATGACAGCTGGTGAAATTGTGTGGCTTTTGTATGGTTTGTAAATGATTTTTATCAATTTTAAAATATCATTGATGAAAATATTGTGATAATTTCATTAGTATATATACTTCCGTTCTCTCAAAACAAGTATAACAGTTAACAAATAAATTTCTAAGTTTTGGATTTTAGAAAACTATGTTAAACTTAAAAAGTTAAAAACCCATTTCATATTAAAAATGTTTTTTTTTTTTAAAGTAATTTTATATGAGTGGTTATTAAATAATCTGATTTGACAAATACTAAGAAAACTTATTTAATTATTGTGATGTCTTTTTTTATTCATGTAATGTGTTTTTTATTAATGAAATTAAATTTTAGTTATATATATTGTTTTATTTAAAAAATATATATAAAACTTCAACGGATACAGCGGTGTTATGCTTGGGGTGGTTTTGGTCTATAGCGAAATGTGGTGCCATAAGAAAAAGGTGTTGAGGTGGCATCACTTTTTGCCACGGCACCACCTACGGCACTAAGGGTGAGCATATGACCCGAAAGGACCGGACCGACCACATTCGGTCGGTCCCAGTCCCGACTTTAGGTAGTGGTCCTGGGTCGGTCGGGACCAAAACCCGAATTTGGCCTTGTTGGACCGGACCGACGGACGGTCGGACTGGACCGACCACATTGATCCGGTCTCGGTCTAAGGTTTATGCCGAAATCGGTTTTCGGTCCGGTCCGGTTTTGGCCGGTCCGGACCGGTTTTTGGACCATGCACACCCTTATACGGCACTACACGATACCTAGCCATCTAAGCAAATGCCTGAATACATATGCGCTTTTTATTGAGATGCAAATATGAAAAGTTGGTAAAAATCGCGAATGGATTGTATTCCCCTCCATTTAGGGCACCAACTTCTCGGATGCCGGCACAGTCCAAGAAGTAAGCGGGCAGCTGTGTGACAATACTACAAACTCATGCATTTGTGTACATCTACGGAAACTCCTCACAATAACTTTCTTGCATATCTTATTTTACATGTTTACAAAATGTATTCACCACGAGAATAAGTAGCTCAAAAAGTGTACCTTGATAGGACTGTGGACATACTAGGATTTCTCAAACCCATATCTTACATAATTTAATTACGGAGTATATAAGAATGCATTAAACGACTACAAATCTCGTTCTTTACTTTATTGCTTTCTGTTACCTTATTTTGTTATCTTGTGAAGAAGCCTAAAATTACTTATATGCAAGCAACTTTAAACCTCATTATCATTATTTAAGTAGAAACTACATACATTTTAAGATAATATTATTTTATAGGGCAAATCACTTAAAAATGTAGCTAATTTGCAACTTTTTCCCATTGTATCTAGCATTCTTTTTTTTTTCTCATTAAATCATAAGCGCCATCGTTAGTCATTTTGTGTGTATTACCGTTAAAAAAACACAGCATCGTTAGTCCTTTATACTAAGCGGTTAATAAATAACTTAAAATTTGGTTATCTTACGCTAAACTTGCGTCGTTGGTCCTTTATACTAACGATCGTTAAAAAATAACTTAAAATTTGGTTTTCTTACTTTTCCGTCCGTTTTTTTCACGTTTTCATACGTTTTCGTTCGTTTTAACATGCTTTCGTCCGTTTTTTCACTTTTTTTTATCCGTTTTTACACGTTTTCGTCTGTTTTTCACGTTTTCGTCTGTTTTTTCCCGTTTCGTCCGTTTTTTCACGTTTTCATCCGTATTTACACGTTTTCATCCATTTTACACATTTTAGTCCGTTTTGCGTTTTCATCGCTTTAACGGTTTAGCCGTTTTAACGGTTTCGTCTGTTTTCACATTTTCATTTGTTTTACACAATTTCATCCTTTTTGCGGTTTTCGTTTTGTTTTACCGCGTTTTAGTATGTTTTACTGCGCTTTCGTCCATTTTAACACGTTTTCGTCCGTTATTCACGTTTTCATCCATTTTTTCACGTTTTCATCCTTTTTTACATGTTTTCGTCCTTTGTTTCACGTTTTCATCCGTTGTTTCACGTTTTCGTTCGTGTTTGCACATTTTGTCTATTTTTAGCATATTAATATTTTTGAATGTTTGCACATTTTGTAAAAGCGGATGAGATTGTGTAAAAGCGGATGAAACGGTGAAAACGGACAAAAATGTGTGAGAGCGCGTGAAAGCGTAAGAGGAAAACGATAAAGCAGACAGCGTGTTACTGAACAAAAATGAGAAAAAATAGGCGAAATCTGCTGACGTGCAAAAGCGGATGTAAACATATAAAAGCGGATGATACGTGAAAAAGCGGCAGCGTGTTAAAGCGGACAAAATGTGTAAAGGCGGACGAGCGTGGCGGATGGCGATAAGCGGGGCGGATGGCGATGAAAGCGAAAGGCGTGTTAAAACGGGCAGCGTGTAGAACGGATGAAAACATGCAAAACGGGCGAAAATGTGTTAAAGCGGATGAAACGTGTAAAAGCGGATGAAAATGTGAAAAAGCGGAAGAAAGCGTGTAAGCGAGCGAATACATATGTAAGCGGATGAAGCGAAGCGGGGCCAGCGTGTAAAACGAATGAAAGCGTGCAAACACGGACGAAAATAAAAAACGGATAAAAACGTGTAAAAAAATATGAAAACGTGAAAAAATGGTCGAAAACTTGAAAAAGCGGATGAAAGCGTGTAAAAACGTATGAAAACGCGAAAAAACGGACAAAAACATGCTAAAGCGAGCAGCGTGTAAAAGCGGACAGCATTGAAAAGCAGGGCGGAAAGCGTAAGAAAAGCGAAATTTTAAGTTATTTTTAACGATCGTTAGTATAAAGGACCAACGCGCCAAGTTTAGCGTAAGATAACCAAATTTTAAGTTATTTATTAGCGATTAGTTAGCATAAGGACTAACGATGCAAGTTTTTTGGTAACGGGTACACACAAAGGACTAACGATAGAGGTTTATTGACATAATGAGAAAAAAAAGAATGCTACATACAATGAGAAAAAGTGGCAAGATAACTACATTTTTGGGTAATTTGCCCTATTTTATATTAATACATGATAAAAGAATTCCTGCTAAAACTCCGTACATACACATGTATTATGACTAGTATAATTCCTATAACAACTAAAAATAAACCAAATCCCAACATAAATAAATGCATCGTATATGGTAATTATTTTTAGTGACGTATAAAGTTCACTATACAACCGAAAAGTGTACAAATTAACCCTCACAACTTCTTATTTTGAACGGCATTAGTAATATTATTAACTTAACTACAAAACTAAATACAAAAGGCACTCATGGTCAAGGTATTTCAGCTAATCTACACCTTTTGTGAAATTAACATTTAAAAAAAAATTTACATACATTGCCTACCATTTTCTTCCTTGTTTCGACTTCACGAACCAACATCGAGCTCCTCTATAGCTAAACCCTCTCAACTATCTAAAACTCTCGCAATGACCGCATTACCATCCCCTTTGAGTCGTCACGGGGTACAAATAAAAAGAAAAAAAAATCAATTCAATATAACATATCGTGATGGTAAGAAAAGCTCACCATGCATTTTTTGTGAGCCCTTATAAGGTTTGATAGGAAAAAATACTATCAAATGATCTAGAATTTTTGAAAAGGTGTTACATATTTTTTGTTTATAATTATGAGTATTAAAATTGCTCTAAAATTTATTAGGTAAAACCGTAAAACTAAAAGTTGTACGTGAAAAAAAAAAGAAAAAAAAAAGAAAAAGAAAAAGCCTTATTTTATTAAAAAAAATATTGATAAAGCCAGGGCCGGATTTAAGCATGTGCAGGGTGTGCGACGGCACAGGGCCTCCATTTTCTTAGGGCCCTAATTTCTGGATCTGTGGCGTTAGTATATACTCGGTTTTTGGTGTTTTTATACAGTAAAATGGTATTTTGTGAAGGAGTAAATATGTGTTACAACATTAGAATTTGATGATTTGAGTAGAGATTGAAAAAACAAAGCTTAAATACAGTAAAACATCTATAAATTAATAACCTCGATAAAATTTATAATTTGTTCAGTCCCAACTTGGGACCAGTACAAATTTGGACCCCAATCGTTAAATAATAAGATAATAATTTTTTTGAAACCCCAGCGTATATATATTAGTCCCAACGAAACTATAACTTAATAATTATTAAAATTCTATATATATATATATATATATATATATATATATATATATATATATATATATATATATATATATATATATTATGTGTGTTGTTGTTAGAGATACACTTCAAAATCCTAAGATTATTTAGTAAAAAATAGATCTATAGTCATTTTTTTTGTTAAACTTCAAATCTATATTTACTTTATCTTAGAATCTCCTTATCATGGCAAGGCTGTATCTCAACTTGAGTACTCTAGGGTAATTGGCTGCCTGATGTATGCCATGACTTGTACAAGACCTGATATTGGTTTTGCGATTGGGAAAATTGAGCGGGTATACTAGTAATCCTAGTGCTCATCAGCAAGCAGTTCAAAGAATGCTGAAGTATTTGAAGAAAACTATGGATTATAGTCTCTCATATATTGGTTACCCATCAGTGTTGGAAGGTTACATTGATGCAAGTTGGATCAGTAATACGAAGACAATTAGTCTACCGATTGGTACTGGTATTCCTACTTGGTGAAGGTGCAATTTCTTGGGCATCTAAGAAGCAAACTTGCATCACCAGTTCAATAATGGAATCTGAATTTGTGGCTTTAGCATTTCTTTAAAGAAGCTGAATGGTTAAAAAACTTGCTTCTTGAGATTCCATTGTGGCCTAAACCTATAGCACCTATTTCTATCCGTGGTGATAGTGCAGCTACATTGGCTAAGGCTTATAGCCAGATGTACAATGGTAAGTCTAGACACTTAGGTGTCGGACATAGCATGATTCGTGAGCTTATCATGAATGGGGTGGTATCTATAGAGTTTGTTAGATCTCAAGAGAACTTATCGATCACTTGGCGAAGTGCGGCTAGAGACTTGGTTATAAAAGTCTGCTAAAGGGATGGGTTTAAGTCCAACAGTCACTGAATGCTAGGACACCAACTCCTCTGAGGAAACTTAGGGCTGAGTTCAATGTGGAAAGCTGAACATTAGATTAATTGGAGCACATGTTTTATTTACATCCCAAGGTTGTGCTGAGAACCTGCTGAAAGGAGGATGAAGTCTTTACTTCTTAATGGTTAATTTTTCTTTGAAAAAGTGCATGGCGGGAACATGACTAAGAGGAACCACCTACGTAAATGTTGAAGTTTTGTCGTTTCAGGAAGCTTTGGACTTTAGCTTTTACAACATTTATGAATTTGGATATGGGCACATGGCTTGTATAGTGTCGGGAGCGATTAGTGTTTGAAAACTTGTGTGTATTTTATCTTAAGGTATTCAAATGGGTTGAAGGGTTCAATTCTTAGAACACCCCGATTCTCGAATATTTGAAACGTGTAATTTACTAAGATGGAAATTCAATCCTCAGGACATTTTCATTTATGCACATGTTTTGCTTGATGTTTATTTTTCATGCAAAGGAAGTGAACTAAATTTGGGGAGGATTGTTGGAAAATTTAGTGCACTTGTGGGAATAGTTCACACCTTGTAATGGGTTAGGAGTGCAGTGTACACCACATCCATGAACACCACGACTCTTGTAGTGGTTTGTATTGGTAGTGCTTGGTGAAAATACTGTTGTGGTTACCAGCGATTATCAGTGTTTCCACGAAGCGTACTTCCGGATTAGTGTTTCCAGCGAAGTGGTGTTTCCATGAAGTGGTGTTTCAGTAGTGTTTACACTGAAGCGTGAGTGTTTCAGCTGAAGCGGTGTAACCCGATAGCACTATGAAATAGCGATGAAATCTTGAAGCTTGTAGCGGCTTTGACCTATTCAGTGGCGAGTTTCGCTGCAATAATACGCGTTTAATTGGTCGTAACTACTAACGGCTATAATGAGGATAATTATGAGGCTATTAATGGGACGATTAATACTCATAATTCCATTGAATTAGCCAAGAGTATTATTATTAAATAGGATATCACGGTATGCATGAAAGACACGAGAAAGCGTAAACACTTATTAGCGAAAGGGTTATAGAATTGTGCCTAATTCTCTAGCTGCATTTGGTCTTATCCCAAGTAGATATTCGTGATACAGGGCATTAGGGTCGAATAGTTTACTTTGGAAAGTGATCACGCGATTCCAAGTGATATCCGGTAACCACCTAGTGGTATTCTTCTTGTCATTGATTGTCTAACCATGTTGCGGGAGATACCGACCATCACAATGTGTTACTTTTACTTTTAGTACCTTTTAACTATCATTTTAGAACCACTCGAACTAGAAGAATGAAAATTCATAATTCACATATACGCCATCAATATATATATAAGCAATAGATCGGCAAACATGAAGTGAAAATACTCGCCTGACTAAAGATACCAAAGATAGCATAGTACAAAAACTAGTTCTTACAATAGCAAGTAGCGAGTATGCAATCTCTAGCTAAAGTTTAGGCCGACAACAAACAGTCCCGTTTCATTAAAACGTACTCGAAAAATAAATTGGCCCAGTTTGGTTCAACTTGATGATCGAGTGATCTTTAATTACCATAAGTGGTCGATCTTGTAGTGCATATATCAATATATGTAATCTTTAGTGTTATACAAAATACTTTCATTAAATATATTGAAATTACGATGTATATTTAATTTAAGTAAGTTGTATTCCTATTCCTAGTCGTATATGTTTTGTTGTCAACATATTTAAATTTTAAAGTGAGCATTAAAAATATTTGTCTCATGAAATGACATACGAGACTTTGATATTATGCGCTTAGTTTGCTTTAGAGGAAATTAGGGCGTGGCGAGAACTAAGATTACGGGCTACATGTTTTTGTAGTTGCTGCCAATTTCTTTTAAAATGATGGTATAAAAATGAGCGATGAGACAAGTAATGTAATTAAACTCAATTTTGTTAGTGATTCTATTGCAGAATTATGATATAATGAATATGTTGTTCTATATTTGGCTAGAATTTATTGTAACTTTGTAAGGCGTAATGCGAATACATCATTGGCTTCAAGTGTTAGTCCAAAGAGAATCTAGCATTACATAATATATTGTTAGAGTTATGGGAGGTCTCTATAATCAACTAACAATGTTGATGGACATCTATTACTATTAGGGGTGGACAAATGGGTATGGTAGGAGTAGGTCACAAGTTGGGGGTTTGAAAAATCAAAATGGGTAATTTGTATGCGGGTAGAACGGGTCAAAATGGCAGAATCGTAAAAGGTCAAAACGGGTAATCTCTCCATGGGAAGAACGGGTCAAATGACCAGCAACCCTTCCACACAAGTGACGGCGTGTGATATGAAAATGTTAATTACATGATCCCTTATCAGCTAACTTTTTCTTACTTTTTATATTTTTAATTCATTGAAAAAAACATAGTACTTAATCATCCCAAACACAACTTAATGTATCAAAATTCCTACTTCTAACATGTACTTCACATATATACATATAGGGGAGAAAAGGTTTATGGGTAAGAATCGATAAATATGTCTCACTAAATGCTAAAAACAAGAATTTTATATGTATATGCGACAAATAAAACGACAAATGAAAATCAATTCGATATAACATATAATAATGGTATAAACAAAAATACGAAAAAGGAAAATCAATTCGATCTAACATATCGTAATGGTAAGAAAAACCTACCATGCATTCTTTGTGAGGCCCTTATAAGTTTTGAATAAAAAAGACTACTACCAACAAATAATATCTCCATATTTTTGTCACCTATAACAATTGAAACGTGTTGTTCCCCCTAGTTAACTTAATTTTAGGCTATTTTTTATGGGTTTAAGTTAGAAAATTCCTTTTTACATATATATCGACTTCCAAATCTCAACCAACACACAAAACAAACCGCGTTATCTCTTACGATATATTATCTAGGGGTGACAATTCTTAACATGATACGATTAACATCACAAACCTCACCGCGAAGTTAAGCGAGGTTTGAGTTAAGGATGAAACGAGGTTTGGGTTAGGCTGGGCGCCAAAGGGCGTCCAATCGGTTGCAAAGCGAAATTGGGAGGTTCAACCGATGTGGAGATCGGTTGCCTCGAATGTGAGGTTCGGTTGGGACATCGGTCGTTGGACCAAAAAAGGGAACATCGGTTCCTTTGCCGCTCGATGTTAACTCTTGCTTTTCTCCCATTTTCCTTGGGTCGTCGACTGGGGCATCCGGGTTGTCAGTCATTTGGAGAGGCGGCGTGAGCGCGAGGTTGTCCCAGTCGGTCGGTCGCGACTAGGACTAGCCTTAAAAACATGTCAACCCGTTTAACCCATTTAATAACGGGTCGGTGTTTGGAACAAGTGTTAAACAGGTCAACACGTGAACCCGTTTAAGTATATAAGCCTCTTAAAATAAAATGTATAACTTGGTTTTAATGTTGGGTATGGACTAAATGTATTTTGTTATGTACTTATTATGAGTGAATTACGATTATAACTCAAATTTTATTGAAATTGAGGCTTCTACGATAGGATATAATTGAATTTGTCGTATAGTTATTTGTATGTTATTTTTATCATATTTTAGATCCTTATATCATTTTTGCATTTTACCTAGTTAAATTAACTATTAACATTCCTTGCTTGACCTATTTAATTAAACAGGTTAAACATGTCACAGACGGATTACGCGTGTTATGCAGATTCGGGTTAGGGTTGAGCGTCTTGGCACGATTAATAAATGAATCGTGTTTGAGTAGAGGGTATTTCAACCCGCCAACTCAAAAACCCAAATAAGTCAACTCAAACACGACTCAATTGCCACCACTAATATTATCACCACTACCTTTTTCTTCACAGTTGGATTTATGGGTATATCTTACAACCAACTTTCATCATCACCCATGTAAAAGTATTAAAAGATTATTTATTTATTTTTATTTTTATTATTGTTTTTTATTTTTTATCCAGTTTTTATTTTTATCAACTTTCATCATCACCCATGTGAAAAAAATAAATCTTGATGCATAAAAATTACAACTGTTTCTTGAGTTTTGTTATGAGATATTTTTAAATAATATTTTGTAAAATGGGTTTGAGTCAGATTGTTGGGGTGATGATGGTGGCGTGAGATGAGTAGGTGGCATGCATGAGAATGGTAGTGTTGTGCATTATTGGTTTTTATAGTTTTTGGTGTTGAGTTCACTTTTTGTTTTAACCCAAACATGAGTTATGGTTATAATTAGGGGAATAGATTCACTATCTGAAAATAAAAATAAGAATTGTGAGAATGTAGAAGGAGAATTTTATGGGAGATGCATTTTTTTGAAAGGTGCATGAAAATGTGTACTATAGTTATTTATCATCATTATCATTTATTTTTATTTCTTATTTGATCCTTACTCTATAATTCGATGGGTTGTCAAGAGGATAATGAAGGGTCATGAGGAATTGATCTTTGGACCACTTAAAAGAGAGCAAAGACGATTGCAGTTGAGATCAACCATCACAATGTGTTACTTTTACTTTTAATACCTTTTAACTATCATTTAGAACCACTCGAACTAGAAGAATGAAAATTCATAATTCTCCACATATAATCAATCAATTTATATAAGCAATAGACCGACAAACATGAAATGAAAATATTGGTCTGACTAAAGATACCATAGATGGCGTGGTACAAAAACTAGTTCTTGCACTAGTGAGTAGCGTATATGCAATCTCTAGCTAAAGTTTAGGTTGACAACAAACATTCGTGTCGTTAAAATGTACCCCAAAAAGGGAACAAATTGACCCAGTTTGGTTCAACTGATAATCGAGTGACCTTTAATTATCATAAGTGGGCGATTTTATGGTGCATGTGATGTAATCTTCTTGCTAGTGTTATAAAAAACACTTTCACTAAATATATTGAAATCACGATGTAATTTAAGTAAGTTATGTTCTTATTCCTAGTTGTTGAAGCAAATTCTTGTTGTCGTTCGGCCTCAGCGGTCCGGTAGAAAGATGGCTTCTGCACAAAGTATGAACCCGTTAGCCTGCGCTTCGGATGTAACTCGAGACCAAGCTCCGGTGTGTAAATGAGTAAATGTAGGTGAAATGTAGGTGAAAAACTTAATGCAAAGTATTAAATGCGTTGGGGTATTTATACTACCCCAACTTCCTATTCATGTCACTATTCTATTCTTTACATTGGGATCTTTATTGTAACTTGAGGCCTATAGCCACTCTAGTAGGCCACGTGGTAGAAATCCCCTAAAATCTGGCGACATGGTGGTCGTTAGTTGCCACTCCTTGGCGGACGTCAGGAAACACGTCCGGTGGATGCGCTGGCGGATCTTTGATCGTCCGGCACCTACGTCAACATGTCCCCGGTGTTATATTATTGGCAAGAAGCGATGGTGTAACACTTGATATAGATCTCTCTGGAAGCGGGAGAAAGGTGTTTGAACCACGGCAGTCAAATTAACTTTGTGCCGTCGAGAATGGGTGGTGGGCACGAAGGCCTTTGGGGCTTTTCAGCGCTGTTATTGCCCCATCTTCTGTAAATGTACTATCCTCATAAAAACCCGCGTCATCACCCTCTCGACTGATTGGACGTCTTGTCGGTCGACTAGGGTTTCTTGGGTATATATATATCCCCTTTCCCTCATTTGGTTTTCACTTTTTTTCTCACACACACTACTGTTTCCATCTCTCCGGACGTCTTCTTCATTTCTCTAAGGTTTGTCTCGCTCTTTCTCATTAATATTTGTAGTAATTGTCACCATCTTTTAGAAATGGCGATATTGAGCTAACTGAGGGAATATTCATGGTAGAGAAAACATATCCGTCAGTCCTACCGAAGAAACTACGAAAGAGATGCATTACAACGGGTCGTCCCTAAGTTTGATATGCACATACATACTTCTAGGTTAACAATCATGAGGTTAGATGAGATAGTAGTTGAGTATGGTATTCTTGATCTACGTCCGTCCTACCATCGGACGACATGACTATGGATCGGTTGCGGGAATAAGATAACGTCTATCCTAAGCAGATTAGAGATAGGGAGTGAGGGTTCCTTTCTCGACTTTTCTTTGGGCGTGATCAAACACTTTAGGGGTACATATCTCGGCTAGTCCGCTAGGATTGAATCGGGTGATGCTTTTGAGATTAGATGTTATAGTCTTGGTATACGGCCTTGGGTCTCGCTCTTCCAGGGCATTCTATCGGTTATGTAAACAAGGTCACCGGTTTTCTTTTTAGAACCGGACGGGCAAAAGTTCGTACAAGTGTTTCAAGGAGGTCTGTCCGGCCTAAAACAACTGGAGGAAAAATTTTTCTTGATTGACAGGGGGCCATCCCATCGCTATGGCGTGGAGACACAAGGATTCGAAAATCAAGATAGAGATAATAAGAGGCCATCCCCTATTAAATTGCGTAGTCCGACAATGAGTCTTTTATGGATGTGCCACCTATCCACGGTTTTCAAGAATCCTACGAGTTGAGCCCATTCTAAAAGATGCCCGGGGTCATGGTAATCACTTGTTTTAGTCTTGTCCTCTTGGGATTGACAATTGTCTCCCATTTACGTCCTTTGAAATTTCTTAATCAACTTGCTTTTGTTGTTGTACTTTCTTTCAGTTGTTAGCATGTCGGAGTATCTTGAGCTTCAGTTGGGAAGGAACGGTGGTGAGTAAGGGGTACTTTGTTGATACAAACAGGAAATCCTAAAAAGGACCTCAGACCCTCTTCGTGGGGAGAACCCTCCCCAAAGATCCCTTAACTTTCGAGGAGGGCGAAGAGGCAAATGCTGAAGTCGTTGCCACGGGGAAAAAAAGAGAGAGAAGCCTTGGCTCGTCAAGCGAAGAGGAAAGACTGGGAGAAGGTACCCTCCCATGCGCCCGGCAAGAAGAATAAGTGCGCCGCCAATTCATTGAGCAGGTCTTAAGGGGAACCTATTAATAACCGGATCCTCTGAACCGTTCCATCCCGAGGATGTCCAGGGAGGATGTGAACGTTGATGAGGAGCGGGGCTCAAACATAGGCTGGCGGGGAAGGAGGAGACAACGTCACCAATGAAGGGATGGGTGATAATGCTGCCGGTGGTGGTGAGCAACCACGACAAATGCGCTCCCGGTTCGGGAAGCGGGTCAAACACCGCCCGCCGATGAAGGTACGTATAAATTGTTTGGTTGTTAATACTTGTGATTTCTTCCCTACATCATGTTGTGTCCTGCGAGGTCATTCACTCACCATTCTCGGCGGCCGGATTGACAAAGTCAACTGGATTGGTATGTGTTATGGCCTTCCGCTTGTCCTCTTATTATCTCTATCTTTCGTGCATGTGGATTATTATTATTATGTAGTGAAGCCACGAACGTCTTCATCCCTCACTGGGCCCTACGAGATGATGTTCGGATAAATTCTTATCGGTCCTGCAAGGAGCTTATTGATAATCTTCCCACCCTGGCCGAGCAAGAGGCTCTGGAACGAATGAACAACATCGAGCTCACTCGCGGGCCTATGAACGGCTTGGCAAGTGTTATGCTCAAGCGAACTGGCGAAAGAGATTCAGGTATGTCATCCACGCTGTGGGAGCTTTCTCAGACTCATGAGGGTTGCCGGGGTTTGGCAGACAGGTTATCGACCTCCGAAAGTGAGAATAGGAGGTTATCCAGGAGAGCTGCAGACAATTGGGAACCGAGCATCGGGTTATCTGGATAAAGCGAAGAGTCACGGAGGACGAGATGGATAGGGTGACCGGGGAGGGAGGAATGGAGAGAAACATCTGCATCCCAGGCCGAAAAGATAAGGAGGCTCGAGAATGAACTAAACGCTAAAAATCAATCTTTGGAATCATTGGCGGAAGGGAAACTGTAGAATTACAGCTCTCGAGGCGGGAAGTGTATGGTAAAGCAAAGCGTTCGTACCTCTGCCTAAGCGCCGTTCGTGCGCTATTCAACAGCCCAGAATATAAGAAAAGTATGGCCAAAGTTTACTGACTGACCTATCAAGGGGTTTGTAACCGGGCAAGTGTGGGTAGGAAGGAGGAGGAGATTATTAGCTCTACTTGAGGGTATCAAAAATATAATGCAGGGATGCTCGAAATATATGGAAAGCTGAATTCAACAATCTTTTTACGGCGAATATCCCTATATTCAAGCTAAGCGGACTCCTACCGGCTACCTCTAGGCACAGTGAACATGGAGCCGATCCCCTATGAAGACCACCGTCCTTCTCACCTCCGATCAATGTCATCCTAGCAAGCACTCCACCACAAAATCCAGCCGGTCTGAAGAATAAATTTGTCGGTGTATTTGTGAGCGGCAATTGAACAATTACAATTGTAATAATTAGTACTTAACTTTCGTTGTGACTGTGTTGATTATCTCTTGCGGCATAACCGCGTATTTCTTAGCCAAACTTTATTATGTTGTATATCTTACTTTTTCGCTTTACTTTGTTAACCCTCTTTGAGGTTTTCAAAAGGTATCCGGCTATAAGCGTGCATCCGTGTGTCGCAGGCAACTAATGTTTTTTAGGGCATCCATTATTCGGGCATCCGGCAAGGATGCTCGGGCATCTAGGTGAGTATTCCCCCAGGCGTCCATAGTATTATTTTTCTACTTTTGGCGTCCACTATGTAGGCATCGAGCAAAGTTCTCGGGCATCCGGTAATATTATCTGGGTAAATATTTAGCATTTATACTCGACGGGGCCAGCCATGAATAACTATGCATCACATCATTTGTTAGGAAAATTGTTTTCCTTATCGTGGGAAAACTTTCATCATTGCAATAATATACATAAATAGATTGGGTTACATAGTGACCGCAGGATTCCTATCATAATAACGATTATAAGAAACAATTCACGAGGTTTATAGCGTGCGGTCCGGGGACATCTTTCTCATCCATAGTTTGTAACTTATAAGAGCCATTCTGATTTGCTCCTATCACCCGGTAGGGCCCTTCCCAATTGGGTCCCAGTTTTCCTTGGTTTTCCACCCTACTAGCTTCGTTCCTCCGGTACACAAAATCTCCTACTTTAAAGTTCATGGGTCTCCCCTCCGGTTATAATACTGTTCTACACGAGAGTTTTATACTTAGCTTCCCGTATGGCGGCGTTTTCCTTCTTTCCTAGTAGTAGATCCAAGTTCAAACGTTGTTCCTCTTCGTTTTGATCTTCTCGGAACATCATCGTTCGGTGTGTAGGCATCCTATTTCCGCGGTATCACGGCCTACTTCCGTATGTTAAACTGAACGGGGTCTCGCCGTTACTTGTTTTGAGTGTGGTTCGATGTGCCCATAAAACATTAGGCAATTCGTCCATCCATCCGGTTCTTTCTCGTCCTAATCTTGCTTTTATTCCTTCCATCAAACTCTTGTTGGCTCGTTCCACCAGTCCGTTGGCTTGCGGATGTGCAACGGCCGTGTTTATCTGTTTGATTTTTAAACCTTCACACCATTTTTTAAACGGGTCATTCACAAATTTAGTCCCATTATCGGTAACTATGACCCCGGGCAGGCCATACATGCACACAATATTCTCATAGACAAACTTTATAACGTCTTTTCCCGTTGTTTTTACTAGCGGCTTTGCCTCTATCCATTTTGTAAAAGTAGTCAATGCTTCACGATCACATACTTGAAGCGGCCGGGTGCCTGCGGGAAGGGACCCACGTCCATTCCCCGATAGAAAGGCCACGGAGCCATGATGGAGGTTAATAACGTCTTGGGAAGTTTGGGTACCGGAGCATGTATCTGACAAGAGTCACACTTCTGATTTCTTCCGCGTCTTGGTGCATAGTGGGCCAATAATATCCTTGCCTCATAAGTTTCGCCACTATGGTTCTTGGTCCGGAGTGCATCCCACAGCATCCCTCGTGCACCTCCATGTTATTATGTAATTTGCTTGCAACGGACCTACACATCTTAGCATTGGCACTAGATACCCCTTTTTAAACAGAACCCCTCCTTCCATGATATATTGAGGTATTTCATCCGTAGAGTCCTAGCTTCATTGGGGTCATCGGCCAACTCCCTCTTCAAACATCTGATGATGGTGTCCCGGTTATCCGCCTCTTCTTCCACCACCGCCTCAATTCTCCGTTCTTCTCGAGGAAGGTTTTCAGAACCTCCACCAATACCTTTTTAGTGAGATGGTCAAAGGCTACGAAGCTAGTTTGCTCAGATTATATCGCCTTTTGGTTTGAGCCCTTGGTATATTTTGCATTTTTGAAGTTTTGGAATCCCACTATGTATTCTTTCGCTTGGGCTAAGTATTTTTGCATGCTTTCTTTTGTAGTACATGAATTCTCCGTTGATCTGGTGGCAACCAATTTAGAATCAACTCAGCATCCAGCCTTCGATTTCTAGCTTCTTTGCGATTGGATCCGGCCGACAGCGCCTCATTACTCTGCTTTATTGGTAGTCGGGAAAGTTGAGCCGTAAAGCATAAGTAAGCTCTTCCTTCTCGGTGATGAGGACCATACCCGCCCAAACTCCTTTGCTATTGACGGCCGTCCGTGTATAACACCATTCTCCTTCCTCCTACTTCCATTATATTCGACTTGTCTCCGTACAGGTGTCGGATTCGACTTACATTCGTGAGAAAGTCTGCGCCAATACGACCTTTGACCGAATTTCTAGGAGCGTATGTGATGTTGTAAGCTCCTAGTTCTATGGCATACTTGGCAAGTTTTCCGAAGCTTCGGTTTGTACAATATCTTCTTAACAGGTTGGTCGGTGATAACCCGAATGGGATGAGCCTAGAAATATCTTCGTAGTCTCCGTGATGTATGTAACAGACATAAAGCTAACTTTTCCATCGGCGCATAATTTTTTCCGCCTAGTGCAAGGTTAAAACTACGTAGTGCACCGGTAATTGTCTTCCATCCTTTCTACTACTAGAACTGCGCTACGCTCCTTTTGATCTTTGCTAAGTAAGCGAATAGCTTGTTCTTTCGGCGTGGGGTGGTTAACAAAGGTAAAATATTAGGTTTTCAATCTAAGGTGCAAACTCTCCGTCCACCGATCCCTTCTTGTTCTCCTTTGTGATATTTTCAAAGTTTGAAGAAGGTAAGGATCTCTCGACTTCGTGAGCGTTTCAAGGCCGCCAGTTTCGCTTAGACTTTGCATTTCTTTCAAGCGTCCCGGAGATTTCATCTCCATGATGGCCTTCGTCTTTTTGGGGATTTGCCCTTACCCGGAGGTTACCATGTATCCGAGGAACTTCCCTTCTTCTACACCGAAGGAACATTTCCGCGGGTTCAGCTTCATATTGATCCTTACGAGGTTGTCAAATGTTTCCGCTATATACGCTATCATATCCTCTCCGTTCGCTTTTTTTATGACCATATCATCGACATATGCTTCCATTTCTCCCTATCTGCGATTGGAATCACGAGGTACAGTATTTGGTATGTTGCCCTACGCATTCTTAACCGGCCGAAGGCATTTTGGTGTAAACGTCACGTCTTTTGTTCGTATAGAATGCGTTTTCTCCTCGTCCCTCTACGGACTTGGGTGGTATCCTTTATGCGCATCCGGAAAACACGTATTTATATCCCATCACGGTTCAATCTTCCAATCAATTTACGGTAAGGGTAATAGTCTTTTTGGGGAGAATTGATTTTTTGAAATCGATGCACATCCGCCAACTCCCGTCACATTTCTTTACTAGTACCGGATTGGAAATCCATGTGGGGTATCTTACAGGACGAACTATTCTGGCTTTTATCCATTCTTCAACCTCTCTTGCAATCACTTGATTTTTCTCTCGGGAGAACATTCTCCTTTTTGAAGCGTCGGCGTGCGATACATTCACATTAAGAGAGTGATGGGCGAAGCGTCTTGGAACCGGTCATATCTGCGGCTCCCAAGCGAATACTTCTTTATTTTTCTCACAGCTCGATGGTACGCCTCCTACTCGGGGAGAACCTGTTCCTATTGTCACAGCGTTGTTCGAGGTATGCGGCATTGACCCCGATCGTCCTCCGGTCATCTTAAGCCTTGAATCTCCGGTTCACCCTCCCTTCTCGCTTTCGGAGAGAATCTTCCAAAAGTCGGCTTTCCTCGAATCAACTAACAAATAACAGTGGACATCTATTACTATTAGAAGTGGACAGAGATGGGTAGGGTAGGTTAGCAAGGGGTGGGTGAAAAAGTCAAAATGGGTAATTTATATCGGGTAGAACAGGCCAAAATGACGGTCATTATAAGGTCAAAAAGTAATCTCTCCAATAGAGCATGTCAAATGACCAACAACCTTTCCACACAAGTGACGACATGTGGTATGAAAATATTAGTTAGTAATCTTACATGATCCTTTATTAGCTAATTTTTCCTTACTTTTTACGTGTTTAACTCACGAAAAACATAGTATTGAATCAACCCAAACACAACTTAACGTGTCAAAATTCCTACTTCTAACATGTACTTCATGTATATACATATAGGGAGAAAAGGTTTATGAGGTTTTATGCGTTAAACGTACATATTGTTTTCCTATTTACAATGCACGCTTGCTTTGGTAAGAATCGGTAAGTATGTCTCACTAAATGCTCAAAAAAATTCTTTATATGTATATCCAGCAACACAAATTTCTTTAGATGGTTCTAGCTGTTGATGGGTAGTGATGCTCAATTCTAAGTAAATGCCCGGATACATATGCGTTTTTTATTGAGCTGCAAATCTAAAATTGGTAAAATCACGAATGGATTGTATGTCTCATGCATGTGTGTAGATCTCCATTGAAACTCCTCACTATAACTTTCTTGCATCTCTTAATATACATGTTTACAAAATGTCTTCACTACGAGAATAAATAGCTAAAAAAGTGTACCTTGATAGGATTGTGGACATACTAAGATCTGTCAAACCTAATACCTTACATAACTTAATTATATAACAGTGCATTAAACAATTACAAATTTCGTTTTACTTTATTTTGGTCTTGTTAGAAGAGCTCTACTCACGGGTTTTATTTTGAGGCGAGGAGTAGGATCTTACATTTTCTCCCTATCCGTTCAGAAGCGGATTGAGTTTGTTGTTGTTGTTGTTGTTTTACTTTATTGCTTTGTGTTACCCTATTTTGTTATCTTGTGAAGAAGCCTAAAATTACTTATATGTAAGCAACTTTAAACCTCATTATCATTATTTAAGTAGAATCTAAATACATTTTAAGATAATATTATTTTATATTAATACATGATAAAAGAATTCCTGCTAAAACTCCGTACATACACATGTATTATGACTAGTATAATTCCTATAACAACTAAAAATAAACCAAATCCCAACATAAATAAATGCATCGTATATGGTAATTATTTTTAGTGACGTATAAAGTTCACTATACAACCGAAAAGTGTACAAATTAACCCTCACAACTTCTTATTTTGAACGGCACAACGTAGTAATATTATTAACTTAACTACAAAACTAAATACAAAAGGCACTCATGGTCAAGATATTCCAGCTAATCTACACCTTTTGTGAAATTAACATCTAAAAAAAAATTTACATACATTGCCTACCATTTTCTTCCTTGTTTTGACTTCACAGAAACCAACATGAGCTCCTCTATAGCTACAACCTCTCAACTATAAAACTCTACCATGACACGTACCATCCCCTTTGAGTCGTCACGGGGTACAAATAAAGAAAAAAAAATTCAATATAATAACATATCGTGATGGTAAGAAAAGCTCACCATGCATTTTTTGTGAGCCCTTATAAGGTTTGATAGGAAAAAATACTATCAAATGATCTAGAATTTTTGAAAAAGTGTTACATATTTTTTGTTTATAATTATGAGTATTAAAATTGCTCTAAAATTTATTAGGTAAAATTAAAAGTTGTATGCGTGAAAAAAAAGCCTTACTTTATAAAAAATATTGATAAAGCTTCTTATATAATATCATCGTACTAATCTTTTCACACATAATATTATATACTACTTTTTTTACTTCATTATCTCTCTGCGTAAAAGCCATCAATTCTCACTTAACAAGACTTCATGATCTAAAACGGTGTGACCCGTGCCACTCCGGTCGACTACATGTGGGTCCGTCCCTCTACCAACAAATTATATATCTTCATATTTTTTTATAACAATTCAAGCACACGTGTTGTGTCCCTATCAACTTAATTTTAGGCTTTTATATATATCACTTCCAAATCTCAACCTTTTTTTTGCAACACACACAAAAAACAAACACGTTATCTCTTAATATTATCACCACCGTGCCACCTTTTTCATAAAACCATTTATGGGTATTTCTTTTAACCACCTTTCATCACCACCCATATAAAAATCTTGAAAAAATCACCTTTTTCATAAATTTTTGGTTTTTCAACTTTTGTTATATATGGGTATTTCATAAAATCGAATTTCATCACGACCCACGTAAAAAAAACCAAATCTTGACAACTTTTTTTTTGAGTTTTTGTTATGGGTGGTGGCGCGTGGGATAAGAGTAGGTGGCGCGTGCATGAGAATGGTGGTGTTGTGCATTATTGGTTTTTGTGGTTTTTGGTGATGAGTTCAGTTGGGGTGTTTTATGTTTTTTATTTGTTTAGTAACCCTATGAGTTCTTATTATGGTTATGGTTCAATGGGGTGTCAAGAGGATAATGAAGGTTCATGGGGGATTGGTGTTTATTATGGGGATTCACCTTTTTCACTAAAACCTATTGAAGATGTAAGTGACCTTTTTTTATGCACATTTATGTTTGTGTTACTTTTTTATGCTATAGGGAATGTTTGTTGGCTATTTGATGTGTTAGGGATTGCGTTTCAAAAGTGATTATGTGATTATTTTGTTTTAAAGGGGGTGCTTGTTTCGGCTTATATAGACGGCTTATGGCTTATTTGGTTTTGGGCTTATGTTTCATAAGCTCACTTTTTGTGGCTTATTTTGAAACTATTCAGCTTATATTACTTTATTATGACATAATAAACTTATATACATAAGCCGAAAAGTTTTAAAATAAACCACAGAAAATAAGCTTATGAAACATAAGCCCAAAACCAAATAAGGCATAAGCCGGCTATATAAGCGAAACAAACACTAACTCATGTTGAGTGTTTGGATGGAGCCATGGAGGTAATGTTAATTTGATTGGAATAGTGAGTTTGAGTGGGGTGGCGGTGGCGGTGCAGTAACATGCATTTGGCTCAAGCCGAAAAGATGCCACCTAGATTTGGCGAAGGGGGTTGTGTTACTACACCTTGTCCTCTTAGGCTTATCTAAGTTCATCTCCTTATTTTGCAACAAGGAGTTTGAGTTTGCTTATTCTAAACTGATATTTTGATAAGTTCATGATTATTTTGAAATAGTCAAAATTACAAGTTTTATCATAGGGTGGAATTAGTCGTCTATAATAAGCTGATATAAGAAAAAGCATAAGCTGTTTAAGTAAGCAATTTCAAACATCCTAGTTCTGTTTTTTATACGGTTTCTTTAATTGGGTTCTAAAAAGTTGGTCATTTTTCTGTGTGGTTCTTTTTGGTACGGTGTTATGGTATCTTAAATAAATGCTGTGATTAATTTTTTAGAATAATTGGAATGTTCTAATGTATGCTACTATGTTGTGGGTCTATTATGAAGTTTTTTATACGGGAATCAAGCTTAGTCAAAGAAATTTTTTTTTTTTTTTTTTTTGCGACTTTAAGGATCTTATTATTATATATGTCTTATTTAAACTGAATAAAGCTTGGACCTTTTCTGTTAAGTTTCGGTGTTTTGAAGTGTGCGTTGGTTTGGATGAATTGCAGATGAATATTTGGGACAACAGAAGTGCAGCGTGGCCAATGGCAAATCCGGTTTTGACTTGTGCTTCAGTTACTGATTCGGCGTTCCCTAGTAATTATGTCGCTGATCCTTTTCTTTATGCTAAGGTAATTTCTTTAGACTGATTCGGTTTGTAAAGTTTAAACTAAGTTTGGTGACTGTAAGTAGGCAGTAAAAATGTTCTAGTGTTTGGGTAAAAGAGATTGAAATTTTAATATCACTTACTTGTTTTGTAGTGTCACATTGTTTTGTTTACTGATTATTTACCTCAGCATGTAAAAGTTTAATTATGGTTCAGGATGATATTCTTTATATGTTCTTCAAAAGCAAGAATTCGATAACAATGCAAGGACATATACGGGTCAAAGAAGTATGGATAATGGAGTCACATGGGAGCAATTAGGAGTAGCATTGGATGAAGATTGGCATCTTTCGCATCCATACGTATTTGAGTACAATCGTCATGTAAGAATCTTGTACATCCATACTCGTTTATGTTACTACTGATATGTTACTGACATTATCTTATTTGTTGACCGTATCATTTATAGATATACATGATGCCGGATGGAAGCGGGAAAGGAGATCTTTCTTTGTACCGTGCAGTAGATTTTCCTTTGAAATGGAAACTTGAAAAGATCATCTTGGAGCGCTCACTTGTCGATACATTTATTATACAACACAAAGAAACACACTGGATTTTCGGTTCTTATCACGGAAATCTTGAAATCTGGTATAGCAGATCGCCGCTTGGTCCATGGACCCCACATAAAAGAAACCCGGTGCTCGGACTACCTAATGGAGGCCGGCCCTTCAATTACAATGGGAATTTTTATCGATTAGCTCACGATAATGAACGCGTTCATGTGTTTAAGATCGAAGTCCTTACACCTTACAGTTACAAAGAAGTAGAAGTCGATATCGGGGTTGAAAATCAGACTAAAGGTAGAAACGCGTGGAATGGGGCCCGGTCTCATCACCTAGATGTTCAACGGTTAAGTAGCGGGAAGTGGGTCGGGGTTGCTGACGGGGATAGGATTCACTTTGGTGACGTGATTAGTAGACGTGTGGTTGGGTGCGGTTTGATTGTAACAGCTGGTTCAGTCATTTTTGTTATCGGTTGGTTACTCGGTTTAGTCAAGAGGTTCATGCCGTTCGCTCACAATGTAAAGAATAAAAACAATCTGTTAGTAATTTGGGAAAGACTCAAACTTCGGGTTCGGTTAAATGTGAACCCGAACAGGTTCATCGGTAAGTTTGTGATCTCGTTCCTTTTGACAGTCTCCGTTGTCATAATGTGTGTCGGTTTTTGGTACATTTACGGAGGAAACGGTGCGGAGAAACCATATCCGGTGGACACTCGTTTCTCTCAGTTCACGTTATTAGCAATGACTTACGATGCTCGGATATGGAACTTGAAAATGTACGTTAATCATTACTCTCGATGCGCATCAGTTCGTGAAATCGTTGTCGTTTGGAACAAAGGGAACCCGCCTGACCCGAGCGATTTCGACTCGGCGGTCCCGGTCAGGATACGAGTTGAGTCGCAAAACTCGCTAAACAATCGGTTTAGACCCGACCCATTAATTAAGACCAAAGCGGTTCTTGAACTTGATGATGATATAATGATGAACTGTGACGATATTGAACGTGGGTTCAAAATTTGGCGGGAAAATCCAGAACGGTTAGTCGGGTTTTACCCTCGGCTAGTGACAGGCCCACCGCCGTTGATGTACAGACCGGAGAAACATGCACGCAAACATAACGGGTATAACATGATTTTGACCGGAGCTGTGTTTATTGACCGTGAGGTTGCTTTTGAACGGTACTGGAGTAAAGCTGCTGGGACGGGGAAACAGTGGATGAGGTTTTTAACTGTGAGGATGTTCTGATGAACTTTTATATACAAAATGGGTCGAGTGTGGGTCCCACGGTGGAGTATGTGAAACCGAAATGGGCTATTGATACGTCCAAGTTTTCAGGTGTCGCAATCAGTGGGAATACACAGGCACATTATCGTGTGCTTGGCAAGTGTTTAGAAGAGTTTACAAAGATTTCGGGAGGATTAACTGATAGGAAAGTTGAGTTCGGGAGGAGGGGGGATGGTTGGGATCGATAGATTGAATGTTTGTATATAGTCTTGGTGATGGCTGGGTGGCGGAGTAGGACTATGATGGTTTGGTGAGACGACAAACAGATATGCAAAAGTTTTGGAACATATTTTTGAATACAGGGGTAATTTTGGTAGAAAATAAAGTATATCATATTTGTACATGGACAAATTGCTAATGGTAATTCTTTTTTAAGATTTATTGAAATTGCTTAAAATTATATATATGCTTATCATAAAGACTGTAATTTGATGATAAACCTGTTTAGCTCAACCCGTCACTATGAACGCATTTGAGCTTATTTCTAAATCTCAGGGTCTCGACCTCAGTTATCTATTTGAAAAACAAATGGTATGTTGAATCATTGTTTTTCAGATGGCCTGTATTATATGTAATCAGAATTTGTCGAAAGCTTCAAACAGTAGAAGCAATCCACACACTATACGGGTGCGACCAGTTTTATTGCAGACTTGCAGTTAAAGTTGATATGTTGTTTAAGCTCTAATGTTGAACCACCAATTGTACGTTTTTATAGTTGAAACTTCAAGGCGAAAAAAGACTGGACCAAGGGCCACTTATTTGTTGCATCCGAGGTATGCTACTTTTTATACCTGTGCCATCATCTCTAGAAAAAACAGTAATTAAATGTCACAACTTTGACCCATTTGCTTTACGAATGGTTTTATCTGGATTACGTTTTAATCTAAAACGGGTCAAATAGGTCCAACATGTTATTTACTCTTTTCAAATTTCAATCCACCAAACCTATTAAATCGTTATTAATCTATAATCTAGATTTAGTATTATGTAAAAAAAAGCTTCAAACAGCTGAAAAGACCTGAACTCGTTTGATATATTACCCAAACGGCTTGACTCATTTATTTTGCCACCCGTGAAAGAACTTTGGATTTTAAACTTTATGTCGATTTCAACACTACCCTTTACAGATTTCTGAAGTGGCACCTTCGCTGCACAAGGTTGAGGTTCGCAAGGCTGGAGGTGACTACACATTGGAAAATATTATGTCACCATATATTATGCTTGGAACTTTAGATTCATTTGTAGATTAGCTAAACGGTAGGACTGACGATACACAAATGGTCATTCTATAAACACAGTTTCATTTTTGTTACTGTATTAAACACATATCCTATCTCCTCTTTCTAGTAACAAACAACTATTCAGATTGGCAAACATGTTAAAGTAAAAGTTGGATCGTAAAAGATTCTTAAAAAGATAGTTAAATTATGTATTAAAAGTGAATACGTTCCATGGTGATGGATGGGTCTAATCGTTATCATTTACGCTATGTATACAAGAGGTCCAAGGATCAAATCCTTTATACTCATGCATGACTTTTTAATACTCACTTCAATTATGACCGAAAGAACACGAACACAACTGAATTACATCGTTGCCGAAATTAAAGGCAGGGAAACAAGGTCGTGATTTGGGTTGAATGAACTTATGAACATGACTTTAACTTTTTGGAACCTGACTTGGTGGTTGAGTTAGATACTGCTCTATCACTTAGAATTTGGTGGATTTAAGTATGTAATTTCAATATATTGAATGAATATGTCTAACTGATATAACATGTTTTGTATAACAATGGCTTTAAATCTGGACACCGGTTGTCTTCTAATGTGGTGTTAGTAGTATAGTATCTATCGGCTTTTCTACTATGCTAGTTAGATGTTACTATTTATTAGCATGAATAAATCAAATTGCCTAGTTTTAGCACATATCATAGATTTATGAATGTTGAAATTCTAATCCGCTGCATTCTAACATAAGCCGTATATAATCCGCTGCATTCTAAGCATAAGCGGGATATAACTCAACCACTACCAAGTCAGGTTCCAAAAAATTAACTTAAAGACATGTTTATAAGTTCATTTAACACAAATTACGACTTTGTTTTCTTGCCTTTAATTTTGGCAGCCATGTAATTTAAGTTGTGTTTGTGTTCTTTCATTTATTTAATACCAACATATTGATTGGCACACAAGTGATGATATTCGGCCCATAACTGATAATTGTGTGAAATGTTATTATCCATATAACAAAAATTATATACCTATAATATGTGCTAAAAATAGGTATGATTTATTCATGAAAACAAATAACATCTAACTTGCATAGTAGAAAAGCGAATAGTTACTGCAATACGCGATTAAACAAAATAGGTCACCATAGTTGAAATGAGTATAGAAAATTATTTTTAAGTAGATAGTAGATACATCGTATAATTGAAGTGAGTATAAAAAAGTGTTCACAAGAGTTCAATGGCAAAGACTCGATCACTGGATCTCTCGTATAGAGATGTGAAGATGATAGCTATTGAACCCAACCAACACCATGTGTTACTTTTACATTTAATATCATTTAACTACCCTTTTAGCAACAATGGAACCAGTACAATGACATCATATCCATAATTCTCCATATAGATGTTATCACTATATATAAGCACTAGACTAGCATACATGAAGTGAAAATACTGGTCCGAAATAAAGATAGCAAAGATGAAATAGTACAAAATAATAGTTTCTGCATTAGCTAGTATGCAATCTCTGACATAAGTATAAGCCCGCGACAAACAGCTCATGACTATTAAAAAAGTATCCGAAAAACAGTTATATTACTATCAACATATATACTGCATAAGATTAGCTGCAAATTCCTTATAACAAATCTCGTGAATTTTACAGGTACATAAACGAGTACAAAGATAATAAGTAAGAAACTATAAAGGAACCACAAAACCTAAAATCTATAGAGAAACCACAAAAGAAATTAATAGCTTTCTTGGTAAGGAATCCTAAAAACGTTATTCTCGTACCAACATCCTTCAAAAAAAAAAAAATGTGTGTAAACTTTTCAAAATAAATTAAAAGAAACACATACGCAAAAACTAGTTATAGGAGAATATTGAAAGGGAAAACTTTAGAAAAGTTGGATGATAAAAAGATTCTTCAAAAAGATTGATAAGTTATATTAAAAGTAAATATATGGTGATGAATGGGTCTAATGGTTGTCATCTCCGCACTTTATACAAAGAGGTCTAAGGTTCAATTCATTAGATCTATCAATTACTTATTTTTCGATTTTACTTTCAATTTGTTTTTAAAATGATTATTATGAAACTCACTTCAACTTAAATTACATCGCTGCCGAAATTAAAGGCAAGAAAACAAGGTCGTGATTTGTGTTAAATGAACTTATAAACATGTCTCTAAATTAATCTTTGTGGAACATGACTTGTTACTGCTTATCACTTAGAATTCGGCACATTAGAGTATTTTTTTTTGAGCGGCATTAAATTAAAACTAGCAAAAGCTAGAAACAATTACAAAGAAGATATAGTAGCTATAGGGTTTTGCAACCAACCTACCCAACTAAGTTTAAAATTAGGATTTCTAGAAGAAATCCACAAATAAGATTGGGAAACAACATTATCCCAAATCATCGCCTTCCTAGGAGGGATTAGAAAAACTAGCGATTACGAAAACTCCAAATGGACCATAAAAGAACCCCTCCCACACCTTCAAGATAGACTTGAACATTCTTAGAGAAGGACGACGTATCAAGCCACGTGATCCAATCCTCCATACTCGCGCAAAAAGGAATATCGAGCTCCCACCATTTCGCCAACAAGGACCACAAATCTGTGGCCATCTCACAAGAGAAAAAAATGTGGTTAACCGTTTCGACATCATCTTGACAAATGGGACAAAGAAGAGAATGAATGTCAATGCCTCTCCTATCCAAATTCACCCTAGAAGGCAACTTGTTCAACAACAATCTCCACAGAAAAATGTTAACTTTAATGGGAATACTACGATTCCAACGAGTAGTGATGGGAGAAACCTCAAGAATACAAGAGTCAATCAAGGAACGAACCGAGAAACAGTGAAAACCCTTGGTAATGACAATCGGCACATTAGAGTATTTAATTCATCGATTCTATAAATTAACTTAAAGACATGTTTATAAGTTCATTTAACACAATCACACCTTGTTTTCTTGCCTTTAATTTCGGCAACGATGTATTTTAAGTTGTGTTCGTGTTCTTTCGATCATAGTTGAAGTGAATATCTAAAGAGTCATTTTTAAAAAGACATTTAAGTATAGTTGAAGTGAGTTTAATAAAAATCATTTTTAAACGAACTAAAAGTAAAATATAAATGTGATGGATTGATGCAAGAAGTTTGATCTTAGACCTCTTGTATATATAAGGAGATGAGATGATAGCCATTAAAACCACCTTCACCATGCTTTCTTTTCACTTTTAATAGCGGATAGTTATTGCAAAACATAATTAAACAAAATAAGACCACGGAAAAAAGCCGTGGTCCTGAATTTAAAGCTAGTGTTGTACAAAACACACTATATCAACTAGACATATTCACTAAATATATTGAAATTACAACGATGCAATTTAAGTTGTGTTCTTAGTCGTATATGTCTTGTTCAAAGTCGTATATGAAAGTGTGTGAGGTGTGCTATTGCACAGAGTCTCCAAATTAAAGGGGCCTCAAATTTTTTATATGATGTGTATATATAGTCAATAAAACTGAAGTATTTGATTTAAGAAGTTGCATTGAAAATGCTAGCCAAGACACTTTGAAAGCGATTATTTCTCATTTTATCTCTTTGAAAAATTATTTACTTTCTATTTTAGGCCTCGTTTTAGCTATTAAATTAAATTTTGTAGAGGACCTCCGTAAACTCAGATACGACACTTGTTGACGGCATAGTTAAAGTGAATATTGAAAAATTATTTTTAAGTAGATAGTAAATACTTAGTATAGTTGAAGTGAGTATAAAAAATCGTTTTTAAGAAAATAGTTAATAGTATTAAAAGTAAAATCTAAAAAATGTGGTAGAGGGGACATGGCTATAACATTTTTTTGGTCAAAGACGATCACTGGGATCTCTTGTACAAAGATGTAAAGATGATAGCCATGAACCTCATCTATCGCCATGTGTTACTTTTACATTTGATATCATCTAACTACCTTTCTAGTAACAATGGAACCAGTACAATGACATCCATAATTCTCCACATATATGCCATCACTATATATAAGCACTAGACTAGCATACATGAAGTGAAAATGCTGGCCCAAGTAAAGATGAAATAGTACACAAAAATTGTTTAAGCTAGCTAGTAGGAATTTTGCAAACCACCGAGAATAGACTAAACAGATGACGAGGATCGACCGAGACCGGACGGGCGGACTTGACGACCACATTCGTCCGGTCTCGATCAGCACGGGCTAGTGGTTCCGGTCTGGTCGATCCATTGGACGATGCTGACCACTAGCTAGTATGCAAATCGACATAAGTATAAGTCGCAGAAACAACTCATGTCGATTAAAAAAGTACCCGATAAAGAGTTATATTACTATCAACATCCTGCATAAGATTAGTTGCAAATTCCTTATAACAAAACTCGTGAATTTTACGGGTACATAAACAAGTACAAAGATAATAAATAACAAACTACAAAAGAACCACAAAATTTAAACCTACCCCTCACCTTGCTTGCGACGGGCTTCAAAGGCTCACAATGCCCTTTAATCTCTTGAGAAACCACAAAACAAATTAATAGCTTTCTTGATAAGGAATCCTAAAACGTTATTCCCGTACTATATCTTTCACATAAAAAACAAACAAACGTGTATAAGCCTTTCAAAATAAATTAAAAGAAACACACACAAAAACTAGTTATAGGAAAATATTGAAATGGAAAAGTTTGCCCTAAAGGAAAAGTTGAATGATAAAAATTCTTTAAAAGTAGTTAAATGTTATTAAAAGTGAAATGAAAACATGGTAATAGGTGGTTGCAATGGTTATCGCTCTTTATACAAGAGGACTAAAGATAAAATCCTCCATATCCATCTTTCACACATATTTTTATATTTTACTTTCAACTCGCTTTAAAAATGATTTTTACTAAACTCACTTCAACTATACTTAACTGTCTTTTTAATACTTAATTCAACTATTACTTATGGAACACGTGAACACGAACAACTTTAAGTTACATCGCTGCGGAGTTTAAGGCCAGAAACAACGTCATGATTTGTGTTAAATGAACTAATAAACATATCTTTAAGTTAATTTTTGTGAAACTTGGTGGTCGAGTTATATACTCCCTCTGTCCTATAATTATAGTTCATCGTTAACTTTTTGAAGTCTTTTGTTTTCAACTTTTGACCTTAAACATTTTTATTTGTGTTACATATTACTTAATGCAAAATATCTTAATGGATTGAGTTTATACTCCCTGTCCCCATAATTATAGTTCATCGTTAACTTTTGAAGTCTTTAGTTTTCAACTTTGACCTTAAACATTTTTATTTGTGTTACATATTACTTAATGCAAAATATCTGAATGGATTGAGTTTTAAATGTATTTGGTATAATTTTTATCAAGTATCATATAACATAAATAAAAATATATAAAGTTGAAAGTTGCAAAACGAAATTTTAAAAAGTCAATAATGAGCTATAATTATGAGACGGAGGAGTACTACTATCACAGAATGCGGTTAGAACTACATAATTTAATCCGCCAAATTGTAAGTGATGATTAATATCCAACTCAACCACCAAGTCAAGTTCCACAAAAATTAACTTAAAAGACATTATTATATATAAGTTTATATAACACAAATCACGACCTTGTTTTCTTGCATTTAGTTTATGTAATTTAAGTTGTGTTCGTGTTCTTACGGTCATAATTGAAGTGAGTATTAAAAAAGTCAATTTTAAAAAGACAGTTAAGTAGAGTTGATGAGTTTAATAAATATTATTTATAAATGAATTGAAAGTAAAATATTAAAAAAGTGAATTGATACCTACATCACATATTTTTATGTATAACTTACAATTTATGTATTACAGTTTAATGCGATTTAGTGTAAGTATCACCCCTATTAAAAAGGTGATTAGTGATGCAAAGGATTTGATCCTTAGACCTCTTGTATAAAGAGCGGAGATGATAGCCATTGCAACCACCCATCACCATGTATTCTTCCTTTAACTTTTAATGCCATTTAATAATAACATATTGATTGGCCCATAACTATGTGAAAGATTATCCATATAACAAGATTTATATACCTATAATATGTGCTAAAAATAGGTAATTTGATTTATTCATGAAAATAAATAACATCTAACTGGCATAGTAGAAAATGCTTACTGTCTGGATTAAACAAAATAGGACCAAGGAGAAAAGCCGTTGTCCTGAATTTAAAGCTAGTGTTATACAAAACAATTATATCAGCTAGACATGTTCACTAAATATATTGAAATTACAACGATGTAATTTAAGTTGTGTTCTTATTCTTAATCGTATATGTCTTGTTCAAAGCGTATATGAGAGGATGTGCCGTGTGTGGTGTGTGCTGTTGTACATAGTCTTCAAATTAGAGGGCTTCAAAAATTTTATATGATATGTATATATAATCAATAAACTAACTACAAGTATTTGATTTAAAAAGTTGCATTGAAAATGCTAGCCAAGACACTACTTAAGCGCGATTATTTCTCATTTTATCTCTTTGAAAAATTATTTACTTTTATTTTGGTCTCGTTTTAGTTATTAAATTAAATTTTGCACATGACCTCCGTAACTCGGATACGACACTTGTTGTGGCATAGTTAGTGAGTATCAAAATTATTTTACTAGCAGATAGTAAATACCGTGTATAGTTGAAGTGAGTAAAAAATTGTTTTTTAAAAATAGTTAATACTTAATAGTATTGAAAGCAAAATCTAAAAAGCGGTGGTATATAGGGACATGGCTATAATATTTTTTTCAAGTGCAAAGACTCGATCGATCTCTGTATAAAGATGTAGATGATAGCCATAAACCCCATATATATCACCATGTTACACATTTAATATCATTTAACTACCTTTCTAGTAACAATGGAACCAGTACAATGACATCTATAATTCATGTATGCTAATCTAGTGCTTATATATAGTGATGGCATATATGTCGAGAATTATAGAAAGGGAAAACTTTGGCCTAAGGAAGTTGGATGATAAAAAGATACTTCGAAAGATAGTTAAATTATATTTAAAGTAAAAGTATTGCATGATGATGGATTGGTGTAATGGCTATCATCTTCACTATTTATACAAGAGGTCTAAGGTTCAAATCATTTGTACCCATTCATGATCACAATTTTTATATTTTACTATCAACTATTTTTAAAATGACCTTTTTTTTAAACTCACTTCAACTATACTTAACTGTCTTTTTAAAATATGATTTTTTTCATACTTACTTCAACTATGACTGTCAGATTAGGAACACAACTTAAAATACAACATATAAACGAAACTAAAGGCAAGAAAACATGGCCGTGCTTTGTGTTGAATGAACATGTCTTTAAGTTAATTTTGTGGAACATGACTTGATGATTGAGTTGGATCACTTAGAAGACTAGAGTATGCAATTTCAATATATTTAGCAAATATGTCTAGCTGATGTAACTAGTTTCGTTTAACAATGGCTTTAAATTATTATTGACAATGGTTGTCTTCTAATGTCATGTTTTTGCCATTATGTCAAACAATGTGTCAAACAATGACTTCTCTTTAGTCTTTTTTCGTTTAATCAGTTATGCAGTTCTATTTGCTTTCCTGGTATGCTAATTCAATGTTATATATCCACATGAATAATACAAATTGCCAATTTTACTTTTTAGCACATATATGGATAGTGTTTTGACTATTTTCACACAATTATGGGCCAAAGTTCCTCACTTGTGGGCCGAACCATGGGCGGTTTTGAGCTAAGAAATATTTGGGCTTTCATTGAACTTCCTTCTCTTCAAATTCTTGGGCTTTTAAACTTTTGAAACAATACTCATTAATCCTTTACTTTTCCTTCTTAATTTCTCAAAATATACCTACAAAACAAATTAGCTAATTTTAATAGTACATGTTACTAAAATAAAGAAACTTAATAGTCATTCATGCTTGAATTGTATTTTGATATCAAAATATGTAAAGTCTAGCATATCATTAGTGTCTTTATAGTCTTCAATAAAAATGTTTAGGGACCTTTTCTTAAAGCAATTGACGTCATATAGTTCCTTAGTTTAATACAGAGTAATAAAATATTGCATTTGAAAGGATATATGCAATTCCCCATAAATTATTCCTAATATAATAAAAATTACATTATTTTTGCAGCAATTTTGCCAAAACAATTTTATTAAAAAAGAGTAAACTCTAAAATACATCCCTGTGATTTACCCTGTTTTGTGAAATCATATACCATAAAAAAGTTTCATAGATACATCACTCCGTTAGTAAAAGTTAACCTATATACATCCCTCGGTTAAAATAAGGACTAAATTGCAAATTATTTCTCCGTTATCTCCTAACGAGATATAAAATATTACACCGTTAGTCCTCGGGTTAAGGTATTTGCACCGTTAGTCATTTTTAATGTTTTCGTCCGTTTTTTACATTTGTCCGCTTATTTTTACGTTTTTACGTTTTCGTCCGTTTTTTTTACATTTTTGTCCTTTTTTTGCATTTTTTGTGTGTTTAAGGATTTTTTTTACGTTTTTTTAGCCTTCGTTTTACGTTTTTAAATTAGTCTTTTTTTACGTTTTTGTCGGTTTATTTCGTTTTTACGTTTTCTTCCGTTTTCACGTTTTTCGTCCGTTTTTTAAGTTTTCTTCTGTTTTATTACGTTTTCGTCCGTTTTTTTACGTTTTCGTCCGTTTATTTACGATTTTGTCCCCTTTTTTACGTTTTCTTCCGTTTTTTACGTTTTCATTCGTTTTTTCGTTTTTAGTCCGTTAATTTACATTGTTTTCGTTTTTAGTCCATTTTTTAAGTTATCGTCCATTTTTCACGTTTTTAGATCCGTTTTTTTCGTTTTCTTGTTTTTCACGTTTTAAATCCGTTATTTTCACGTTTTACATTGTTTTTATGCGTTTTCGTCCGTTTTTTGCATGATCATATTAATGCTTTTACGTTTTAGTCCATTTTTACATTTTGTCTATCTTTTTCACGTTTTTAGTCACATTTTTTATGTTTTCGTTTGTTTCTTACGTTTTAAGTATGCTCTTTTTCACTTTTTATCGTTTTCATACTTTTTATTCGTTTTAAATGCGTCGAATAAAAGGTGTATGAAAACGACAAATAACATGCACACACAACGCAAAAATAAAAACAGACGAAAACGTAAGATGAAAAATGAATAACTAAAAAGAAATAAAAACGAAAACATAAAGAAAAGATGGACGAAAACGTAAACGAATAACGTAAAAGACGCAAACGAAAATAAACGGACAACGTACGCGGAACTAAACATTAAAACGACAGCGTAAAACTAATTAAAACATAAAGGTAAACGAAATGTAAAAAGCGGAGACGTTATAAACGGCGAAGTAAAAAAACGGATGAAAATAAAAAAAAAAAAAGAAAACAAAAAAACGTACGTTACGGCAAAAAACGTAAAACGACAAATACGGGCAAAAACTTATGGACGTACAAAACGTAAAAAACGGAAGAAAGGTAAAAACGGACAAAAACTTAAAAAAAGCAGGGCAACTTAAAAAAGCGTAAAAATGGACAAAAACGTAAAAAACGGACGAAAACATTCAAAAGGACTAATGGTGCAAATACCGTTAACCCAGAGGACTAACTGTGTAAATATTTTATATCTCGTTGGAGATAACGAATAATTTTTGTGCATTGGTCCTTATTTTACTTGAGGGATGTATATAGGTTCTTTCTAAAGGAGTGATGTATCATGTTGAAACTTTGAGGAGGGATGTATGGTGCGAAATAAGGTAAACCACATGGATGTATTTTGGAGTTTACTCAAAAAAAAATGACTAATCAAGTTACTTTATTTTTACACGCGGCAAAATCGAGCAATGTTATTGGCCAATAAAAGTTAAAATTAAAGCTCAATTTGATTAAGCTATTAAATTTTAGTCTAATTTATCAAATGTGCTAAAAAACATATGTGTCATTTTTGTAAAAGAAAAAACTTAAAAAAGAAAGGGGTGTAAATGAATACACAACATTATATATATACGAACGACTATCGTCAAAAATGAAGTGAAAATACTAGTCTAACTAAAGATAACAAATATGACATAGTACAAAAACTTGTTCTTGCACTA
>OU343224.1:362165798-362192369 GCA_910596185.1 Chrysanthemum makinoi | reverse complement strand
TCTCGGTACTCAAACGACGTTTGAGTTACCGTGCCACATCTTCTTATTATTGATTTTTCCCTCAAATCACCTAACAATTAACTTAACATTGTAAAAGTGTCCTAATATGTTGTTATTAGGACGTTATTTAAGTTGTTAATACGACATTTTCGACAAAATTGTTTTCATAATCTTCTTTGAGATATTAGAACCCTTTTCTTGGTGCTAAAATAGCTATAATGTTATATGATAAGCGTCCTAACAATTATCTTTTAAGTACGCTTGTATGTGTATCAAAAGATTAAAATTAGGTAATAACGTTTTACAACATTGTTAAAGTGTCCTAATATGTTGTTATTAGGACGTTATTTGGTTGTTCATAGACATATTATCGACCCATAAATTTGGTTTTAATGTCGTATTTGGGATATTAGGACCCTTTTCTTGGTGTTAAAGTAACTATAATGGTATATATAGATAGATCCTAAAAATTAACATTAAAGAGGCCTTGTATGTGTATCAAAGATTAAAAGTAGGTTACCACATGTTAGAACATTGGAAAGTGTCCTATATGTTTTTTATTAGGACGTTATTTATGTATTTGTTTATAGACCTAAAAATGCGACCATAAAATTGGTATCATAATCTTATTTGAGTTATTAGTACCCTCATCTTGGTTGCTAAAATAGCTATGATGTTACATCATAAAGCGTCCTATATACTTTTAAGACGTTTTTGTATGTCTCAAAGATTAAAAGTAGGTAATCACATGTTAAAAACATTGTAAAGTATCCTAATATGGTTTTATTTAGGCCTTTTTGTGTTGTTCATAGACATATCACGACCATAAAATTGGTTTCATAAGAGGTTAGGGCTAGCTTTGGACTATTACTTACATGCTTGATCTATTAAATGAAAAGGTCTAAAAGGTACCATTTTATGGCTTACCGAGGTCCTAAAAAGCCGCTTTTCTTGTAGTTAGTTGAACCTAGAGATATGAACCTTCTAGTATTGCGCAAACTCTAATATCGATTGGATTGGAATCCTAAGGTTAGAATGGCTCAATGCATAATTATATATAGTCCTCGAGGCAGGAGCATCAAAATACCTGGTAGACTTGGTAACATCACTTTATTATCGGTGGGTTGATGTCAGCTAGTGATCATATAAATCTTTTGGGAGCCATGTACATTTTTGTTGTTTTATGATAAACTTAGGTCCATTTAAAAAAAACAAGCTACGGTGAGAAGGATTTTTATTTTGATTTGAAGTGGTGGTGATCAAGTTTTCTTGCGTGAAAAATAGGCGGAGAGTGAAAATGTTTTAGGGTTTCAACAACCCCTCTTAAATATTTTTTACGCTTTTCCTAACCGCTTTCACGTGTAACTAATACTTACCCTTATCGGTTGGTTGTTTTAAATTTTGGAAAAGACTTTTGGTCTCCGTAAAATGGGAAATGTGATTCTGTAAGGGCGGCCAAAGAAAGTTTAATTGGCATTAAATAAGCACAGTTGATAGTTATCTTCCAACTAATATGATTAGGCGGGATGGTATTTTTGAAGCATGAAGTCGAAATCAATGCCTCTTAAACTCATCTACATCACTTTTCTCTTGGGGGCTTGATGATGTACCCTCAAAGTATCTCGAGGACACTCCTCAGAAGCGTGTTGAAGCCTTCCATTCAAGGCCCAAGTTAGGATTCCAGTATCCATAGGCGTCAAACCGTTATCACGAAGATTACCTCGGGAATTCGCCGTGCCGAAGCCCAAGCCGCCCGGGTATGGGCGTGAAGAAAAGCCTTTGGATAGGGAACCTCGACTTGGTCAAACCCCGTCTCTCTCTCTCTTGGCTTCACATCAAGTCGAGAGCGTGGTTCACTAAACCAATGGTTTACCCACAATCATGGGATGCCCCATGATCTCAGGAGCATTCATGTAGAAGTGCTCTCAACTATTGCATCCACTACAAATAGTTGGTTGGGACCGGTGGATTATGGTATGCTCATTTCACACTCATCTCTATACTTACACACACTTATACAACCATAACTCATACTTACTCTCTGTAGGAGGTGGTTGCAGTCATACCCCTGCGTAATCACTATTAATGGTGTTGTATTTCTTATTCTCGGTGAAAGGCAAGTCTTGGGCTGGAACATACACCCTCATACCTTTGATCATCATGACACCGGTGCAATCTATTGTACAATAAAGTATCAACATTCAAATCAGAAGATCACCAATGCATCTTGCCAGTTATCATGATCCGTCTTTCTACCTCAACTAGCATGAAAACACACATGTTGATTCTCGCAATTTGGATAACCAATATTAAGCAGGCTCAGAGCACACAAAAAGCATATACAAATAACCAATTCCAAACACCCCACACCATGTTCCAGCGATTATAGTAACAGAATACATAAATTACCAATCTGGGTCTTTCAAAGCAAAAGCGGACCTAATATTTCAAGATTTTTGAGAATGTCTCCTAACCAAGATATAATCGGTAACAAAAGGCAGCTTAGTATTACTAATACTCTGGCACTAAGTTCCTATAAACTCGGTAAAGCAAGTCAAGTATGTATCAACCAATTAACCATAACAAAAGCATTTTAATCATTTAAATAACCTATCAACAGCATGGGTTTACTCATTAGTAATGCAGCATCCTTCCTGGGAATCTTCACGCAACAAAAACATAAGAAACCAAAATCAATGATGCATATTAACCAAACTACCGAAACGCAAAGAAATCCAAGCAAACTCACAATAACAGCAGGTAGACACAACATACCGGCTTCGACTTCCTTCCAGCGGTGAATTCCCAACAAAAGCGACTTCCAATAATGTTTATTCTGCTTAGTGCGGCTCCTCTGAGAGAGAGTGGTTTGACTTTTCATTCGCGACCGATCATCATATGCGGAACACATCTTTGCATTTGTATGGGCCTCAGAAAGAACACCAACGACCTAAACAAAATTACCCGCTCACCCAGAGAAACCGCAAAAGTATGATCGTACCTAGAAACTGTAAAGTTTCTTTCACATAACCCAATCCAAAGAATTAAACAAAAGAAAAGCACATCCACACGTCGGATGGGTACAAAAATGACACTGGATACAAATTCAGACAAAAGTGTGTATAAGGCTCAGACAGGGTGGGAATAAAACAAAGCTTAAACATCCGTAATGGCTGCAAATCTAGTGATTCGCCCTCCCATCGCACGGACGTTCACAACTTTCATCAAATCAGTAGAGTGAAATGATGAGGCCAACAGAATACGTCGGCCATGGCTGCAACTTTAGTAAGTTGTCGTGCCAAGATCCAGGCGAACTCATCTTTACTCCTCTCCACCCCTAGACTCATCATTGCCCCATATATCCCATTATCAAATCGACCAAAAATGTCGTCGTTTGTAATAACACTACGCACACACTTTATAGCATTGGTTGAAATCAATTCCCGATACCAAGAAACTGTTATGGTACGCAAGCACAAACATAGCGTGGCTACCCCACCAAGATACGGGTCTCGGTAAAGGATGCATAAGAAAAATTTATTAGCAATCCCACACCATAAATACGCAAGCGAACATGGATACTTCTTTGTTACCCTTTTATCCACATGTCCTACAAAACTAAGAAAACCAAACTCAAGTTAGTCAAAATAAAAGAGGAAGAATTGTTTGCGCAGTCAGTAACTATACTATGTAATACATACCTAACTTCTACGTTGGTGTCGCAAGTAAACATAACATAAGTGAAAAAATAATTTACAGTTAATCATATAAAAACCCAAATCAAAATAAAAGTAAATCAGAAAACACAGTCGCTGATATATACAAATGAATAGAAGAGAAGCAAATCGAACCTTAAAAGAATCTAATAATCAGCATGTGTAGCCAGTGAGAAGCGGCAGCGGTCCAGGAAAGCGGAGATGGACATTGCAATTGAAAATATACCCTAAGCAGCCCTAAGGGGAGTGGCACCGTTTAATATCTTAAAATTAATGTTTGAATAATCAGGCTCAGACGAACAAAGGATCCAAAAGAAGATATACCCGCCCATGGTTGCAAGTATAGTAACACCGCCCGTAAGAATATGGACCACCAGCTTTAATCCCACCATAAACTCATCATAGCCTTTGTAATATATTAATTTTAGGATACAAAAGCGTTGCATCTGAGGAGTGTCGTGCAAAGGCTCTCCGTTCTCCCGTCGGTTCATGAGATACGAGTTTTTAATGTTGGCCCGTAGCACACTTTTATGATATCGTGGCATTCGTTCATCCACCGCATCCTCTACGTGTTACTATGCACCGGGTCTTTTCACGATAACAGTGTGCCAAAGTTTCATCAGCTGTCGTCATATGTGAAGCGTTGACTGAAGATATAATGAGGTTCAAAGGATCGAAAAACGAGGATATGCCCACCATGGCTGCAAGTATAGTAACTTGCCAAGCCAAGATATGGACCATCTCAGCTTTAATCCCCTTGCCACCATAAACTCATCATAGCTTCTTCTAATGAATATCAACATCATTCTTATGCCATTAAACTCATCAAAAATAGCCTAACATGAGAGCGGCGTGCCGGCAGTGTGGGTCAAGCGGACAAGGATCAAAAAGAGGATATGCCCACGGCGGTACAAAAGTCGATAACACCCCACTCCAAGATATGGACCATTTGAGCTTTAATCCCCTTGCCACCATTGTAACACCCCCAAATCTCGGTACAGCGGAAGACTTAATCAAGTTTTGAGGTTACTATTAGTTGGTATCGCACACAAGTATAGCAAAAGATAGTCATTTAACATTCAAAACCAATCCCAAATTTAGTCATTTAAAACATTTAATCCAATAGAGTAAATATTAGGCCCAAAACATGGTTTAATCAAATAGGTCCCATAGTTTATCAGTCGAAATGATCCTTGAACCCGCTTCTTACCAAGCTTCCACTTAGATCAAGTAATCCAAACATCTCTCAAATACACGAGAAATCATGCTAAAGGTCAAACTACGCTAGTGAGTTCATAGGTTTAAGTTCAACAAAATCATAGTGGTCATGTAGGAGTTGATTTGCTATGCAAGACCTAAGATAGATAAATACCGTTTACACTGAATCTACCGGATCTCAAATCATATCCGCATCCGGGGATTACTGGGCCCAGCGACTCTAGTCAACCTTTGTCGTGGCAAAATCTAGAACAATTGCCAACCCCGGACTAGGTCGATGTAGAAGTCTATTCTTAGCTAGGCGCGGTTAAACCTAGACTAAGGCAACAACTACCGCGCATCTATCTAAGCGATCAAGCATATAAGCAAATCAAATAGTTTTAATGGTCCAAAAGCAGTAGCATGATTCTCACCCCAATATAGTTAAAAACGTAGATAAAAGTGGGGCTTTGAAACTCACCTCAATCAGCGCAAAAATAATCACTAGCGAGAAGATACTTGATAATCACGGCACAACAACTATCGACTCGGCACAACCTATTAATGTAGACCAACTTTAATATATATATTCCTCAAAATCAACGTTATCTACCCTAATATATTCCATTTCTTTATTTCTAAAAACGTCTCGTTTCACCATTTAATCCTAGTGTTTGGTATTTCTCGTGTGGGTGTATCGACTCAACATGATGCTATGAATGCACTCAAACAACTAATATGTAACTCAATGCGACACAATGAGACCTCTAAACGATAAGCTCCATAGTCCAATAAGTTTCGGAACAAACAGTAGACCTTATCGAATTCTTCAACTCGATAAACTCATTTATTTACTCGTGTCTCTTATTATCCCATAAATCAATCGTATCCTAAGAGTCATAAGGATAATTCACCCATTAATAGGGTTACCCAACGTACCTAGCGGCTCTTATTAGATTCGTCAACCTAATAAGTCCGCTACCCGCGTGGATCAACACTATTAATGCTAGGTTATCCGTAACCCATGCACACAACGTAAGCAAATAAATACTTAAACTGGTATTAAATGTCCACAATTGACATTTATTGATAAAAGATTACTCGAAACATTAATTACTTATTTATTACAAAACATTTCCAATTTAGTCGTTAGTTTCCATTTTAAAATAGTAAATAACAAGATAAAACTTGTTATCAACATTTTTGGTACAAAAGCCCATTTATTATTCATATTTCTTAGTTTATTAGCATTTTCATATATATATATATATATATATATATATATATATATATATATATATATATATATATATATATATATATATATATATATATATATATATATATATATATATATATATATATATATTTCGTCAAATTCCAATATTAATCTCATATAGTCATTCGTTTAGGTCACAAACCGTCATAACTTAAACTTTTAATCAATCAATAGTCCAAATTATACTAAAGTCGATGTTACGCGCTTTGTCAGAGTCAACTATTGACTAAAAGTCAAAGTAACGCCGACGTAGCTCAAAGTCAACAATATATATATCAAGTCCAATGTAAAAGTCACAACATCGCAATTAAATCTCAAACAAACTCAAAACAATCTCGCCAACCAATCAATCAACCAAATGCCGAAACCAATGTTATGACTAATGGTCATGACCGCGGTCACGGTTAAGACCACGTGAACCAAACAAGCTCTAAAAGCTTTTCGGCTCCACGCGTCTCATCCAAACCTCAACTACATTAACCAACAAGTTACCAAATTGACCCGACTCGGACCCGTGGCCCAAGTGGGTCACGTATGTAAGCCAAGGGCCACGTACGTGCCCTATGTGGCTCGTACACCCTTCCAAACCATTCAAACATCACCCAAATCAATTCCACAACATCCAAATCCAATCATTCAAGCTTCAATCACTAACCAAACACAAAACTGATAAGGTTTTAAAATGTACCTTTTTGAGGGGTCATTTAAGCCCTTATTTGATCACTTTTGTATCCGTTATTACTTAATATCGTTCCTTTTCACTTTTTATTTCTCTTGAAGGCAAATTCTTGTAATGCACTTATTTGGACGAAAAGCGCGAATATCGAAAATGGCCAAAGTCAAGAATCGAGACACTCAAAGCTCTGAAGGACAAGGTAGCGTCACAGCTTATCTGCGACGCCGTCGGAGGATTTTGTGATGGAGACGAAGCCAAAACTCTTATTTTCAAGTGCGGCGTCAAGTTATAAAGTAGGCGTCGCAACTTCGGGCGGCCTAGATTTGATCCGGGCGGCGCGTCGAGAGCTAGGAGGGGCGGCGTCACAAGCACAAAGGTGACGCCGTCGCCAGTCACGTGGCTAAGACGAAACCCTAATGGCGGATCCGGCGTCACAAAACATAAGGTGGCGCCGTCGCATATGTAATCTTATATATAGAATCCGAATTTTTCAGTATTAGTGTGTAATCTTTTGGAGTAAAACCTAAAGAACCAACATCTTGTATAGTATTTTAGGGTTCCAAACCCTATCTTACATCAAGATAAGTGCTTTACTTCATTAATACAATTATGTCTTTGATTATTTGTGTGTATGCTTGCATGTTCTCCATGTCCGGCTAATTTACTTGTGTGTTTGCTTAGGGAATATGAAACTTAATTATTGAATATTGATTGGTTGTCTCTTATCTTAGTTGATTAATTATCTAGTAGTGCGATAGGTCATTCGTTTGTGTTACAATGCTTGATTAATCTTTGTGAACCTTAGGTTATAGCACCTTGAGAGGTTGTAAGCTAAATTATCCAAAGAGGCCTTAGAGTAAGAGTTTATAATCCCTAGTGGTATTTTGTAACAAGACCCTTTGGTAACAAAGTTAGGGATAGCGCATACCCTACAACTTTAGACACACAACGCAATTAAGAATAAGGGCGTGACAATTCAACCACCAATAGGAGATAATTAAGGAGTAATAAAACCTAAGTAAACACATCTTTAAACTATCATACGAGCACACAATAATTAGACATAGACTACACACACCTTAGATTAGATAATTAGATAAGTAGAGTAATCGGTAGCAATACCAACCCCCAAATCCAAACCCGAGATTGTACTTTTCCATTTCCTAAAAAACATAAAAAGATAAAAAATAATCTTCCTCAACCCCAACCTTAGCGTAGTAACTTCTCACTAGCATTCCTATTCCCCTAGAGAACGATATCAATACCGTGGCTTACCCTAATACTACACTACAACGATTAGGTTCCTTTGCCTAGGGTGTTATAAAACTTGCTCGAAAAAGGAATTTCCTTTGACGAATGTGATGTAGCGTTATCAAGTTTTGGCCCATTGCAGGAATAGAATAGCTAGTTAGTAGTCCACCTCGTTTAGGTTTCTTTGCTTGATTCCTATCAAGTAAATTTTTCTCATTTTTAGCTTTCTCGTAGTCTATCCCCTTCTTTGTGACCTTTGTTCGTAACCCCATCACTTTTCATCATGGAAGGTGATAACCAACCACCATTCATCAACCTACCACCAAATGACCCGCCAATAGCCGTACTCTTGGTGAATACTCGAGATCAAGCCACCTAGGCTATAGGAACACCATTGAGCTTCCCGACCAAGCCCAAACTACGGCCACTGATCCGACACCATCCGGTTGGTGCAAAGCGGATGTGCATGGACCATTCGAAGATCCAAATCAGCATCTTAGGGATTTCCTTAAAATTTTCGATTCCATCGACCTCGATGCTACTACTCGGGGAGACCACGCTGCGTCTCTTCCAATTTTCTCTGGGACCAAGCTAGTAATGGCTTGGCGACTTCCGCGGCTCCATCTCAAGTTGGGATGATCTCACCTCTCGCTTCCTTGCTCAATTCTTCCCACCAGGGAGAACCACTAAACTTAGGAATGACATCTTGATGTTCCAACAACATCAAGGTGAATCTCTTTATGAAGCATGGACTCGATTCAAGGACTTACTTCATAAAGTCCCTCATCTCGGTATTGATCTCTGGCTCCAAGTCCAACTCTTCTATGATCATGTCAGTCTCTCCCTCCAACAAACCATTGATTATGCCGCCGGTGGAAGGCTAAGTAACCTCAATGCTGAGGCATGCTGGGAGGTTATTGAGGATCTAGCTCAATATGAAGAGGTTGGGAAATTCAGGTTGTCAAGAGAGCGGTCAACTTCGAGCACAAGCAATTATGAGTATGGAGGCCCAAGTGAAAGTTAATGGAAGTAACCACTCATCTTGATAAGCATGTGAATGCGGTCAGGAATTTTGCTCCCAAGAAAGTCAGGCAAGATGAATTAGAGGACATAATGTTGACATTTGTCGCAAACAAGAAAAAGAAATAAAATGCCTCGAAGCTCAAATGCGAAAAACTCATGACACTTTCTTGGGCCTAGCGACAACTTCATCTTTGGAAATCCGTGAAGAAATGCGCAAAGAACAATATACCTAAAAGGTAGAAAAGGTATATGCGTCCGGGAAAACATTGGGATGACACCCAGATACCCTCTCCATTCCATGGCGAGGATGAAACCCCCAGGAATCACATTCTTGTTGTCATAACCTCTCTCTTAGTCCTAGGGAAGTTCCTAATTTTGATGAACCGGAGCCTCAACCAAAAACCTTACCCAAATTTTTAGTCTTTAGATGTGAATCTTGGAATTGAATTAGGCCCCAATCCACTATCAAATAGATAGTCCGGTGGTTTGCTTGATAAAGGTGGTAGACTCTAAGCCATGGAAGTGGAAGAATATAGGAGTAACCCATGACCTTACACACTTATATCACCCATTCATGGTTGATGACAAGAAATATTATGGGTTTAAACCGGGTTTATTAGGTAAAGATGAATCATTAACTTATAATATTTTGAAGTTGATAGAAGATGATCCATTTTTAGGAAAGTTTGATTCACCCCTACACCAATAGAATTAGGTAAGGTTATAATGAATGGAGCACACTCCTTTGAGCATATAAATCACCCATCACCCTCTCCTCCGCATTAGCAAATTTCCACCCTAAGGTGCCTATCGCTACTATCACCCAGCAAGCAAGTGTAGGGAAAACCTCCCTTTATCCGTTAAATAAGGGTGAGAGTCGGGCTCGTACTCGAACAAAGCAAGCGCTTCTTGGGAGGCAACCCATGTGTATTTGTATTTCATTTTTGTTTGTGTGTCATATATCTTTTATCAATTGTTTATTCTCATGTTTAAATTTGTAAATATGCTTTATTTTGTTTTTAACCTCGTCTTAATTGCATATAAAGGTATTTTACATAAAGGATAAGTGTAGGGAGGATTACACACGTTTTCAAAAGAAACGTAAACATGAGAATATCAATTCATTAAAAGATATATATGTGTGTTTGTTCGAGTCAAATGCTTGTATCGAGTCATAATGGATGTTTTGCAGAAATTTTTCAGATTCTAAAGATGTAAATTTTCAATTTTTTCAGAAAATCGCGGACCGGTTTTGTCAGGGATAACTTTGGCGGTGTCGGATTGCAACGGACGGTAGGGAAGGAATAAAAACATATTACTTTCTCATTTTGAGCTACTTATAAATTTTGGAATTTTCGAGTCTTAATTTTCGAGAAATTCTGTAAACATCCATTCCACAAGCATTATATCCTAGTTTAGTAGAGTCCTTTATATATTATTACCGCCCGATTTTCGCTGAAGGTTTCGTTGTTTTCTTCAAATGTGCAGGTTTCATTTATCAAGAAGAAGAAAAATAATTGGAAGGAGCTTTTCACGCACACATTCTTCTTGGAAAGGATTTTACTACTTCACCACGGATCCTACCGAGCTAATCAGGGGAGTACTAGTTTCTTTAGTTTTAATTACCTTCCATTATCATAACTTTGATACTTTAGGGGAACATTGGGACAATGTTGGTTTAAGTGTAGGGAGGAAAACAAAAGCGGGAACTTTGAAACTATGCTTATCCTTGACTATTTGCTTTGTCCAATTGTATTTGTGTAATAAACCATGAGAAAATGTCGGTTAAGGTAATTTTGGCACCAAATTTAAAATTTTCATGACATATAGGAGTGGGCCATTAGTCTTAACAAAAGCGTCTCACGGATAGGAAGTTGCATGACTAGCACAAAAACCCTTTACCACCTAAATTCCACCCAAAATGTGAGGATCGCCTTTAGATTAGTAGGAATTAAAGCATTCATCTTCAATGCTTAGAGTGTGAACCGGTAGTATAATAGATTCTAGAACTTGTTTTGTGATGCATCCGAGATCGCTAGTAAGACTACACTTGTGTAGTTAGGAATAACTAAATGATAAGAGGCATTAGGATAACCCTTGTTTGATACACGTAATATAATTACTTCTTCCACATCGGTTGAGTAATTCCCCACACCCTTTGCGTTGTACTCATCTTTAGTACACGATACCCTAGTTAACCCCTCAGAGCCTATCCTTTTCGCGGTTCTCGTGATGTTTCGGTTATTCGAAATATCAATGAAAACATGTTTACCCACCCCAAATATACACCCAAATCGCCTTAGCCTACCCTTCATGCACTCACTTTTAGTGCATTATTGTTATCACCCTAAACCCTTAGTTCAATTATCTAGTTGCTTGCATGAGTTGCTAAGTCGAGTCATATCCTTTGTACACAGTTTTGGGGCGATTGGGACTCATGGGAAAAAAAGTTAAAGTTTAAAAAAATGATTGAAAGGGAACGTTAAATTCCCTTATTTGCGTAATAACTACCCCAAGTGTTTTGATCTTTTCAATTCGGGTCAAATTAGTGTTAGAGTAATAAAAACTCAAGTGTAGGGATGTGCTATAAATCCCTATCATTTTGATGTTACCGTAGAGGATGGTAGAGTAAAAGTGTATATAAAAAAGAGAAAAGAAAGAAAAATAGAGTGAATATATATATATATATATATATATATATATATATATATATATATCACGGGCTACCATCCTACATCTATCCTTTAAATTTATGTTTGTTTGTTTCAGTTAGCTAGAGTTTAGAGTGTCGAGTCTTGGCTTAGCAACGCCATTCTTCATATACTTGCAACAAAGAGATTTTTGACTTACCACGCTAAATAGCCTATCCCACCAAACCCTTTTTTTCCCGTAAGCCTAATTACAACCCTTTAAAGACCTCTTTGATAGTCTTTCTTAGGTGCTTACGCCAAAGCGATGGAGGTTTGATTTATTCTCAAGCCTATGGTAATCTATGTAGTAGGACCGGTTAATGAGTGTTTATCTTCCATTTCAACTTGTTATATTTCATATACACCCGAGAGATGTGAGTATCCAAACACCCCATGTGAGGTGCTAGAATGTAATTTCCGTGCTATTATGACTTTTCAGGGGCTTATATGTGTTGTGGATAGTTTTAAACCAATGCTTCATAACCCTAACTTATAAATTAATTGGCTAAAAGCACATTTGCTTGAGGACAAGCAAATACCAAGTGTAGGGATATTTGATAAGGTTTTAAAATGTACCTTTTTGAGGTCATTTAAGCCCTTATTTGATCACTTTTGTATCCGTTATTACTTAATATCGTTCCTTTTCACTTTTGAGGTCTCTTGAAGGCAAATTGCTGTAATGGCACTTATTTGGAATGAAAAGAATATCTGAAGAAAATGGCCAAAGTCAAGAATCGAGACACTCAAAGGCTGTGAAGGACAAGGTGCGGCGTCCTGACTTATACTGCGCCCGTCGGAGGATTTGTGATGGGATAGAAGCCAAAACTCAAACTCTTATTTTCAAGTAGCGGCGTCAAGTTATAAAATAGTAGGCGTCGCAAACTCAGGGCGGCCTAGATTTGATCAGGCGGCGTCGGAAGCTAGAGGGACGTCACAAGCACAAGGTGGCGCCGTCGAATCTAACGTGCCCAAGGCGAAACCCTAATGGCCGTCCAGCGGCGTCACAAAACTATAAAGCGGCGTCGTGCATATGTAATCTTATATATAGAATCAATTTTTGATATTAGTGTGTAGTCTTTTGGAGTAAAACCTAAACCGAACCAAGGCTGTCTTGTGCAGTATTTTAGGGTTCCAAAACCTATCTTACATCAAGATAAGTGCTTTACTTCATTAATACAATTATGTCTTTGATTATTTGTGTGTATGCTTGCATGTTCTCCATGTCAGGCTAATTTACTTGTGTGTTTGCTTAGGGAATATGAAACTTAATTATTGAATATTGATTGGTTGTCTCTTATCTTAGTTGATTAATGATCTAGTAGTACGATAGGTCATTCGTTTATGTATAATGCTTGATTAATCTTTGTGAACCTTAGGTTATAGCACCTTGGCGGATTTGTAAGCTAAATTATCCAAAGAGGCCTTAGAGTAAGAGTTTATGATACCTAGTGGTATTTTGTAGTAGAACCCTTTGGTAACTTCAAAGAGTTGGGAAAGCGCATACCCTACAACTTTAGACACACAACGCAATTAAGAATAAGGGCGTGACAATTCAACCACCAATAGGAGATAATTAAGGAGTAATAAAACCTAAGTAAACACATCTTTAAACTATCATACGAGCACACCATAATTAGACATAGACTACATACACCTTAGATTAGATAATTAGATAAGTAGAGTAACGGTAGTATACCAACCCCTCAAATCCAAACCCGAGATTAGTACTTTTCCATTTCCTAAAAAACATAAAAAGATAAAAATAATCTTCCTCAACCCCAACCTTAGCATAGTAACTTCTCACTAGCATTCCTATTCCTAGAGAGCGATATCAATACCGTGGCTTACCCTAATACTACACTACGATTAGGTTCACTTGCCTAGGGTGTTATAAAACTTTCGAGAAGAAAGGAAGTTCCTTTGACCCCGAGCGCCAGCGTGTGGCGTTATCAAAAACCTATCATCTATCTTAACCAAAATAATAGAAACTAAACCTAAAATGCATAAACCCATCAAATTGATACACCCACACACCAAACACTAGTACTTGTTTTTAGACTCTAATTAGACTTAATTTCATGTTTCACCCAAAAGCCCCAAATTTGGATATTAGGTCGAAACCCTAATAATCCATATGTGGTTTATTGACACAAACAAGCTCAAATGGTGTTCCATTTACCTTATTCAAGCACCAATTGCAATATTAGATGAAAACCCTAAAATCTGAATCTTAATCTTTAAATTTGAGGGTGTTAGTTTTAGTATGAGTATTATATATGGATGGAAAGAGGATAAAGAGTCTTCTTTGATTTGGTGGTGGAGGTGTAGCACCACTCTCAGTTTTGGCGGAATGTGGCGGAGGGTGGGGCGGCACCAAGGTGGTGGTGGTGGCGGCTAGGGTTTTATTTCTTGAAGAGAGAGTAGAGAGAAAGAGTGGTTTGTGTGTGTTTTAGTGAAAGAAAGTGGAAGTAAAATGAGGGGTGAGTGGGTTTATATACATAGGAGCTAGGGACTTAAAAAATAATTATTTTGAAGGGTAGGCCATGTAAGTGGAGGGGAAGCCGTCATTTTAAGTAAACTATCCGTTTACCCATTCGAGCTCATATATTGTCCCACGAGAGTGTCCCCCACGTTCATTCAACTTTCTAACATACGTTATTTACGTTTTCCGAGTTTTGACTATTTATTTGTCAATTTAGATTCACGGTCTAAAAGTTACAATAATTTCGTTTTAGGCTTTACTAGTGCGAATCGATTAGTGCCTACCAAATAGAGTTAAAACTCATACGATAACTCATTTAATAATAAAATAAACCGTAAAACCAAGAGGCGATATAAAATCAAGTCATGGTTTATAAAAATAGTGATAAAGGTAAAGCTCGGTTTAGTTTAGCGTGTCGGTTACCTAAAATAGACTCCCTAAATTGCCGGTTGTCACGACCTTGACCGAAGAAACCGTCCGGGTTCCACCAGTTGCTTGATGTCATGAAAAGTTTAGGATACTTCCTCGCGGAAACGTCCTACGTTCGAAGTGAACTCCGGTCCATGCAGGTTCCAAGAACCTTAATAATCGAAATACGGCTATTCTTCAGCATTTTGATTTCACGTTCCATAATCTCAATCGGTTCCTCAACAAAATTCAATTTCTCATCAATACTAATATCTCTTAAAGGCACCACTATGTTTTCCTCCGAAAGACATTTCTTAAGATTACTTACATGAAAGACATTGTATGCGCTACTTAGTTCGATGGTAGCTCGAGGCGGTATGCTCCGGTCCGATTCTTTCGAGTTGGAAAGGGACCAATATATCGGGGATTGAGTTTTCCACGCTTTCCAAAACGAATCACTCCTTTCCAAGGAGAAACATTCAACATAACATGATCTCAACCTTGAAATTCCAAAGTTTCGTCTCTTATCGGCATACTCTTTTGTCTATCACGGCGGCTTGCCAGCGATTCGAATCATACTATCTTCTCAGTGGTTTCAAGACAAGTTGGGGACACAGTAGTTGACTCTCGCCAACTTCAGCCCAACAAATAGGAGAACGACATTTTACCATACTGATTGCCTCAAATGGGGCGACCTTAATGCTAGAGTGATAACTATTGTATGAGAATTCGCCAAAGGGAGGTGTCTCTCTGACCTTTTCGAAATCTATAACACATGCTTTAAGCATGTCCTCTAAAGAATCTCGGGCGGTTCTCTCGCACGACCATCGATTGCGTGGATGTAGGGTTGTATGTAACGAGCCGGACGAACACGAACGACCTTGTTCATGTTCGTTCGTTTAGCTTTAACCGCACAAATAAACGAACCGCGAGCGCTTAAACTACGAATTTTCTTGTTCATGTTGGTTTATTAAAGAAAATTAGTTGTTCATGTTCGTTTATGTTCGTTTATTAAGACACTAAACGAACGGTAAATGAACATAAACGATCGAACATAAATGAGCATATGCAAACAAACATAAAATTTCTTAATATATGCACAATATATTGTTTTACAAGTGTCGTTTTGTTTAAACAAGCCAATTTTAAATTATATATAATTAAAAGATATGATATACGAACATAAATAAATAAATGAACATAAGCGAGCGTTAACGAACACATATTGACGTTCACGAACATAAATGAACGAGGCGACTATTGTTCATATTCGTTCATTTAACTAAGCGAGCGTAAAATATTGTTCATGTTGGTTCATTTAATCAATACACTAACATAAACAAACTTTTACCGAACGGTTCATGAAATGTTGTTGAGCGTTGATTCGTTTACAGCCCTAGTGGATGGTAAGCGTTACTCATATCCAAATTAGTTCTAATGTTGTGCATGTAGTCTCAAAAGTGGGATGTAAAGCGACTATCCCTATAGGAAATGATAGATATGATACTCCATGACCGATACTACCTCCTTAAGATACAATCGAGTAAGTTTATCAAGACTATCAGTTTCACTAATAGCTAAAGTGGCGGAACTTAGTTAAACGATCAACTATTACCCCGAGATAAGCGTCATTGCGCTAAGCGTTCTTAATGGTAGTGATAAAGTCCATGGTTATTCACTTCATTTCTATTACGGAGTTGGGTTGAACTAAATGTAAAACCCTAAAAATCATAAACGCGTGAAAAGACTATTTTGCCCCTCTATTTAATATCTATAAAAAACGTAAAACTGTCAAGCTCAGTAAATATAAATTTTAACCTACCTTACGAATAATTGGAGAACACGTGTGTACGAGATCACAAAAGATTACTTTCGTAAACATTAAAACTCATGTACATGGACCGAGTTTTACATAAACATTGCAACCTAATTGAAGCCCAACTAAGTTTGGTTTTTGGCCCATGTTTCTTTTTCTTTTGGTTCGGCTAAAACAACCGTATATCCCCCTCCCCCTCATTTTATTCGTGACCTAACATTACACAAGTCTTGTCCACATGAAACCTTAAATCCCTATCAATGAAGTGGGATTTCTTGTCCATCTCCTCCATTCGATCTCAACGACAAACAAGGCAATTGAAGAGGGTTTCCAAGGAGGCTATTATGTGGGTTTGTTGCTGCTGATCGTGGGTTAAGTAGATCAAAAATGGTTTCTGTGTCGTGGCCCTAGGGTTGCTAGGTCGTGAGTTTTGTTTGCCTTGGTCTAAGTATCATTCCACTCGAGCATCTAGGGTTTGTGTTGTTAATCTCCTTTCAATTCTTTTCTTTGTTACCTTGAAACGAGTATGTATAAAATTCATAAGCTGGAAAATATAAAATTTAGACATGTTAAGATGCTATTAAAACAGGTCATACACACTTTCATGGGTCATGGGTGCTTTTGGGTAGGTTAAACATGTGTTTATATTGGTTTTAATAGATCCTAAAACTGGACAGCATCATATGTCGAATTTTTATGTGTTATAGATCAAATTTTATAAGTGCAATAATCTGGTTTTTTGTTGGAAAAGTTTATTTTATGTCTTAGTTAAGTTTTCCAAGTGGTTTAATCGAATTTGGAGTTGTCTAAGTCGTATTTTTGAATTTTACAAGATCAAGTGTCAAAGCTGAGAAAACGGGTCTGAAATTTAGTTGGATTGTTTGATTTTTCATTTTCAAACCATAAGTTATTAGGAGCTCTCCTTTTACAGGAGTGACATTTAGGATATAAATGAATTTCTGGGAGTTTTTGGGATTTTTCCAAGGTGTCTAAACAGGTCCAATAAGCGTAAACTTTTAAGGTGTATTTCGACCACTTTCTGGCAGGTCTGGACTTATGATTTTCCATAGGCCATTTGACACGGAAATAAAATCCCAAATTTTGGAGAGTCTTTTAACTCATATGGGAACCCCTGGGAATTTCTTTGATTTTATTTGAGCTAAGTAAGTATTTTATAAAAATCGCTAAATTCTGGTCCAGATATGAAGTTAAGAAAATGAAAGATAAAATGATTATATCAATAAGTAAAACACTTATACATGCATAAAAGCTTAAAAATGAGTATATAAGTAATATATGATATCAATTGGTGTGGTGGACGAAGATAGGCGTTGATTTCGGTGTTACTTTTCCGTTTGTTTTCATTACGTTGCTAAGGTACGGTATTACGACCTTTTCTCTTAAGGTTTCTCATGATTCGTTTACATCTTTCGATATTAGCTTTAAACTATTTATACTTTGCTCTGAGCCTTCTATTTAGGGCTTCCTATGACTCACTTCTATGCACCCTTTTGTTATGAACTCGATTATGAACCTTCGATTATGACCTTCGATTGTGAACCATGACTCTGAACCTTTACGATTATGAGCCATTGATATGAACTTTTGATTATGAACTTATGTTATGGAACTTTGATATGAACTTTGATATGAATCCTTATGATATTATTATGCTTTGACCCTTGATTTGATACCCGGAGCAAATATGTTTCCCTATCCATGAAGGTAACATGGTGTCGATGATGCACCTCGGCATGACTCTAGGGCAGTAGAGTGATGTTCCGCCACGTCCCTTGGTGGTGGATCATATTTTGTATATGTGAGGTAGGGGCGTCTGGATGCATCCTAGATCATTACGTTATCTTATATGATATGATTTGTCTAGTGAATGATGTCGGTACATGCAATCGCGTCTTCACGATGCAGAATAGCTACTCCATTTGTTCTTGGTCTCCCCTCCTATTATATATGGTATTAGAGGTCACCCCTCCGAATACAATGGCTACTTATGACATGATATGATATGATATGTTTCTGGGCTCGTGGTAGATTTCTTACAACCCTTACACTTTTGATATGCCTATCTTGTACTTTCGTAACCCCAGCATATCTGTATTAATTGTTCATTTCTCAATACCCTTATATGACTCACTCTTACCAAGATATAGATACTCCTTTTCATTGATCTATCACACTTTCATTCCGTTATTTAGGACTATCGTTCCATTCCGCGTACGGGTTATTATATGTTATTGGATTTGATTATGTTTTCATGTGTTATGTGACTCTTGATTACTGTTCTTTGCGATATAGTTAATATCACGGTTATCGAGTTACTGTTTTCATCGATGATATGTGATCTCACTTTGTTATGACCCTCTGAAGTGTCCGGTGACCATGCTAATGTGTGTCGTTAGTTTTGTCTATTTATTATGTGTACTTCGTTTAGTTAATTCCATGGACTATGACTATTATTTGTGTCCTATACGCTTATTGTTTACACCATGTTTACAATTATGTCTATGCTACGGTTTGATTAGGTAAATGGTTCAACTTGTGACGTCACGGCTTGTTAATTTGTTTAGTTGTCCTGCTATGTCTTTAATTCATTTAATTATATCGTTTATACTATATTCCTACTTATTACGTGTGACTACCATGTGTTATTTCTTTGTTAGTACTTCATTTGTTATGATCGGTTATGTTTTCAACTAAGGGTTTTGACATGTGTGAATTGTCATGCTCACTTATTAATTAATTGCTTCCGTTTTCTCTGTAGAATATCTGTTTGGCTTGTATGTATTCGATTTCTGATTTGATTGTATGACATATATGTTGTGTGGATGCAGCTTTGCTATGCTTGCTTATGTTTCAGTTCTTGTATGTCCGGTTTGTATGTGCTTGTTTATATGTCATCGATGCTTTGCTTTGCTTCGTTCTCCTCGTTATCTGTGCTTTGGATATCTATATAATTGTGTTCTGCAGGATCTTCATTGACTCATTGTTCTCATTTCTTTGACTTTGTTATCAGTTCCCTTTGTTTCATTTTGCATTTCAGATTTTATTTAGCTTTCGTTTGTTATATCATTCCTTTGGGCTTTTTAAGCTCGGCCGCATTTCTTTTCTGCTAATGGGGTTTTAGGGTTGAAGATGGGTTTAGATGGGTGGAGTTAGAGTATCTGGTGGACCAACCCTAGCACCTTATTACTTTGGGGCTTATTTTGAAGAACTTTTGTTTTGGGATTTTAATTCATTCTGGATATTGTATTTTCTTGTCAGTCAATTGTGTATATGTTTTGATACTTCATTTTTATGGTTTCCGTTTGTAAATATTTTATTGTATGTTCTGATATGACACCAGAATGTGACACTTCTACCCTTGCCGGGTTGGGGTGTTACACTAAAAGTCCTGATGGTTTCTGATGTTCGGCCTTAACTTTAGAACAAGTCATGCACCAACTGACATACTGAGCTATATCGGCTTTCATATTGGGCCACCAATAAAGTTTCTTAAGATCCTGATACATCTTATTGGCTCCGGGATGAATAGAGTATTTTGATTTATGCGACTCGTGCATAATCAACTCATGTATTCCACCATGAAATGGTATCCGACTCTCTGTCTTTGAAGCATAATGTTCCGTCGGAGCGCTTCAGAAGCCGTTTTCACTCTCTACCATTCCATGAAGATTCTCATAAGGACGGTTCTCTTCCATCAATGCCTGCGCGGCGGCTAAAATTTGAGATGGTAAGGGCGAAACAATGGTCATTCCTAAGGATCTAGCAGTAGGGGTGGAATGTCCTCCTTACGACTAAGTGCATCAGCCACAACATTAGCCTTACCGGGATGATAACGAATCTCACAGTCATAATCACTAAGAAATTCTAACCAACGACGTTGTCTCATGTTGGTTCCTACGATCTAAGATATGCTTCAAACTCTTGTGGTGGTAAATACTACACACTGGTTCCATACGGTAAGGTCTCCAAATCCTAAGAGCAAACACTACAACACCTAACTCAAGGTCATGGGTGGTGTAGTTTTTCTCATGCTTCTTAAGTTGTCGGGATGCATAAGCAATCACCTTCTTACGTTGCATCAAAAACACCTAAGCCTTTATGCCGAGCGTCGCGATTACCGCGACAAAGTCTCCTTCCTTCAGGCAAATATAGGATGGTAGCACTACACAACTTCTCCTTCTGAAGTTGGAATGCTTCTTCTTCCTTTTCTCCCCATTCATACTTAACATCCTTACGTGTTGTTAGTTTGGTGTGGCAGCTATCTTGGAAAATCCTCAATGAATCTCCTATAGTAGCTTTGCTAACCTAGAAACTGCAGTTGATGGGTTCTAGAGGGCTGCCCATTCCTTAATGGCCTTAATCTTAGTTTGGATCAACATGAACACCTCGACTATCTATCATGACCTAAGAATTGCGGACGGAATCCAAAATTCACACTTAGAATTTGGCATAAGACTTCTCTCTCTCGGCAATCCTAAAATGAGCCTCAAATGCTCTTAGGTGCTCCTCACTATTCTTAGAGTATATCAAGATGTCGTCTATGAATACTATCACAAACTTGTACAGGTATGGCTTACACACCGATTCATGAGATCCATGGAAATGCGGCGTTGGTCAAACCAAGCGACATCACTTGGAATTCATAGTATCCATAACGAGTCCTAAACGATCTTAGGGATATCCTCTCTCGAACTCTAATGGTGATAACCCGGATCGTAAATCAATCTTAGAAAGACACTAGCTCCTTGGAGTTTGTCGAATAGATCATCTATTCTAGGTAACGGATATCGATTCTTCACGTTATTATTCAATTCCCTATAATCGATACACACGAAGCGATCGATCCTTCTTCTTCACAAACAACCTTTGAACTCCCCGGTGGCGAACTTGGTGAATGAATCCCTTCTCGACAACTGCCATGGCTGTTTGAAGCGGTTCCTCAATTCTCTTGGAGCAAGTCGATAAGGTGCTGGGGCTACGGGTGCCGCACCGGTGTACAACTCTATTTGGAATTTCACTTGTCGGACAGGTGGAATCCTTGGCGAATCGTCGGGAAACACATCCGGAAATTCTCTAACGGCGGGTACATCATTAAGGTTTCTTTCATTCTTCTCCTCGCTTTTCTTTTGGTCGAGCCAAGAAAAAACAACCTCCTCTATCGATGTATACGGGCCTTAATACAGGAGATGATGCTCAACGGGAAGGACTCCCCAGTCGCTCCGATCTCTTTGTATGCTTAGAACTTTTCCACCATACGGTAAACGCACAATCTTCTCATCACAAATGATGTGTGCACCGTTCTTCGATAACCAATCCATTTCGATAATGACGTCAACACTTCCTAAGGTAACCGGCAATAGGTCTATACTAAAGGGCGGTCTAGGAAACTTAAGGTACAACCTCGAACTACGGTGTCTATCTTCTCTCTATTCCCATTCGCTAATTCCACATCGTAACTAAACCCTAGAGGTGTTTGGGAGATTCCTAGTAATGGCATAATTTTGGTGGATCTGAAACTCATATCCCGCCGATATCAAACGATATGGAAGCATAGCGATTGTGAGAAGGAGCGTACCGTAACTACGTTAGGGTCCTCGCCCGACTTCCTTCCCAATAGCGTAAACCGTATTGTTCCCATGTCTCTCTGCGATTCCTAGCACCATTGTTTCCCTGGTTTTCCACAACCTTCGAGGGGTTTAAGCCATTACCTCCTACACCTCGATTAGCAAATCCTCCTAGGGATTTCCTCTCATCCACGGCTCTCGGCACTCATTCGTAAAGTGTCCCTTCTTTCCACATCCAAAGCGGTGACATTGGCCTTCCGGTCCGCTCCTTATTTGAGTTTGAGCTGCAGCAAGTGGGCGAGACCTCTGATCTTTGGCTAAGTGTCCTACCTTAGAGCACTTCCTACACACATTCGGGCACAGTCCATGGTGGTTTCGGTTTCAACGACCACACAGGCCTACACCTTCAGAATCTTTCCTACCTCCATTTCCTATGGAACACTCACGGTTGTCTCTTGCCGTTTGTATTCCCTTTTTGAAACTTCGTTCTCTTCCTCTTATCACTCCTATCATTCTTACCTTTGTCTCCTACTTCTAGCACATAAGAGTCCATCAAACTCTGAGCCACAACAATTGCCTCTTGCAAATTAGCGGCTGTGATGACATCATTTCGAGTAGCCAAGGCAATCCATCGATATACCTTTCAATATTAAGTTCTTCGGTGCGAACCATTTTAGGGCAAAGCAATGATAACTCTTGGAAAGCGACGAATATAAAATTCGCCATGATACCCTTAACCTTATGGTTCCGAACTACTCTCTAACTTCTTAACTTCATTCCTAGGGCTGATGAAGTCTTATCGGGAGAGCCTTAAAGCGAGTCCAAGTCATACTATAAGCTACATCAATTCCTCTTGATCACGTGATAGTTGTTCCACCAGGTCAACGCCTCGTCCTTCAAGGTGAATGTTGCATACTTTACCTTACAATCCTCATCCGCAATTACTCACGGCAAACCTGATTCGATTTCTCCAACCACCTAGTCGGTAAACTATTCCTCGGTTCCTCCAAAATCAATGGGACCACAGAATCGGAACTCTTTGTAGGTACAACCTCGAGTTCGATTCAGCATCGGGGTTCCACTAGAAGTGTTAGTGAGATTAGCCTCAGCTAGCGGTTCAGGCGACATTACGCAACACTAGGCTGGTCAATGTGGGTTGGGTTCACAAGTGGAGGGTTTTGTGGAGCAGGGACCATTCTCAGCACGGTCGTTCACATGGGTTCTCTCTGATTGGGTTATCAATGTTCGGGTTCTCAACGGTGGTGTGGCGGGGCAGACGGCGACCTCGCGGCAGGGGCTACAACGGCGGCGAGGAGCTGCCGGTTGTTCCTAGCGGGTTTCGTCTTGTTTCCACCATGCAGGCAAGAACAGGTTCATAAGTTCACAATTCATGTTCTAAAAATAGAGTTGGGTTCCAAGGGTCACCCAATAATGCTTGAATACATAATCAAGGCCAACAAGGATAGCGCTATACCGTAGAAACAATCAAATACCGAATCATAACTAAGGATACACGTTCTAATAACCATAACTCATAGGTTTCAAAAGTGGAAATACATGGAAGGATACGAGAGAAATCAAAAAGCGATCCTAATAGCGATACTATTAAGACAACTAGGATAATCCTCTCTGACCAAGTACTACTTAGTTTCAAGATGGTACAAAACCATAAATCTAATACTATCTAGTCACATCTCTGAATACCACTCACTGACCTCCTAACATCGTCAACCTCTCTCCCAAATGCTACTGCTCAACACGTCGGCGTCCGCGATCACTCTTAAGCTCTGCAACCTCTCTCTCAACTCACCAATCCTCATGGGTGATCTGCTCAGCATCACGAGCTGTCGCGAACCCTCTTGCGAGTCCCCAGCTGCTCACAGGCCTCCGACATACCATCATGCAAAACCCTAGTCCTCCTCGACTCGGTACCCATATCGACTCTCAGATCCTCTATACTAGCCCTAGATACTCCAACCAATCGATCCGTCAACTGACTAAGCCTAGTACCTTGCGATGTAATCCTCTCCCATCCGGACATTCTCACCATACTCCTCGGGCTCTAAAGCAATCTCCGATGGTATCTCCGGATCCTAACGGGCTACCTATATAAGGTAGTGGGTGAGTAAGGTGGTGGTCGATGTCTAAAAATCCGTCGGGGACTCGGGCTGGGAACAAGGAGAACAGTCTCGGGAGAATGTGCGGGACTCTACGCAATAGAGGAGTACCCCCTTCTAGGATATCCTCATCATCCTCCTCCTGAGGATCCTCATTCTCATCAACATCTTTGCTCCTCAATCTCATGCTCCTCCTCAACCTCATGCTCCTCCTCGCCTCATCCATGGGAGAGTCCATGGTCGGAGTCTCTGTCTTGAGGTAAATCTGAGGTGGTACACTAGGAGATCTAGGCCTCCTAAACATGGTGATCTTGGTGGTGATGATGAGAAAGTGGGTGCTAAGCGGATAGGTGATGATGGTCTCCACCGGACATGCGGGCAGATGCTATAAGCAAGCCTAGAATTCGTGCTTAGCGCTAAAACACGATGTAAAAGTGGCGGCCTAGATGAGCTAGGACGTTCGATGATGATGAACTAGTGTGACGGGCAATCTCATAAGGATCGCCCAGCATGCTTAAGTCGTGAGTCAATCTTTGGCGAACTAGAAACAACAAGGACCTCCTCGGACACATCAAAAGCTAGTGAAGGCATAGTGCGTGACAACGGCATAGAATTGGGTAAGTGTTAGAAACAACTAGTTTTAATAAAAGTAGCATCAACTTAAGTCATAACTACCGACTTTTTAATCAATCAATAGTCAAATTATACTAAAGTCCATGTTGCGGCTTTATTAGAGTCAACTATTGACTAAAAAGTCAAAATAGCGGCGTAGCTCAAAGTCAACAATATATATATATATCAAGTCCAATGTAAAAGTCACAACATCGTAATTAAATCCCAAACCAACTCAAAACAATCTAAGCCAACCAATCAATCAACCAAATGTACTGAAACCAATGTTATGACCCTAATGGTCATGACGGTCATAATTTAAGACCACGTGAACCAAACAAGCTCTAGAAGCTTTTTGGCTCCACGCGTCTCATCCAAACCTCAACTACATTAACCAACAAGCTACCAAATCGACTCGACCCGGACCCGTGGCCCAAGTGGGTCCGTCGCAGTTTCAAGGGCCGTATGCGTGCCCTATGTGGCTCGTATTACCCTTCCAAACCATTCAAACATCACCCAAATCAATTCCACAACATCAAAATCCAATCATTCAAGCTTCAATCACTAACCAAACACAAAACCCATCATCTATCTTAACCAAAAATATGAAACTAAACCCAAAATGCATAAACCCATCAAATTGATACACCACACACTTGCCAAACACTAATTACTTGTTTATTTAGACTCTAATTAGACTTAATTTCATGTTCCACCCAAAAGCCCCAAATTTGGATATTAGGTTGAAACCCTAATAATCCATACGTGGGTTATTATTGCCTAAGCAAGCTCAAATCGTGTTCCATTTACCTTATTCAAGCACCAATTGCAATATTAGATGAAAACCCTAAAAGTACGAATCTTAATCTTTAAATTTGAGGGTGTTAATGAAGGTTTTAGTATGAGTATTATATATGGATGGAAAGAGGATGAAGAGATCTTTGATTTGGTGGTGGAGGTGTAGCACCACTCACCGGATTTTGGCCGGAATGTGGCCGGAGGTGGGCGTGACCAAGGTGGTGGTGGTGGCTAGGGTTTTATTTCTTGAAGAGAGAGAGTAGAGAGAGAAAGAGTGGTTTGTGTGTGTTTTTAGTGAGAGAAAGTGAAAGTAAAAATGAGGGTGAGTGGGTTTTTATACATAGGAGCTAGGAACTTAAAAATAATTATTTTGGGGGGAGGCCATGTAGAAGTGGAGGGCGAAGGCTGTCATTTTTGTAAACTATCCCGTTTACCCATTCCCGAGCTCATATATTGTCCCACGAGTGTCCCCCGAAGTTCATTCAACTTTCTAACATCGTTATTTACGTTTTTCCACGAGTTTTGACTATTTATTTGTCAATTTTAGAGTTACGGTCTAAAAGTTACAATAATTCGTTTTGGAGGCTCTTCAGTCAGAATCGAATTAGTGCCTACCAAATAGAGTTAAAAATCATACGATAACTCATTTAATAATGAAATAATCCGTAAAAACCAATAGACGATATAAAATCAAGTCATTGTTTATAAAATAGTGATAAAGGCAAAAGCTCGGTTTAGTTTAACGTAATGCGGTTACCTAAAATAGACTCCCTAAATTGCCAGTTGTCACAACCATAAACTCATCATAGCCTATTCTAATGAATATCAGCATCATTCTTATGCCATTAAACTCATCGAAAATAGCCCAACATCAGGAAAGCAGGCAGCAATAGACAAAGTGGGTCAGACGGACAAAAGATC
>OU343224.1:362081652-362152455 GCA_910596185.1 Chrysanthemum makinoi | reverse complement strand
TTGTATGTAGATGCTTTAAAGCATTCTGATTTTATGTGCCATAACTATAGGTTAAATGGCCTGAATGAAATGAAAATTGTTGCTGGCAAAGGGATCCGACATTAGAAAATGGTGATTAACACTTGGGCATCATGTCATGAGTATGGATGATAAGAGTTTGGTTAACTCCTTCCAAAGTAAAGTAAAATGGAGAGATATTAGGCAACTCTATAACCGCTAATAGCAAGTGAAAAGAAATGTGATGTTGAAATTCACATGTGGAAAAGAGCTTAAGTGAACCAACACGCTGTATGTGCTGTGATATTCTGTAGAGGAATCTTGTGTGTCCGATGGTTGCTTATTAAAATTTGGCTTTATTTTTATTTTAATCAAATAAAATTGAGTTGAAATTGAAAAAAAATTTGGTCAGTACGGGTTATTCCCTTCATTAAATGTTTAAGCTGAATCTTTTTTTTTGTTTTAATAAAAATGAGTATGAATCCAGCTTATTTGATCCTTTGAATGTATAGCATGCCAACTCGGACATGTTAATTTTAACTCAATACGTTTTTTGATTAAATAAAGGAACACGGATTACAAAAGTAGAACTTATGTTGAAGCCAAATTGACAAGATTGTCTTTTCACTCGGTTGACCGAAAATTAACCGAACCCTTGATTCACATAGTTTTATGTGATTTGGAATCGATGCCTACTAAGGTAGCAATTAGGTACTTCATCGTAATTGTTGATGGTAGCACAAAATATTGCGACTTTTACTTACTTGAGAGTAAGGATATAGACAAGATTGATCTATAAAAATAAGTTAAGAATCAACTTATTATCGAAAACAAGGCGGTTCGAAGTGATATTAGAGGTGAATATATGTCTCCATTTCATGTTTGTTATAAACATGGAATAAGACATAAATTTATTGTTTATACACCACAACATAATTGTTGGTAGAAAAGAATGCGGCCTTTAAAGATATGGTTATGCCATGTTGTTAAAGTCATGGTTTAAGCCATGACATGCGGGGGAAAGCGGTTTTATTGGCTACTTATATTTTAGATAAGATCCTCTGTAAGTAAAAGAAGATAGTTCTATAAACTATGGATGGGAAGAAAACCATCCTATAAGTACTTACTTAATGTGGGGTGTCTATCTGCCCTAGCACCCAAGGATCAAAATATTGGACCTAAAACTGTGGATTGTATATTTTGTGATATGCTCATTACAATAGTGCTTATCATTTATTTGGATATGATCTCAAAAATCAATATATACAAAGATATGATAATGGAATCAAGGAAAACTTTCATTACTTAAACCGTATTTCCTTATTTATCCGAGGAAAATGGATGTTCATCTAGACTAGATGATACAGTTTTCCATGAAGAGAGGCAACTAAATGATGATGTTCTTCATGATGAGAGACATCAAGATGATAATGTTGTTTCGATAAGAGACAAAAGAGTGATAATGATCTCCAAGAGAGAGAGACAAGATCAAATTGAGGAAGAAGAGGTTGAACCTAGAAGAAGCAAAAGGGCAAGAACGGAGAAATCGTTTGGACCCGATTTTGTTTCTTTTATGGTTGAAAACGAACCTACTTCATACCGAAGCGTTACTTCCTCGTAAGGGCCTCAATGGAAAGAAGCCATTAAAAGTGAAATAGATTCTATTTTAAAAAATCATACTTGGGAGCTCGTGGATTTACCTCCTGGTTGTAAACCACTAGGCTATAAATGGATCTTCAAAAAGAAGATGAAAGCCGATGGCACCATTGACAAGTATAAGGCAATTTAGTAATCAAAGGATTTAGACAACGAGAAGGTCTTGATTACTTTGATACATATTCGCCTGTTACGCGAATAACCTCGATTAGGATGATACTTGCTATTGACGCTTTAAGAAATTTAAAACGGCATTTCTAAATGGAGATTTAGAAGAAGAAATCTACGTGAACCAAACTGAGGGTTTCATGGCTCCTGGACAAGAGAACAAAGTTTGTAGGCTTGTTAAGTCATTATATGGCTTAAAGCAAGCTCCCAAACAATGACATCTAAAATTTTTACCACGTCATGTCGAACGGATTCAAAATTAATGGATGTATGTGAAAAAAAAAGAAAGGAAATAAAATTCACTGGTATATATGTAATCGTGTGTTTATGCATGGATGGTATACTTATCACCGGAAGTGATAACAAGGTAAACAAATCCACTAATGAAATGTTAGAGTCAATATTTGACATGAGCTACATTGGTTGTTCGATATGGTTTTTGGAACTAAGATCATATGAAACCAAATGGATTTGTTTTGAAGTCAAAACATTATAAGGACAATATTCTTGAGAGGTTCAATGTGGGGGATTCCGGCCTAGCTAGAACTCCAACGACATCTTTTTAAATCTATTTAAAATAGAGGTAGAGGTGTTGCCCATTTTGAATACTCAATGAATATTGGGCATCTTATGTGTCTAATGACGTATGTGAGACCTGATTTAGAAGTTATAATCAGGTTACATAAATATACCAATAATTCAAGTGATGACCATTTGAATATAATTACATGAGTATTATGATACTTATGATATTGCATTTTAGAAGATATCCAACAGCTATCTAATGATAGAGTAATGCAAATATGGATTCTTACATAAAAGAATCTAGATCCACTAGATCGGATGTATTGAGTCTATGTGGGAAGCTAGGTCTTGGAAATCTTAAAAGTATTTCAAACAGACTTTTATAGCTAAATCTATGATGGAATTTGAATTTATCATTTGAGATAAATTTATAGAATATGTGGGATATCTACGTTAATTCATAGAGGACATACCAAGATGGCGTAAACCGGTAACGACCATCTATATAAAGTGTGATAGTCAATTGGAAATTGACAGAGCTCATATCACAATGTAAAACGGTAAGTCGAGACATATCCATCATAGACATTGATTGGTGCGACAACTACTCTCAACTAGAGTTATCACGATTGACTACGTAAAATCAATGGGTAACATCATGATCCGCTTCACGAAAGGCTTAAGAGAGTTAGTTAGTAAGTCGTCTAAAGGAATGAGACTAAAGCCCTTGAAGGAATGAGTTTCTATGAAGGAAAACCTAACCCAGTTGACTGGAGATCCTAAGATCTGGGTTCAATAGGACAACCTAATCATATAAATGTGGGGGAAGTCACGCCAATGTGGGGGAGTTACTAAATGTTGTAACTTCCTAGTCCATTCCTATAACAATTGTGACTTGTTGAGAGGTTAAACATATGGCTTTAATGATTCATGATGAAATCACAAAGCATAATGGTTCAAGATGAAATCACAAAACATATGTTTTAATGATTCAAGATGAAATCACCTATGTGAGAGAGAAGGGGTCGCTCAAGGGAATTGTGGGGGCGAAATCCTAAGAGCTCTTGAGAACCAGGCTAGTGTTCATGACCATAACTAACACGACTATGAGGACTTGACAATGTCGTGGAGAGTCTTGTGTGAAGTGTAATGTCGCCTACGAAACATAGGCCGAGTTCAAGGACATCACGTCTACTTAGATCTAGGAGACTAAGTGTATCTCACAAGGGAAGGTTCAAAGGGTTACACCTACCTATCCTTTGCAAGATTCAAATATTAGAATTTCATCGTAATTTTTGTTTATTACTAACCATCTCCATTCATGTGGGGATTGTTGGAAAATTAGTTGGTAAAAGTGACTTTTGACCAACTTTGGACACAATTATCTATATGAATGTGTCATATATATATATATATATATATATATATATATATATATATATATATATATATATATATATATATATATATATATATATAAGTAATAGTTTGTAGGTTCGTGTTCTCCTCGAAGAGAGCTTCGCAATAAGCCTTTATGTGTCCAAAATAGAGTTGATTGAATGAGATATCGGTCTCGAAAGGCATTCGGTACCATGCCTAAAGAGGAAAAGTAGTTTATTTTCAATCCCACATCGGTGAGATGGGTAAACTTAGAAGAAGTCTATTGTGTATAAATAGATGCCCTAATTCCACAAGTTTTACACACATCAAATCAATAGTTATTATTGATTTCCAACAAATGGAATACGCATCTCTTAAGATGAAATTCCAGCGTTTAGTTAAGTCCAAACATAAACTACCGCTTTGGTTGTTGTACCGGGAAACAGACGCTAATCTTTTTAAGGGAAGCGTGTCAAACACGCTGCCTCGGCTTTAGTGCTTCTTTGTTGATCTCTATTTGGTGATCAAGTAAGTCTTTTGACTATTTTATCATTTTATTTAATTATCGTTTATCTGCTTACATTCTGTTTGTAGTTAATTTTCTGTTATTTATTTACTGTTAATTTTACTTATTGTAGTTTAGATTTTATTTATAAAAGTGTAACCGTTTCCCTGAATCTTCTTAATTTATTGCAATTGTTACTTTTTCTACACATTTTGCTTGTATCATAACGAAGAAAGAAATACATGTTGAAGTGTTTTGTCTTTGTTGACATCACCCTCGTCATGTGTTTAGTTACAGGTACTAGTCAGAGTAATGCCGACAATCTCATCATTCATACATATTGAGTAACTTTAGGACGAAGGTTATTTTTTCATTTCCACACAGTGAATTCTATCCTTTTTTCGATTCCTTAATTTCCTTCTCAAAATATGTTAGTTCTTCATGTAAAACCCTTATGCCTTTTTAGCATTTCCTTCAATGTTATTCTCGGACACGTTTATCCAAGCTTTACGCAAAGCTATCTCTTCCTGAGGGCTCCATGGTTCAGATGTTTCCTTCTCTGTCTTCTTGGATTGTTGATGTCTTTTTGTAGTCTTCCTTTTGACTGGCGCCACCTCTTCGACGTGACACTAGTCTTCAATGAGTTCGGGTGGACCAGCCGCATCTTGGGCCGTAGAATAATTTTTACTACCAAAAAATAGATGCATATCAACAAGATAAAAAGTGCTAACCAGAGATAATCATTGAGAACTTTGACCTTGGTCCATCGGTGGTGACATTTCAAGGCGATAATATTGAAATTGTTGTTGTTGTTGGTACATCGGTTGGTTATACGGAGGCTGAAATGAATAATTTTGTTGTTGGTTATACGTTGGAGAAAATGGATTATTTTCATAAATGGGTTGTTGAGGTTGTGATTGGTATGCGAAATTAGCGGGTCGAAAAGTAATAGATGGTGAGTGCAGGTTAATTGAAAATTGGGGTCGGTTGTTGTTAGAACTTTTTGTTGTCGTCGGGTTTTTGATGTTTTGATTTTGGGAGGTTTATGAGACATTTATTGAGTTGGAGAATTGTTAAAGAAGATAATAATTATAGAAGAGAAAGTATAAAAAATTGGAGAATAGAAGGTGATATTTATAAAAGAGAATTGTATTATTTGAAGAAAAAAATATTATAACAAGCACCCCAACGTTCACTGAATAACCATACAACTATTTTTTTCTCCCTTTCAGATTCGATCGCTTTTGCGACCCAACTAAGCAAAAGAAAAAAAAAGGAAGATCTAGAAGAGAAGGAGGAGGGGGACGCGTTCTGTTTTGGTTTGGTGTTTATTACGATCAGCCTTATAGACGTTTAGATTTCATGCACATGCCTTATTAAGTTTTTAACATATAGAATATATACGTTGACCACACAAGTAAAGATAGCGTTTGACCTTCTATAATAGATGCTTGTTTTAGTAATAAAAAATTAACTTTTTAGATACTTATGTAGGTAATTGAGTTTGTAAGTATATAGGATCTGTGGCGCAATTGTAGCGCGTCTGACTCCATATCAGAAGGTTGCGTGTTCGATTCACGTCAGGTTCAAATCCTACAAATATAGTTGATCAAAAAAAAAATTGAGTGAGGATAATGAGTTTAACGAGTAAAAATATGATAATGAGTAAGAAATAAACTTCTTGATAATATAGTTTTTGTTTCTGATAAGTGATATTTATTGTTTACAAGTGTAAAATACTGATCCAAGCTTTCTTTTAACGAGAAGCAATCACACTCAAACATTTGTAATTTGAGGGTACATAACTCATACATTTGTATCTAAAACTAGCACAGTGTCAGCGCAATGCAGTGACATAAGTAAGGTTGGTTGTCGTTGATATACGGTAATAGTAAAGACTAAAGAGGGAGAAGTTTGTTGTAGTTGTTTGCGGTGGTGGTCTAGCTTGGAAAGTACTAGCTAATTAGCTATGAAGTCGGAAATGTGTTTATTTTTGTTCAGAGAATAATCCTCATGCAGGATTGAGATGGCATATATTAAGCATATAAAAACTGTTTTCTTTCATTTTGGTTACTATCATTCAGATTCTGTTACAAATTCACCATACCAAAATCATGAATTTCATCTTTTAGAAGCTTTAAACAATAATGGTAATGTCAATAACCACCATTTTCAAGCCCATCTTTCTGAGCTTCAATATTATGATGATCATGCATTTTACCATTATCTACTACTTCACTATGATCATCTTGATCTTGATCTATAATATCATGTAAGCTAAGCCCCTTCAGTTCATGAACAGCATCTATAATATCATGTAAGCTAAGCCCCTTCAGCTCAGGAACATAATGACCGAGATCAAGACAAACTTCATCTTTCTTCAAAAGATAATTGTCTTCGTCATTCACTGTCTCATTCTCATGCTCATGCCCATCATCCTCATACTCATTCAAAAGATTATTTTTTTCGTCATTCACTGTCTCATTCTTATCCAAATCAACTTCACCATTTGATTGCTCTTGATCATAAATGTTCATCTCTACTACACGAGCATCAAGTTCACAAGCATCAATATTCAAAAGAAGATTTTGTTCATCATGATCTTCCTCTTTCTTTGAAACATCACAAGCATGTTCATGATCATTCGTCTGATCAGATACACGATTTTCATCAGTATCTGAAACAAATTGATCAAGAACCTCGACTTTCTTTGGATGCTTCTCATCAATATCTTGATCCTTTGAGTCTACCAGGAGAACGTCAAGATCTTTCTTTCCAAGACCATCATCATTAACTTCATTATTATTATTGTCATCCCTATCAATTTCCGGCAAATCGAGAGAGAACTTAAACGTAAAAGCACTTGAAATAGGAAAAGTTCCGTTGGATCTAACATCCCCTCCTCTTATATTACTATAACCAGGGTAATCACTCATATGAAAAATCACTTTGTCCTTCAACTTAAGACCAGATTCACCAGCGAGCGAAACCACATTCCATTTGTTGTACGGAGAGTCATCTCTATGCCTTAAATGTACCTCACCCCCTTCATTCAACATCTTGCTTGCGCTTTTGAAATAAGCTCCCACCAATTCCCTATGCATCCTGTAACAAGCACATACATTACAACACACTCGTCACTGCAACAAAATATATACTCTACATTTCAATTCACATATGATTCATTCAAACTTCAAAGCATAAAAGAAAATACTACTAATCTCAACAAGTTTGCTAATTAAATAACATGTAGAGCATAAAATTGTACCGATAAAACCATGACACTCAATTTTACTAGCTAGCCGTAATAACCACCACGATCTACACGTTCGTTTGTGTAAATATGTCAAGTAAGTTATATATACCATTAGCTAAATTATTGTTATATATACATGGACAACAACATCTTTACGCCTTCTGAAACACCTGATTATTTTGGCTACCTATTAGCCTTGTGACTATCACACTAAGATGTGTTAGGTCTCAAGTTCAATTCAACCTCTAAAAAAGGGAAGACTTTGCGTTGTTTGAGTCTGGATTCAAACCCTGTGGAAGTCGGCCAAAATGTTGGAAACCATTGTTACCCAAAAAAGAAAAAAAGAGTGTCACTGGTTTTTTTCAAATTAAATATAAGCTTAATAATTTAAAAAGCTTGTACGAAAGTATAGGCAACACAAGATGAACAATAAAACCTTTATTCAGATCTAAGCTGCAATAGTCAGCTTAGATTAAGTTTACAATAGTATCCAAATATTACAAGATTAGATTAATGTCAACGAGACAATAATCATGTAAATGTAAGGACAAGACAAGATCAGTGAAATGATCGGAAAGAAGAGAAGAGAGTGATACAAAAGACTGCACTCTCAAGTGTGTGTAACCCTAGATTAAGGGACTTATTAAATAGGAGATTAAGTTTCACTATGACCCCTCTAACGGCTATAATAGACTCATCAGCAGAAACGATGAAAGCTTCAGCAGAAATGAACATCTTGGAACTTTAAATCTTTTATCCTTTGTCCAAGTTTAACCCCTGTAATTAATCCTGCAATGAACCATAACTAGAAAGCCATTAGCAATTGATAAAATGATATGTTTGCCACAGATTATCACCCCAAAATTTAACATTCCCCTTAATCTGATGAGCAAACATATCAAACAATATCAATTTTTCACACAAAATTTATATTATGATAGACAGGAGGTTCTTTGTGAGTATGTCGCAGCTTTGGTTTGAAGAGCCAATTTTTTGCATTTATAACACCTCTAGCAATTTTTTTCCCTGATGAAGTGAACATCAATTTCAAAGTGTTTTGATCTTTCATGGAAAATGTGGTTGACAACAAGTTGTAAAGCATTTGTTGTCACGTAAAAGATTGACAGAAGATTGATATCAATTTTAGATCTTTTAGGATTTTTGAATCAAATGATTTCACAAAAGCAGTAGACATAGATCTATACTGCCTGGAAAGATTTTGAAAGAGTGTTTTATTTTTTACTTTTCCATGAAATTAAACAATCATTGAAGAAAACACAATAACCTCGGGATGCATTTTCGTTTTCATTTGGCCCAATCAGATCACTATATCCTTCCGTGATGATTTTCGAGAGGCTTTAAATTGTACCTTAGACCTTTCCTCGAGCTCCTTTTAGATATCTCAACATTGAGGGCACATTCCGGATGAGATTTTAAGGAGAATGCATATATTGTGCCGCATAAATGAACTGAGTATGAGATGTCGTGTCTTGTATGGGTGAGGTAGATAAGTTTCCCAAGTAACTTCGATAACCGATGTTGACAAGCAAGGGGTCATCGCTATGGGAATGTATGGAAGCACAGAGTTGGGTTCCATAGGAGTGGACACAGGTTTGCACCCAAGAAGACCAAATTATTTGAGGAGTTCAAGACAAGATTTTCTTTGAGAAAGACAAATGTCATTCCCAGCTTTAAAACCTCAATGCCAAGGAAATATTTTAGATTTCCCAAGTCTTTGAAATGAAATTTGGATTTCGAAACTCTTAAAAAGATTTATCTCATCAATACAGTTTCCAGTAAGAACAATATCATCCACATAAACAAGCAGAGCAATAAACTTGTTATTCTCTGTTTTGGTGAACAAGGAGTGATCATTAATAGATTGAACAAAGTTATTTTCTTTTAAAACACTGACAAGTTTTTCATTCCATTTCCTCGGAGCTTGTTTTAGGCCATATAGAGACTTGACAAGTTTACAAACTTTATTTTTATTGTTCTCATTACAGAACCCCTTGGGGATGGTCATATAGATATCCTCATCAAGATCTCCATACAAGAAAGCATTGTTAACATCAAGTTGAAAAAGAGGCCATTTGTTTTTTACACCTAAGGCAATAAGACATCTAACAGTAGACATTTTCACAACAGGAAAAGTTTCATCATAGTCTATTCCTTCCCTTTGGTTATAGCCTTTAACAACTAATCTAGCCTTGTATCTATCAACTTCACCATTGGCTTTATATTTGATTTTAAAGATCCATTTGTACCCAATAGGAGTTCTATTAGGAGGTAGATCGCTTATATCCCAAGCATGGTTTTCATTTAAGGCCTCAATTTTAGAATTCATAGCATCAACCCAATTACTATCAAGGATAGCTTCTTCATAAAGTGTAGGTTCAATACTTTTATTAAGACTAGATGCAAAGAAGTAATTATCTTTGTTAAGATTAGAGTAATTAACAACCTTTTCAACACCATATTTGACTTTTCCTTCTATAATAAAGTCGTTAAGATTACTGGGCAACTTAGAGACTCGTTGACCTTCTAGCAGAGTGCGGTCGGCAAGCCTTCTGTCTCAGAATCGGTGTAGTATCGCCAGAATCGAAGATGCATTAGCGAATGTGATTCATGTGATATGGTGCCCTCGTGGTGTGTATTATCATTTATAGATGTTGCAACCGGTTCGTCAATCCTAGTAGGATGACTTACCACTGTGCCATCATCATAGGATGTCACTCTCACTTCATCATTGGGACTTATTTGTGAGTCAAAGAAATTTTTGTGATTTAAATCTTTGGGTACAAAAGTTTCAACAAAAGGTTTTGACAAAGTATTTTTCATTTTGAAGGAAAAATAGTTTCATAAAATTTGACATCTCCGAGTAAAAGATATTTTTGTTTCTAGGCTCAAGAGTTTATAGCCTTTCTTCTCATTTGAGTAGCCAATAAGGACACTTTTTTCGCACCTACTACCAAATTTATCGAGATGTTGAGAATGGTGGCATAGGATAAGCAACCAAGACTCTAAGGAGAGAGAGTGAAGGGTCATGCCCATACACAAGGAAGAAGGGGGACTTGCCAGCATTGTAATCAAGAGGGTAACCTTTTTATGACATAGGCGCAGTTAGAACACATTCACTAAAGATTTAGAGGTAATTCCCCCTAAAACATAAGGGATCTAGCTACATTAAGGAGATGCCTATGTTTCCTTTCTCTCAATAACCATTTTGTTGTGGTGTATAAACACAAGAGGTTTGATGTAAAATTCCTTTTTCATGGAAAAAATGTTGAAGTTTATTATTGACAAATTCTGTCCCATTATCACTTCTAAAAATCTTGACATTGTGTTCAAATTGATTTGATAGCATATGAGTAAAGTTAACAATGGAAACATAAACATCATCCTTCCCCTTAAGCATATAAACCCACACCGCCTCGAATAGTCATCAACAATCGTTAAAAATATTTGTAACCATCTCTGCTAGTGACTTTATATGGTCCCCATACATCAAGATGGACAAGTTGACCAATTTTAGTTGATTTATGTTCACTTAGAGGAATGGTTCTCGGTTTGTTTAGCTTTATTACAAGTATCACAGATCATCGTTTCAGTGTACTATCAAATTTAAGAGTGGGTTTAAGTATGTGTAGGACTTGGTCAGAGGGATGACCAAGTCTTTGATGCCAAAGATTTTTAGAAACATGACAAATAGATATGCAGTTATTAGAAATAATCTTACATGTAGAATCAATATCAAACATATATAACCCATTGTATTGTTTACCAATCCCCACAATCCTTTTTTGATGTAAATCATGTATATAGCAATTAGATTCATTAAACCCAACAAACATCTTATTGTCTCTTGCAATTTTATGAACAGCATGCCAGACTAACATTGTACTCATGAACAACAAGTACATCAAAAAGAGTTAGGTCATTATTGACCTTTAAATCACCAATTTTAGTAATTAAGGCCTGAGTACCGTTGGGATGTCCAACGGTTAAGCCAAGATTTGAAATGTTAACAACATTGATTAAAAAATTTCGCATACGCCATGTGCCATTTGCACCGTAATCAACAATCCAACCAAGACTGATGTTTCCAGATAGAGATTTTGTCTTGTTGTTAAAAAATTTATTAAAGTTTACATTAAACTTGACACTGCCATTAAAGAAGGTTCCCTGAAAAATTTTACCCGCCAAGTTGGCATTAGATGACACATTGTTGTCATTGAGAAGACTCATAAGTCCGAGAGCCGCTCATTAGACAAGGAAACAGAGAGTTGCTAGCACTATTATCGCTGACATGATTAGTTTCAGCAGAAACATTGCTCTGAAAGGTTTACCATTAAAATTCCTTTAACATATCCGCCGGATAACCAACAAGATCATAACATCTATCAACAAAGGTGACCGGGTTGTTTGCAATTAGTACATTTGAGATTCATGTTTGGTCCTCTGCTATTTGAGTTGTTACCATTATTAAAACCAGAACCTTTGTCGTTAAAACCTTTTTTGTTATAAAAATTTTTCCACCATCAGACGCTTTTGCAAAGAAAGGTCAGTAGCATTGGGTTTAGCAGAGCTATTCCTGATGAAACATTTCTGTAATATTCTTTCTAGAGACAAATGTAAAAGCAGCTTTTGACATTAGGTAAAGGATCTCTAGTAAAAATATTGCTTCTGATGGGGACATAGGAGTCATCAAGACCCATAAGAAATTGCATTAACTTGATTAGCCGATTGTGTTTTTCAAAATGTTTTGCAGCCTCACAAGTAGAAGGCAAGCCGATCATACAATCAAATTGTTTCCATAAAGAGTTAAGGTTGTTATAATAATCAGCGAGAGAGGACCCACTTTGACTAAGAGAGTTTATATTTTTATGCAAATTAAAGATAGTCGAACCATCAACCTTATCATAGGTCTCTTTAAGATCATTCCACATTTCATAAGCGCTTTTAGCATATATAGCACCAAAGAAATAGTTCAGTATGAGAGAATTAAGAATCCAAGTAACCACAACAGAGTTACAAGTATCCCATTGATTAGCAAGACTAGGGTTTCAATCATCTCTTATGCAAGTACCATCAATAAACCCTAACTTATTATGGTTCCTTAAAGCAAAAGTCATGGCCATATTTCATATTTTATAATTTTCAGCCCAAAGGAGTTTAATAGAAATAATGGGAGTACCATTGGTATTGTTGGGGTGTAAATACAAAGCATTACCAAAGGATAAGCTTTTCTCAGCGGAAGAACCACCACCACCAATATTATCATCACCAATAGCCATAATGCAAACAATAAAATAGACAGATATAATAAGGCAGACAAGGAATCACGCATGAGATAATAATAAGAGCAAATAGACAAATAAATGAGACTTTGTATATAAGAAACAACAAGCACCAAGCCTGTGGACTAGGGTAAACCGGAGCAGGTATTCGTATTCACTCAAAGGTGGCAGATCAAGATGTTAGTCTACCCGCTTGCACCCACAAAGACTTAAGTACGATGTTTGAAGAAAGGATAAGACTTAGACTTACAGAGAAATATGCAGCTGAAGAACAAGTCACAATTACCCTAGATTCACTTAGTCTAGGGCTAATTGTAAGCGGAAGATAACCAGTGATTACGCCAATAACCCCAAACCACCAGTTTGTTGCCGAAGAGAATCAATGAGCCCTAAGCTCGATACCATGTAACGAAAGTATAGGCAACACAAGATGAACAATAAAACCTTTATTCAGATCTAAGCTGCAATAGTCAGCTTAGATTAAGTTTACAATAGTATCCAAATATTACAAGATTAGATTAATGTCAATGAGACAATAATCATGTAAATGTAAAGACAAGACAAGATCTGAAATGATCGAAAGAAGAGAAGAGAGTGATACAAAAGATTGCACTCTCAAGTGTGTGTAACCCTAGATTAAGGGACTTATTAAATAGGAGATTAAGTTTCACTAAGACCCCTCTAACGGCTATAATAGACTCATCGCCAGAACGATGAAAGCTTCAGCATAAATGAACATCTTGGAACTTTAAATCTTTTATCCTTTGTCCAAGTTTAACCCCTGTAATTAATCCTGCAATGAACCATAACTAGAAAGCCATTAGCAATTGATAGAATGATATGTTTGCCACAGATTATCACCCCAAAATTTAACAAAGCTGTATACCACGCTTATAGATCGAGCAGGTATCCCGTTATTAGTAAACTTAAAAGGCATCTACTAGCAAGATTAATAGTGTAAACTGAGACATATCTCTTACTCAATTAACCGCAAGCTTGTTTCGTTCATAAAATAGTGGCCAGCATGAGGGAAGTTATAAATGATGACGTCGAACTTCATTTCCTTAAGAATGGGATGAGTGTGCATTTTGTTGACATCGACTTCAAAAACCAACAAGCAGCCTAGCATCTTCAGTTCTTCAAGGTGAGGTATGCTGCTGGAGTGCTTAAGAACCTGTAAATCTTAAATCATACAATACAAAAACATTATGATTAGTTAACTATTTAATATTTGTAAAGAGTTAATGTTCTACTAGCTATTTGAAAAATATAAAAATAGCTTTTAGCAGCAAAATGCCCTGCGCGTCGCAAAACTTTTAGCAATGCAATGTGATTATGATATCCTAGACTTCAAATAATGGTTAAAGAGATCAAAATAGCTGGATGCTACACTTACTTTGATCATGGTACGAAGTAGCAACAATGTTATTAGCACTACGTAAGGCTCGAGCCAAAGATGCAGAAAACGAAAAATTGCCTTCACCCACGAGTAAGATCTTTTGGGAACTATTGTAACAATGGATCCTCTTTTCTTTTGCTTTTGATGTGTTCATGATGTCTCTCTCTCAAGCACACAATGATACACACGATAGTTAGAAATTGTGTAAATAAGAGCAAGGGGTGTCGTGGTTGATGATGATGATGACTTGCTGGCTTTTAGACCCATTTTATGAAAATGGTCAACGTTAAATATATAGTAAAAACTGTAACTTTAAATTTAAAAAAAAAACGCTCTATCTACTTCACTTATTGTCATAAACTCATAATACATAACCGTTTTCATTTTATTCGGTTATTTTCTGCTTTATTCGTTGTGAATTTATTTATCTTTTTATTTTAATATGTCCGAAAAATAAAAACGGATAAAACCGCTTTGACGTGGATAATAAAACGGTTTTTATCCGCTTTTATCCGCTTATCCGACGATTAAAATGAAAACGGATAAAAATGGACGATTTACGAAAACAGATAAAAACTTACAGAAAATAACCGAATAAAATGAAAATGGTCATGTATTATGACAATAAGTGAAGTAGATAGAGCATAATGGGTTTTTTTTTGTAAAGTACGCTATGAATTTATAGCTTTTTTCATTTCTTTGTTTTTTTAGAAAGAAGACTAGAAGAGGAAGAGACATAAAAAGTGTTTCATGGGTTTGGTTTCAAAGAAAATGCATGTCGGACCTAGTTTTTGTGTAATTATTGTCCTTTTTATTATTTTCTTTATTTACTTTTCATTTCTTTAATATTTTCTTATCTTAAATAAAGGTAAATTAATTTGGAGTGACTGATTTGTTATTTTGCTTAGACCCGAAGTACTCGGACTAAAAGGTTTGTATATAAAGTGCGAAAATGAAAAATACATGTATGTGTATGAATTTTCATTTGGTACTTACCAAAGAACAAATCTCCACAATCCATCTAATTTAATCTAATGATGAGGATTAATCTAATATTTATTAGATAAACATAAGTTTTAGTTTTTTTTCTTATCTTTTTGTCTTTCTTTTATGTTCATATTTTTTTTGATTTTTTCTTTTAATTCACGTTTTTTTTTTCTAAATTCACGTTTTTTTTAGTTTAGTTTTTTTTTGAATTAGCGTTTTTTTCTTCGCTTTCATACGTTTTCGTTCATTATTCATATGTTTTCGTCCGTTTTCATACTTGTTTCATACTTTCATCCGCTTTCAAACATATTCGCTATTTTCATATGTTTTTGTTCATTATTCATACGTTTTCGTCCGTTTTCATACATTTTCGTCCGTTTTCATACTCGTTTTTACGCTTTCATACGTTTTTGTCCGCTTTCATACATATCCATCCATTTTCTAACATTTTCGTCTGTTTTCGTACGTTTTCGTTCATCATTCATACGTTTTCGTCAATTTTCGTCTGTTTTCATACAATTTTGTCCGTTTTCATATTTGTTTTTACGCTTTCATACGCTTTCCGCTTTCATACCTATTCGTCCATTTTCGTCCGTTTTCATACGTTTTCGCCCGTATTTAAATGTTTTCGGCCGTTTACAGACGTTTTTGAATATCACAGGTGATATTCTGTGATATTCATATGATCACAAGTGATATGGTGTGATATTCAGAATATAACTTGTGATATTCTAAATATCACAACTGATTTTCAACTAATGTTTTGTAACATGAAAATCACAATTGATATTCAGAATATCACAAAGTGATATTCACAATATCATAAAGTGATATTCAGAAAATCACAAATATATAATATTAATAGCAACTACATATTTTGAGGGTATTTGTTTAACCTTATTTTATTTGCTTATGAGCTTATGTGATTTCGGTTTATGTTTCACAAGCTTAATTTGCTTATTTGAAACTTATAAAAATATATTAGTTTATATTTACCATGTATAAAGAGAAAATGGTCAGATTTTGGTTTAGAGTTCATACATATTCGTCTGCTTTTTTTTCATAACGCTGCCAATTTTAAATGTTTTCGTCAAGCTATATGTTTCTTCATATCACAAGTGATATTCCGTGAATATCACAAGTGATATTCTATGATATTCTGAGTATCACAAATAATATTCTGAATATCACAAGTGACATTCTGTGATATTTAGATGATCACAAGTGATATTCTGTGATATTCAGAAAATCACTTGTGATATTCTATTCAGAATCAGAATATCACAAGTGATTTTCTGGAAATTACAAGTGATTTTCAACTAATGTTTTGTAAAATGAAAGTCACAAGTGATATCCAGAAAATCACAAGTGATATTCATAATATCACAAAGTGATATTTAGAAAGCACTTTGTGATATTCAGAAAATCACAAGTGATTTCTAAATATCACAGAAAATCACTTGTGATAGTCAAAAAACATATGAAAACGTAAGAAAACGAACGAAACCGTAAGAAAATGGACGAATACGTATGAAAATGAACGAAAATGTATGAAAGCGTAAAAACAAGTTCGAAAATAGAGGAAAATGTATGAAAAATGGACGAAAACGAAAGAAAACTGATGAAAACGTATGTAAACGGACGAAAACGTATGTAAACAGACAAAAACGTAAGAAAACGGACGAAAACGTAAGAAAACGATTTAAACGTAACAAGACTGACGAAAACGTATGAAAACGAAAGAAAATGTAAGAAAACAGACAAAAACGTATGAAAACTGACGAAAACGTAAGAAAATGGATGAAAACTTAAGAAAACATACGCAAACGTAAGAAAACGGATGAAAACGTAAGAAAACAAAAGATAACGTAAGAAAACAGACGAAAATCTAAGAAAACGAACGAAAACGTAAGAAAACAGACAAAAACGTATGAAAACGGAAGAGTAAGAAAACACTTAAAACGTATGAAAACGGACGAAAACGTATGTAAACGGACGAAAATGTATGAAAACGGACAAAAACGTAATAAACTGGACGAAAACGTAACAAGACTAACGAAAACGTATGAAAACGGACAAAAACGCAACAAAAAGCATCTAAAACGCACGAAAACGAGAAAATTGTAAGAAAACGATTTAAAACGTAAGGAAACGGACGAAACGATGAAAACGTGCAAAACGTAAGAAAACGAATTTAAAACGTAAGAAAATGGACGAAAACGTATGAAAACAGACGAAAACGTATAAAAAGAGGAAAAACGGACAAAAACGTAAGAAAACTGACGAAAACGAAAAAAAACTTGAAATTAAAAAAAGGGATTAAAAAAACGAAAAATGAGAAAAAAAAAATAAGAAAGAAAAAAAGAAAAGGAAGGCATATTAAATCTTAGGTTAATCTCCACCATTATATCAAATTAGATAAAAGGTGAGGATTTATCCCTTAGTATGCAAGGATTTTTGAGTATGCAAAATAAAGTTACCTTAAAGTTATTCGTAATACGCTGTAATTATGTTTGGAAACATCAATATAATTATTTAAATAGTTCAAACTTAAATTTTGACGGAGTTAATCAAGTTTTGTACAAACCGGTTTTCAAGTCTAACTTAGTTTGTTTCATAGACAGCTTAAGAACTTTGTGTTTGTAAAATAAGATAACTTACGATATAGGTTTTGTTTAAAGCATGATTTAATAAGTTAAGGTTAATATAGATATGTGTCGGTTGCCCGACCAAGACAGGGCCCAAAATATTTGAGGGTGTCACATTTTTGAATGAAGCCAACTAATATTTGAAAATGGCTATAGTACATGGTCTCAAGATCCATTCAAGCACTTGTAAATAGCAAAGCAACAAACTTCAAACTTGGGTCTGTTTGGTATGACGGAATAAAGTAGTGACGAAATAGAATGAACATCGTAATGAAATAAAGGAAGTAATAGAATGACACATTACGATTATAATCATGTTTGGTTATTATAATAAAATGGAACGTAATCGATAATAAATAGACTAAAATAACCTTTGATGATATATTTTCTTTGTTTTGTGAATAGTTAGTAAAAGAGCTTTTATGTAAATATGATTTCATTCCGAGATGTAATGAAAAGAAAAAACAAATGACCCCTTAATGAATGAAAATTGTGGTTTTTGATGTAATTGATGATTCCATATAATGAGTCATTGCATTTGATAATTGTAAACAAACATTATACTTTCATTCCGTCGTAATGATCTTTTTAATTCATACTCTCATTACAACGTACCAAACACTATGAAAACGTCGGCAATGTGGTATCAAAGACTTTTTTGATTGACTTATTACTTTGTCTAATACTTTGCTTCCACAATAAGTTTTTTCAAACGCATATATTCACACTCTGAAGTTGATTTCAAGCCAAAGACTAGAAGAGGAAGAGACATAAAAAGTGTATCATGGGTTTGGTTTCAAAGAAAATGTATGTGGGAGTGGGACCTAGTTTTTGGGGTAATTATTGTCCTTTTTATTCTTTTCTTTATTTATTTCTTTAAGGCTACCCCCAGATAGCGAATCGCTATCGATCGTCCATGTGCTCGATCGAGTAAGGTGTCGATCGCCTCACTGCCAAACCCAATCGATTGCCTTTACCAATTAGATCGCGGTAGCCGATCGACAATTCCAAAGCTTATCTTGTGTATGCGTAATCCAAAAAAAAAAAAAAAATTACCCTATAAATACAACTAAAATCTCATCACAAATCTCACAACATTTTACACACTAAAACTCAAAAATCTCACAATCATCTCTATCAAAAATCTCACAATCCTCTTTATCAAAAATGTCTAAGAAAACACCACCAACCAAAGGCCGAAAATCCAGTTTGTCACAAAACGTCCCCGCATATTTTAACACCGGATCCGAATTTCCGGTTAACCGGTGTCTCACCCAGAATCAATTTCCAACCCCGGTTTCAATATCCATCCCAACAAGCTCCACAACAACACCCTAACAATCCATTTAGTATGAATCGTCCATTTGTTCCACCGCAACAAAACATCCACTACCAACAACAACAACAAAGCTACCCCGGCCGGCTAAACCAATCTATGTATGGGTCACACGAATGCGGTACCGCCCAACAATGGATTCATCAACGCCTTCATATTCAAATTATCAACAATATTCTCCGTTAACCGTGATCAATCTTGAGGGTTTTGATTTTGATGACCAATTGTACAACAATCATAATTTTTATGCCGGAACCGATCGGTTATCCGCTCAAGAGTATCACGGTTCGTACCGTTTCGGTCAACCTTGATGACGAGAGAAGAAGAATGTCGAGAAGAGACGCCACCGTCAAAACCAAAGAAACGAGCTACTAAGGCGAAGAAGAAGGTTGTCGAGAAAGAAGGCAAGAATGATTCGTTGCCTTGGACCAAAGAAGATGAGATCGCCTTGTGCAACGCTTGGTGTGATGTATCCGAGAATAGTATAACCGAAAACAACCAAAATGCTAGAGGATTTTAAGTAAAAGTCATTGCTTACTTTGAGAATGAGGTTGGTGCGAAAGAACGCATAACTTTATCGTTACAAAGTGGAAAATAAGGTTCGGCCCTAGAGTTGGTCAATTTTGTGCCATTTACAACAATGCCGTCAGAATTACGAAGTGGTGAGAATGACCTCACCGCTTATACACGAGCGCAGTGATGAATACCAAGTATTGTGTGGTCATCCGTTTGTTTTGGAGCATTGTTGGTAGATTTTGAGGGAGCATTCTGCTTGGAAGGATAATGAGATGCCGGGTTTTTAAGCCAAGATGAGGGTCGAAAAGCAAGGACTTCAACCGACTCGGATGTGCACTCTGTGCCAGCCTAATAGACCAACGGGTCGTGATGCCGAAAGAAGAATAAAAAGAAATCTTCGAGTCTTCAAAGATAGGATTATGGAAGGTGTTGCCAGAAGTGGGGCAAGATCAAGTCCGTATCGCGTAGAAGAGCCGCGACCCGCACTATGGTTTGAAGAAGAAAGAGCTGAAACAAGAAATCGAGTTGGAGCTACAGCAACAAAGAGAAGCAAGGGAAGACAAAAAATTGGCACTAGAAGAACGAAAAGTTGAATTAGAGGCTCAAAAGAAATATGATGCAGATTTCATGTTCTATTGCACGCCAATCGACCCATCTTTGCCCGCAATAGAACGCCAAACAATGCAGAAACTCAAAGAGGCGATCAAGGCACGCCACAACCTAGATTTTGAATAAGTGTTGTAATGTTTTAATAAGTTTCAGAATGGTTTAATTTTATTTGAATTATTATGTAACGTTTTAATTATTAATGAAATTTTATTTTGTGTTAAAAATGTTTTTAAAAAAAAAATTGAACTTGGTCGCCTACTCAAGCACCTAATCCTCAAGGTCACGGGAGAGAGAAACGACGCATAGGAAAAAGAGGGGGATTGAATCCCCTCATTGGGGCTAGCCTAATATTTTCATCTCTTTTTAAATAAAGATAGGACTATTTGGAGTGACTGATTTGTTATTTTGCTTAGTCCCGAAGTACTCGGACTAAAAGCTTTGTACATAAAGTGCAAAAATGAAAAATATATGTATGAGTGCCTTAAAGTTATTCGTAATACACTATAACTATGTTTGGAAAACATCAATATACTTGTTTACATAGTTCAAACTTAAATTGACTGAGTTAATCTAGTTTTTCTCCAAACCACTTTTTTCAAGTCAACTTAATTTGTTTCGATAGAAAGCTTAACTGTGTTTGTAAAATAACATAACTTACGATATAGGTTTTGTTTAAAACATGATTTTATAAGTTCACGTTAATATAGACACTCCAACTAGTATTAGTCCATATTACTGAAAGGTTTACGGATACTTTTAATATACGTATGACCGGATTCGAACACGAGACTTCGAGATTGCACACATTACGTATGACAATTAATGTTATAATAATTAATATATATAATTTTGCATTTAATTATTTAATCACGAATAAAACACTTAACGAGAGTTAGTATTTAACGAGATTTGGTTAACGGTCGTTAAATAACAAGTTAAATGACCAAATATGAAATTAGTGATCGAGAAGGGTCTAGAACCCCTAGGGGATCCTAAAACCGGTCGAGCCATATGGGCTAGGGTATTCCTACCCTAACTTGGACTCCAAGATTGTTTAACTATAAATACAAACCCCTTGTATTCATTCTAAACTAATCTTGGTGACTTACAAACCTAATTTCTTTTCTCCTTTTCCTCTCTTTTGTGCCTTGGCCAATCAATTCCACCCTCAACCCTTAGGGTTGATTTTTCCAAGCTCAAAACATAAGTGTTTGGTTTGTTTGTGATCAAGAACCTAGTTGTTCACATTAACTCGTTAATAATATGTGTGTACAAGAACGAAGGACAAACACACTTGTGTTTTGGAATTTCTGGGTAATCGACTAGGGTATAGTCGAATTGCATAAACCCTAGTTTTAGGGTTTAGGGTTTCCTTGGTTCTTTGTTAGTTGTGTTGCTTGATTCGCAAAAGGTACGCATATAATTTGAATTCGGTTAATTCTTCACAAGTATTATTCTATTACTTCTGCTGCATGCTTTGATGGTGTTTATGTGTTTTATATAATTGTTATAAATAGTAAAACCCAACAAAGGGCATCATGAAATGTTAATACCTTGTAATTATCATCAAACACATAAAAATTGAATCTTGATGATTATTACATGTTCTTTATGGTTTATAAGGTTTTGAAAATTGAAACTCTAATTTTTTTATGTTGGTCGATTACCCTATAATTGTTTAATTAGGTTTTATTATTTTGTAAAACTTGTAGAAATCCTAGGATTGCATGTATATTTTATGTGGTTATTATGAATAATTTTTATGTGTCATGATTATATGTGTATCTTGGGATTATAATTGTTATGAGGAATCAATAGTGGAACATGCAGGTTTTGCCATGAATTATTGTTTTGATTTGATTAATTGTTAAAGTAAATTCACATGTAATTTGTTTGATATATATTAAATTGAGGAATACCTCAATATATCTAATAATTCAATTATGTGCAATATGGTATATGATTAACTAAGGTTTACGCAATCGACTTGCCGATGTATGTGGCTCACTTACCTTTGTAGGTGAAAGCCCTATTTAATATATGCATGGTTATAAACCTAGAATTGATTATTAAGGTTTTATCGAACAAATTATGCATGTGGCTATTTGTTTTACATATGTTAATTGTTAAGTTATATGTATATTATTTGAGTTGGTTATTTTTATTAATTGTTTTTTTGTTTATATTGTTATGACATGTTTGTAAGTAAAAAGTGTTATTTTGAGAATAGAAAATTAACCGGACTAAATAATGGTGATATTAGATTTATTTTCTAAGAATTAAATCTTGAACTTTTGGTCGATTGATGCGACTGTACAAAATGGTTAGAACGGATCACCCAATATGACAAAACTGTGTGAGGGGCTTAAGGAGGGTCCGCATTAAATTGTGACTCGAAAAAAGAAAGTTTTTAATATGATTTGCGCTTACCCGCTTCTCCGTCACTTTGTGCATCATACTTGAAGCTACCTAGTATAACTATTATATGTACGAAGCATCTTAGGGTAAAGTTGTAAGTTTCTCAATGCCTCGATTAAAACTTTGTAGAATTTAATCTTAGCAATTTAAAAACTAACGCGTAAAGTTTTGTAAAATTTTATGTTATGAAAATGTATGCATGCTTCTTCATACATAAGTTTTGATTACACATCAAAAAAAATTATACCCTTTGAATTTAAGTTGATGCCATCTAATGATAAGAAACACCTGAAGTTGCAATTTATTTTATGTGATAACTTAGCTCGATTGCAATAACAAGGTAAATCTCCATGTTGTGTGAGACCTCAGCTGGAATAAATTTGTAGTTTTTAAAGTAGACAACTTAATTAAGTTAGTTAGTGAGATCTATGACTTAAACCATAAGATGTGGTGAAACATGCTTACATTTGCATAAAGGTTTGGCAAAATTGTAAATCCCATAATTTCTAGGAATTGAAAACTTGTTTGTCAATTATTATTCTTCGACAATTACTTGTTGAATACTTCCATCACTAGCAGATCAACTGATGTGGTGGAACTATGACAATTTGGGTCCTAATTTCAAGAAAAATTTTATGGTTAATATGAATATTTACCAAGGGTATTTTATTTTCTTGAAAGGTTGAATTATCGAAAGTACTAACTTTTGAACTTTTATTTATGTAAAAATGGCTCAACCTGAAACTAATGCACTAAGTTCGCCGTTCAAATCTATGTTTGATCGAAAAAAATTGACTGACAAAGGCAAATTTCAGTGACTGGTATAGGCAACTCAGATTAGTCTAGCGTGTTGCCAAAAGATCAGATTATTTGAATATGCCTTGTCCTCCTGAACTGAAAGCTAATGCTACTCCTAAAATAAGGGTAACATGGCAAACCGAGTATGACAAGCATAATGAGGTTGCCTGCCTTATGCTTGAAAGTATGACTCCAAACTTGCAAAACAGTTTGAAAATTACTTCCCAAGGGACATGCTCATCGAACTTATTCGGTTGTTTGAAAAGCCTGCAGCTGTTGAATTGTATGATTTGATCGATGCTCTACACGGTTGCAAACAGGGGGATGGTAAACTTGTGAGTGCCCATTGTTTGGAATTGATGAGTTACATGGATCAACTTGGGAGGCTCAACTATCACTACCCGCAAGATATCTAAATTCGCCTAATCAACAGATCTCTCTTGGGTTCAGTGAATACCCAAACCCCTTAAGTCTAGGATTTGAATAGAAAATACCCTAAGTGTTTAGTCCCTTAAACACTAATAAGTCACTAAGCACATAGTCACCGCTGAGTCGCCTTCGATACTCAAGAAGAGACAAAGAAGAAGTCTCCACTCAAGAAGCGCGGAAATTAAGGGGTGAAGACTGAGTCAAGAAGAAGATGGTGGATTCAGTGAGTGATGACAATAACTCATGAATCTCTAAAACTCCTCACCAACTACTACCATCAAGACAAACTAAAGACTAAGACTCAAAGCTATGAAGACTAAGAATAAGCGGGACAAGGCGGATAAGTTTGAATGTATAAGACTAAGTCCTTATCAACCAAAGTCAAACTTTCCTTAATCGTTAACTATCGTGCTCAGTGTCAATACAACAAGAAGAAAGCAGCCTTGTCACTTACCCTAAATAGCCATTAAATGCAGAGACAAAATACATCAGTATTTTGTCTTCTGTAATATGTCAGTTTATCCTCTAGGATAGAGTTAAAACCATACTTTTATAAATAGCATAAGAGATGGAGTGAAAGATTTAAGCTTGTGCATTAATTGTAAAACACACACACAAGCCATCTTTCACTCCTCCAAATACAACTATGTCCCTTAGATAGCTCAGTGGTTCCTGTGTAGTTGTGCTTTGACTTAGCCTAAGCTTAGTGAGGAGTCACACCATACTTGTTGTTTCAATCCCAAATACTATCCCGCAAGTACTTGGTTAATGTATTCTTCTGATTCATTTATAATAAAGAATATAAACGTTGAAATTTAATCAGTGTGTTTTTACTTGCATCTTTTCAGTCATTATTCACAATCAGTTGTTTTATTGTTTTTATACGATCGTGAAACGGGAACAACAAGTGGTATCATAGCAGGATGATTATAAAACCCTTTTTAAGCCGCTCAAAAACATTTTAAATCAGGATCCTAATGGTTGAAAAGGATGTGCCCCAACTTGTCGATAAAAAAGGTGGAGCCTATGCTGCTGTTGCCCCTCGACTAGAAGTTGGCAAATTTAACAAATGGAAAAGGCGAATGCTTTGCTATTTACTGGGATGGAACCTTACTACATTAAGTGCATTAATGAAGGTCCATTTATCCCAAAGACTATTGAAGGTTTGCCTAAACCTGAAGCTCAGTGGACTCCGGACGAGAGAAGAGTGGTCAACCAAGACCAAAGGCTCAAAAGCATCATCATATCTTGTCTTCCTGATGATGTCATGGAGTCTGTCATTGGCTGTAGTACAACTAAACAAACTTAGAATGACCTGGTTCATAGCTATGAAAGTCCCTCAAATATCAAGGAAAACAGGATTATGGACCTGAAACTTGAGTATAACACCTTCAGAAACTCTGTCTCAAACTTACACCCGGTACAAAAATGTGTTAAATGAACTCTCAAATGATGGTGTAAAGTTGTCCAAAAATGAAATGAATGTTGGTTTTGTAAACAATCTTCCTGAAAAGTGGCTGGATTTTTCTCAGGGACTAAGGAATGCTAATCACAATCAGAATCTTGAGCTTCCTGAAATCTACTGGAAATTTGTCTATGAGGATAACCTCATAAGTAGATGATACCCTGACTTAAAAAAGTCTCGGGAAGTCAAGAAGTCCCTGAAAATCACTTCATCACCGTCAACCGCTTTTATTCTAACAAGGTGGTTCAAGATTTTTCAGAAAATTCGACGATGAGGATGATGAGAGAACAAGCGAGGAGTACCGAACGACTTAAATATTGAGTCTCGTGAAAGGGCACTCCTTGCTAACTCTACAAGGTTTATAATGAAGAAACAAAAGTTTTTCAAATGCTAAAGCCAATGAGGACACTGAATGTTTTAATTGTCACAAAAGAGGTCATTTTGCCAAAGACTGTTTTTCAAAAACAATTTCTAACCCTCTTACAAACCCTCGGTCAAACCAGTCCTCGGCTTTAGCAAATTTTAACCAAAAGTCTATCGCCTCATCAAAATTTTCAAAACAAATCAAAATAAAACTGCTGATTTTGAAGCCAAATATAGGAAAGCCAAAGCTAAGCTAGCACTCCTTGAGGCCACACCCTAAAACAACAAACAATGTTAAATCTGCGGTGGTAAAAACAAGAGCTCGGTCAGCCAAGTCTTTGATCGATGAAGAGCCGCCTCCTGACGATGAAATGGTGCAAGTCTGCAATCGATGGATCTCTCGTAAGAGGACAAGCTAGCCTGGGAAGAATCATGCCAGGAATGGGGAATGGGTCAATATCACAATGAAGAAGGTAAATATTTTACTTTCTATGAATGATGATTCAGATTGGCGCCCTTTATGAACTATATCAATGTTGACCTTATGTTTGTAGAGGAGCAACGATTAAATCTTTTTTCTAAATACAACAAGTTAGGTTTTGATAAACAAGTGTAGGGATGAACTGCTTTTAAAACAAGCAAGCTTGAGGTCACACACTACAAATTCAAAACACTGAACTAGTTAAAAGAAATCAAGTTCATCAGGAAGAACTTAAAAAGGAAAAAGATGTCATTGAAATTTGGACTGCTAAGAATCCTAGAGTCTTTGATACTGTTGGAGCCCCCAGTAGCAAAAAGAGAATCATAGGTGAAGATCATCTCCCTGATTCTCATAACAAAGACCAAGGTCCAAAACCATTTGTATCTGTTGGCATGCTCTCCAATATGGAGTCAATTCCCAAGTCCAGTGATTGGGTTGAAAGGGTAAACCTTGATAGTAAGCTTCCAAATTTTGATTCTAGAAAAATTCTTGAGCCTGAAAGCCAAGATCTTAAGAGCATGCTTGGACTTCCTGATGTGCCCAGTAGTACTGAACACATCTCTGAGTCTGAAGTAGAATCTCAAGTACCGCTTCCACCCCTGAAACCTCTTCAGGGTGCTGCACCTAGCTATGAGCTTACTCCCTTGCAATTCAACCCTCACTCACCAAAAGAAATATCTGGACTTGGTAGAACCATCCTAAAAAGACCAACAAAACCAACCAAAGAAGATTTTGTACCCACTGAGACTTCAACATCTTCGCCTTACAAGCAGACCAAATCCAAAGAACGACCAACTTGTGAGGAAGTTGACTGGCAAAATGAACTCCATTGAGAAAGCTCTTGATTCAACAATCAAGGAAACTAAGTCAGTCTCCTCTAGTTCATCTAGGTTAAAATTTAACACCAAGCCCAAACAGAATTGTGATCTGTGCCATTATACCAGCCATACTACTGATATGTGTAATCCTTTTTGCATGATCTGCAAAAAGGAATATCACAGAACTTCTGACCACTTACAGTATGTAATTTCACTCAGTAAAGCAACTCATACCAATTCCGGTCATAGTTGAACCTATAGAAACGATGAGTTAATAGAAAGTGATGTTTGTGGTTAACCAATGATTATCTAACGTTTTTACTAGATTTTTATTAATAATGGTTTTTAACAACAATGACACTTAACTTACTTATGGTTTTGACATTCTAGTGGAATATTACTTTTAGAAAGAAAGTGGTTTTTATTATGCATGAAAAACTATAGTCCAGATGTACGGTTCCCTTTCATAAGGGATCCGGCTAGTCTAACTTTCGGGATCCGTGGATCTGGAATAACAGAAACAGTTTTCTTGATAAAACCATAGGTTTTTAGATCTTATAGTGTGGAAAACTAGAAGGGGGGGTTGAATAGTTTTACTAATTTAAAAGCTTCCTTTTAAATAAATAGCTCGAATTATGTCAATCTATTTGGTTGTTTATGTTGGACGCTGATAGATAAATATATATAAACGTGTAATGAAAGATAAAGAGTAAGAAGCACATCACCACGACACAAGTATTAATAGTGGTTCGGCTACAAGGACACCTTCCTTGCCCTACTCCACTCCCCGAGTCACCTACTCAAGAGTTCGTAAACACTACACCAATCTCCTTATGGCGGAGAAGCCTTCACAACGTCGCTTACACCTTTTTCCGGTATAAAGCTAAATACCGAGTTCTTTCACACCAAGGTAAACCACACCTAACACAACGTCGCCTACCCTTTATACGGTGCTAGGCTAACCACCGAGTTCTTTCACACCAAGGAGAACTAATCCTATCACAATGTCGCCTACCCTTTATTAGGTACTAGGCTAAGCACCTAGTTCCATTACTATGGAGGAACTACTACCCATCACAACACAACACCTGATCTTAAGGAGATCCACTCCTTGTTACAACACCATCAAGGATATCACCATCCTTGGAAATCAACAAATACTTATATGTATAACGATGCACCTCATCGATTATGCGACCTAGGCATTCTTCCCTAATGCCACTTGATTCGATTCTTAGGCATCCTTCACTAATGCCTTTGACACAACGCTTGGCACCTTTCACTAATGCCTTGATCTTGACACCTTTAGCATTCTTCACTAATGCTTTTGACACGGACGTTAAGCACCCTTCACTAATGCTTTCGTCTTGACTCTTTCGGCATCCTTCACTAATGCCTTCAACACAACATCTCTATGGAGAAAGAAAGAACTATCAACAAGAGAACCTTAGTTGTATTGATGATGACGAAGCATGGCAACTCATGGACTTGAGCTTGCTCGACTTCAAAAAGTGGTGATCTCGCTTTTAAGAGGAACCTAGAAGATCACACAAAACAAAACTACAAACATAGATCTCTTGGATCTAAGGTTAGAGAGTTTTTAACTCAAGGGGAAAGTATGTTGGAAAGGGGTGAGCTAAAAGGAAGAAATGGCTCACTATTTATAGAGGAGAAAGTTCACTGTTCCCCGGATCCCACGGATCCCTCCCACAAGGGATCCGTCCAGTGTATTACTGGGGATCCGTGGGACGCTCCCTTTTACCCATGGGTTTTGGGTCATGGTTCATGGGTTATGGGTTATGGGTACCAAGTAGATTCAATGTATCTACAAGATGCAATGCATCTATTCCATGGTTTTGAGTGCCCACCAAGGTACAATGTATCTAGACATTGGGTATGGGTCATGGGTTATGGGTACCAAGTAGATTCAATGTATCTACAAGATGCAATGCATCTAGTCCATGGTTTTGAGTGCCCACCAAGGTACAATGTATCTAGACATTGGGTATGGGTCTTGGACTTTGGGTTTTACCCAACTACATTCAATGTATTTGGTCAATGGGTCAAATACTTAAGTTTCTACCCATTTACATTACCCAATATACTACATGCTAGTTATGTGTATATTTACCCAAATATGTAAACACTAGTTGTTGTACATATGTAATACTAAATCATAAAATCACTTATACTTGTTTTAGTGTTTTATGTGAAAACGTAAGTGTGTTAGAAAACTATTGGCTCAAACCATTTACGTATTTTATTTGTTTCGTTAAAATGATTTTACGTTTGTTATCGACAAAATATTAGAAGATCGTAAAATATAAATAAATGTTTTTACGGCTTATTTGTATTAACAATCTCCCCCTTATTGTTGATGACAAAACATAAAATTATTTTAAGGAAAAGCTAAAATTCGTAAACGTTTGAATTTGTAGTTTTTACTTTATTCTCAAAGAGCTTCGAAAACTAACACATTGTTTTAAGAAAAACATGTGAAGAAAAAAATATTAGAGAGCAAATAACGGGAAAGGATCTCGTCTTAACTCCCCCTTGATGAGTCCATCCGTATGTGAGGGCGTCAAGAAAGAAAATACTAAGCTAGTTCATTTGCAACTAAGTTTGCAAAAGATTTCGTCTATGTGACGAATATGCTCCCCCTTGATGATTGCAACTTTGAAAAGGGATGTTATGAAATTTAATCCTAATATTGCAAGTGATTTTGCAATGTATTGCTTTGACACAAAGCTCCCCTAGCTTTAGGGTGTCAAAGTCTTCATGTGTATTTTGAAAATCTACAAAACAAATGTTAGAAAAATAAGTATTTAGAGCATAATTTCCTGCAAATAAGACTCAAGTTAGTAGTAAACAAGTCTTCTGTTGCACGGATCCCACGGTTCCCTCATTGAAGGGATCCGTCTAAGCAAAACTGAGGGATATGTCTGCCTGTGAGGTTAGAACAGCTATGGTGATGCAAAAATGTGGTGTCGAGTATCAAAAGAAGTTAAGTGTAAGATCATCCAATCATATACTTATGAAAACATGGCACATAACATGTAATTTCATTCAATAAAACATATGAGAGATAGTATACATATCTTTAAAACTAACAGAATGAATAATACATGAATTACGAATTCTAAACTATCTAAGTTAAGCTTAAGACTAGGACACCACTTGAATCCTTAAGCTCATGGTTGTTTAGGTTTGTTGACCTCGTCGAAACGTTCGAGGAGGTGATAAAACATGAAACGTTTCTCTTCACGTAGTTCATGTATCAAGCCTTCAACATGTTGACAATGACAACAATCTTTGTCGTAGCTTGGAAGTGGTGGTAGAAATGAAATGGCTTGAGATGGAAGGTTAGGTTGAGATTCTATAAACGAAAGAGGGATTGGTGGAGGAGAAATCCTAGCATTTGTGGATTTAACCGGAGATGATTCGGTTGAGGAAATTTCGTGTACAACACGAGCAATTTTCTTGGGTGGTCCTTTTGCGGATGAGTTACTACTAGGAGCTTTACTCATGATGAGATGATTCAAAAAGGTTTGTAAAGGTTTATATGTGCTGAAAATGAGGATGAAGATGATGACTTTAGGAGTCCTAACAATGTGGTTTATAAGGCAAAGGATTTGGCAACTGCATTCAAGACTTAAGCCACTAAGATTCCTTGGAATGTGATGATTAGCATGCACAAGAGTTAACTTCAGAGTTGTATTGATCTAGGAGCTTAATTAAGATGAGATGGAGTGTTCAAGTTAGCAAGATGAGCTTGAAATGATTGTTTTAGCTAGAGTTAACATGAGTTTGTCACACGGATCCCACGGTTCCCTCCAATGAGGGATCCGTCTAGGCTAATCCTAGGGATCCGGCTCTCAGCAGCTATGAAAGGGTAAAAATGATGTTTCTAAGGTCTAAAGCCTATACCATCTTGAGTGTTTTAGTCCTCATAAGTATCTTAAATGAAAGGGTACTTAAATGTTCAAGGGCAATGAGTGATGTAGCTAATGATTGCCTTTTATGGAATAAATTGGAACTTTTGTGAGTACCAATGAATGAACAAAGATGACACTAAAATCTTGAGAGTGTCAAATGGAGCTAAATGGTCCTAGAGACCAGATAGTAACTTAAGATTCTATTTTGGAAGATATCTTAGAGGTTATGGAAAAACTAGAATTTTACCCATTTTTGAGGTAAAGATGACTAAAACCAATTTGCTAAAATTGAAAGATTCTTAAAGCTCGATGTATTGATATTTGAGAGATGATGTGTGAGTATAAGAGCGGAAGAGTGATTTTTGATAAATCGATAAATCGAAAAGCACTTTGAGTGTGATCCTTAATGAGCTATGAGTGAGTGTGAAGCTTACTAAGCTTGAGAAGGACTTAAGAGATCCTAAGGCATTAAGTTCAGCTAGTGTGAAGTAGTCTAGGAACATGGTTTAAAGTGTAAAGAATTGAAACTCCACTTCTAATTGCCCGGATCCCACGGATCCTTCACTTGAGGGATCCGGCTAGTTACAAACTAGGGATCCAAGCATCCGGGACATGATTACTTAACAAAGTGGAGCTTTGTTCTAAGTATCGAAATTAGAAACTAATGATCTCTACAATAAGCATACATGTATACAAGTAAAACATACTAAGTAGCATGTAGAAATAGCACATAAGAAATTAAATGAGATCTAGCTCACAAGTAACACAGAGGTTTATCAAACTTAACAAGCGCTATTCAAGAAGCTCAAAATATATTTACGATCTAGATTAGTAAATCATTTGTATTAACAATGGCGTGCAGAGTAGATGATGGTGTTCAAGACAATATGGTTGTTTTGGCCAACGGAAGCAATGAACTATGAATAGTCATTACGAATGGTGATTAGCATACAATGAACATCGTCCATGAAGTCATGTAGCTCTTCTCGATCAAAGATAATCGCTTGATGAGGCAAGTGGTTGTGATTAACTAAAAGAAAAATCAATTTTACAACTTGGTTGATTAGCAATCCTAAGACAACGCAAAGTATTTCCATTGTAAACTTACTTTAGGAAAACATGGGAGTATAGATTTCTCAAGTGAGAGAATGAATATGAGACTATTACTAGCGGTGCTCAATCACGGCTAAATACGACCATTTTTACGGGTGATTCCACATACCCAACTTCTATCAAGGAAGCAATTCAACCGTTATGTCAAATTGAGTTTCTAGTGCAATAAATTCCACAGTATTCATTCTCAAGTTAGGAAAATTTATATTCCTACAATGTCCTATCGAAGAGTAACAATGATGATACTTTGCTTCGTTTTTATTAATATTATACTTGAAACAACTAAGGTGACGAAGGTGTCATGTTAAAGAAAGAATTAAAATTTTTCCATATGATGAACAAAAAAATGGTTGAATGAGCTAGTTCAACATATGTTGTTGGAAAGCTCGAGTTTTGACTTCGGATATGAACGATTATATTTGCGTTGCAAAATAATTTGCTTGAGTATATCGGATGAAATAATCAAGTTTTCAATCCTACTATGAAGCTTGGAAAGCGATCATGAAAAGAAAAACGGGAGAGTACATCATCAACACAAATGTAGGTTATGATCCGATGTACATTCTTGTTGTTCTTAGAAAACGATACAAGAAAATATGAAATCAATAAATCATATAAGCACATAAAACATTTATGTTGCACACATGACAAACTCAATCAAAAAGCCATTTAGTGTATTACATGTTTTAAACATTTTTTAACTTATATGACTTATCTAAGTATTTAAACTAACATTTTCGACACAACTAGATGTTATCCCAAACACTCCTTCAAATAGCACATTGATTAGTAGAATATTACTAAATCGATAAGCAAGAGAATGAATAGCAAGGTAACGAAACCACATATGTTATTCAATCAAACAAGCACAAAAGCTTTTTGAGATAAGCAAATAATCAAGTAATGCAAGGAAAACAATTTATCATTTAGCATAACATACGAAAGTTCTTTTCATCGATTTGTGTTAAATATAAACATGTATACCAAGCTTGATTAGTTTCTTTTATAAATATGATCAAAACCTTAATTTCAAAAGAGGACACATTGTTATTCAAAGATGAAAACATCCGTCTCCAATTAGATCAAAAGTTTGTGAAAAAGTTACGACCGAAAAATGACTTTCTATTATAAATCAATGATTCTGTAAATTTTTGTTTTGAATCACTTTATGAAATCATTTTTAAATGAAATTAGACTCAAATACCTTTAAAACGATAGGTGGCACGACTTCTAACGACTTACGGTTAATTAGTTATGAAATTTTGAAATTCAGACAAAAAATGTCTTCTGTACCACGGATCCCACGGATCCCTTGCTTGAGGGATCCATCCAGTGTAAACTGAGGGATCCGCGGATCTGACACAAAATTACAAAAATGCATGTTTTGACCCGATGAAAAGGTTTAATCTTTGTAGACTTTTTAGTGAAGTTATATTACCCATTTTTACCTTTATTCAAGCTTGATTAACAAGATATCTACAACAAAACTTCAAAGAAAAAAATCACTAAAACACTTTTCATATTATGCTTATTATAAGATAGAAACATATATCACCATTTTATCCACAAGCAATTTAGCACGTTTTTGACTAAAAATTGTAACTAAGAAAACATACCTTTGCTATATTCCCTTTTTATGGTTTTAGAAACCATAGACGCGAGATACTTCATGATCTTCTAAGATACCCCAATCCTTTGCTAAATATTCTTTTTAAGGAAAGAGATATTTAGACACATTCTTCATGATCTTCTTAGGATGCCCAAATCCAGGTATGGAGAATTCTTAACAAATAAAATATTAGAACGTTCCATCATTGTCCAACATAGTACAATGTGATGATTTTTAAAACACGACCTTTAAAAAAAATTATTCTTTGTAGTTTTCAAACATACACGGATCGTATCAAGTTTTTAAAGTACAACATACTTTAAGAAACTTGGTAACGAAGCTCTGGTACCAATTGTGGAAAACTAGAAGGGGGGGGGGGTTGAATAGTTTTACTAATATAAAAACTTCCTTTTAAATAAATAGCTCGACTTATGTCAATCTATTTGGTTGTTTATGCTGGACGTTGGTAGATAGATATATATAAACGTGTAATGAAAGATAAAGAGTAAGAAGCACATCACCACGACACAAGTATTTATAGTGGTTCGGCTACAAGGACACCTTTATTTCCCTACTCCACTCCCCGAGTCACCTACTCGAGAGTTCGTAAACACTACACCAATCTCCTTATGGCGGAGAAGCCTTCACAACATCGCTTACACCTTTTTCCGTTACAAAGCTAAATACCGAGTTCTTTCACACCAAGGCGAACCACACCTAACACAACGCCGCCTACCCTTTATACGGTGCTAGGCTAACCACCGAGTTCTTTCACACCAAGGAGAACTAATCCTATCACAATGTCGCCTACCCTTTATTAGGTACTAGGCTAAGCACCTAGTTCCATTACTATGGAAGAACTACTACCCATCACAACACAACACCTGATCTTAAGGAGATCCACTCCTTGTTACAACACCATCAAGGATATCACCATCCTTGGAAATCAACAAATACTTATATGTATAACGATGCACCTCATCGATTATGCGACCTAGGCATTCTTCCCTAATGCCACTTGATTCGATTCTTAGGCATCCTTCACTAATGCCTTTGACACAACGCTTGGCACCTTTCACTAATGCCTTGATCTTGACACCTTTAGCATTCTTCACTAATGCTTTTGACACGGACGTTAAGCACCCTTCACTAATGCTTTCGTCTTGACTCTTTCGGCATCCTTCACTAATGCCTTCAACACAACATCTCTATGGAGAAAGAAAGAACTATCAACAAGAGAACCTTAGTTGTCTTGATGATGACGAAGCATGGCAACTCATGGACTTGAGCTTGCTCGACTTCAAAAAGTGGTGATCTCGCCTTTAAGAGGAACCTAGAAGATCACACAAAACAAAACTACAAACATAGATCTCTTGGATCTAAGGTTAGAGAGTTTTTAACTCAGGGGGAAAGTATGTTGGAAAGGGGTGAGCTAAAAGGATGAAATGGCTCACTATTTATAGAGGAGAAAGTTCACTGCTCCCCGGATCCCACGGATCCCTCCCACAAGGGATCCGTCCAGTGTATTACTGGGGATCCGTGGGACGCTCCCTTTTACCCATGGGTTTTGGGTCATGGTTCATGGGTTATGGGTACCAAGTAAATTCAATGTATCTACAAGATGCAATGCATCTAGTCCATGGTTTTGAGTGCCTACCAAGGTACAATGTATCTAGACATTGGGTATGGGTCATGGGTTATGGGTACCAAGTAGATTCAATATATCTACAAGATGCAATGCATCTAGTCCATGGTTTTGAGTGCCCACCAAGGTACAATGTATCTAGACATTGGGTATGGGTCTTAGACTTTGGGTTTTACCCAACTACATTCAATCTATTTGGTCAATGGGTCAAATACTTAAGTTTCTACCCATTTACATTACCCAATATAATACATGCTAGTTATGTGTATATTTACTCAAATATGTAAACACTAGTTGTTGTACATATGTAATACTAAATCATAAAATCACTTATACTTGTTTTAGTGTTTTATGTGAAAACGTAAGTGTGTTAGAAAACTATTGGCTCAAACCATTTACGTATTTTATTTGTTTCCTTAAAATGATTTTAGGTTTGTTATCGACAAAACATTAGAAGATCGTAAAATATAAATAACGTTTTTACGGCTTATTTGTATTAACATATAGTTTTATACTAAGATATGTGTTTTAGCCTATATTTTCTTTTAGCATGCATACATGGCTTTCTAATGTATCACGATAGAATGAAATAAACCACAAAGAAATGATAAACACATTATGATAATAATAACTTAGACAACTAGACTATTAGTAATATTTTATTTCAATGCTAAGAATGATACAAAGGATTGGGTATATAAGCCCAATATAGATTAACAACACAAAGTATATGTCTCCGTATGTGAACTTCATCATAGGGAACACAAGTTCGATGAGTGTTAGGGCAATGAGCACGAGGGCGATGTAAACCATGTTGATGATGAACCTTCTTGGTTTTGGTTTAAGATGAGATGAGATGAGATGGGAGGAAGATGAAGTTTTGAATGAGACGTAATTTTTTGAAAATGAAATATTTGAAAAAGTGGGGATTTGATAAAGTGGGCGACGAGTGGTTTATTTATGGGGAAGGAGGAATTTTTGAAATTTGTGTTTTGTTTTATTATTAGAAAGATATGATTTTTGGATTAAATGAAATAAAGCACAAGTTTTATATACCACGAAAAAATATAACACGTATGTGAGAAAAGTCTTCCTAATGAAGCTTCATGTAATACATGTATATGCACAAAATATGATCATATAAATACCTATGTAGGCATACTAATGTCATTTTAGAGATAAGTAGAAAATCATACCTCTAACGCACTTAGGAATGTCTTTACAAATGACACAACAAATGTCACTAAACAATTCCGGCTCCTTTGTGTTTAAGATACCTTCTTAGGGAAGGTATTCTTGTTACCAAGCGATTCCTATGGCTTGGTAGGTATGAGCTTTGACTAATCAACATGACAAAGATGATTAGTGCAAAAAAAATAATAATAATAAGAAAAATGTTGTCATCTAATCAACATCCAAACAAAAGAGTTTTAAAAGACATGGTGTTTGTTTTTATGAAAAACCTTCTTTGTAGTTTTCAATTAACCATGGATCGTATCAAGTTTTTAAAGTACAATATACTTCAAGAAACTTGGTAACGAAGCTCTGATACCAATTATGGAAAACTAGAGGGGGGTTGAATAGTTTTTCCAATTAAAACTTCCTTTTGAACTATTTAGATCGACTTATGTCAATCTATTTGGATGTGTGTTGGATGTTGTTAAACAAGCATATAAAAGTATATAATGAAAAGATAAGAGTAAGATGCACAAAACCACAACGCGAGTATTTATAGTGGTTCGGCTACAAGGACACCTTCCTTGCCCTACTCCACTCCCCGAGTCACCTACTCGAGAGTTCGTAATCACTACACGACACCAACTCCTTATGGTGGAGAAACCTTCACAACGTTGCCTACTCTTTTTCTGGTACTAGGCTAACCACCAATTCTTTCACACCAAGGTGAACCACACCTAACACAACGTCGCCTACCCTTTATCCGGTACTAGGCTAGATACCGAGTTCCATTACTACCCAACACTACACCAACGACTAATCCCAAAGGAGACCAACTCCTTATTACATCATCATCAAGGATATCAATATCCTTGGATCTAATGCTAATCTATCTTGTACATCGAAACACACCATATTGAATGTACATCTAAGGCACCTTTCACTAATGCCTTTAGTTAGATCTTCAAGTCACTCTTCACCAATGTCTTGTGACTTGACTTCTAAGCACCTTTCACTAATGCCTATAATACGGACGATCGACACCTTTCACTAATGTCTTCGTCTTGACACTTGAGACATCTTTCACTAATGTCTCCAACACTACACTTCTTAGAAGAAAGAAAAGAATCATCAACAAGAGGACTTCAGTAGTCTTGATGATGAGGAAGCATGGCAACTCATGGACTTGAGCTTGCTCGACTTCAAAAGTGGTGATCTCGCCTTTAAGAGGAACCTAGAGAATCACACAAAACAAAACTACAAACATAGATCACTTGGATCTGGGGTTAGAGAGTTTTAAACTCAGAGAGAAAGTATGTGAGAAAGGGGTGAGAAACAATGAAGAAATGGCTCAAAATTTATAGAGGAAAATGTCTACTGTTCCCCGGATCCCACGGATCCCTCCCACAAGGGATCCGTCTAGCGTAAAGCTAGGGATCCGTGGGATGCTCCTCTTTACCCATGGGTATTTTGGTTATGGGTCATGGGTCATGGGTCATGGGTTATGGGTTGATCCATGGGTCTTTTACTAGATACAATGTATCTTAAGAGTGCAATGCACCTAGTCACATGGGTATGGGTCAATACCATGGGTTGTGGATATTATCCATATATGATATAAGCATGATGTCATGCAATGGGTTATGAGTCAAGCTCCATGGGTCATGGACTTTGGGTTGTACCCAACTACATTCAATGTATTTGGTCATTGAGTTATGATACTTAAGTTTCTATCCATTTATATTACCCAATATACTACATACTAGTTATGTGTATATTTTACCCAAATATGTAAACACTAGTTGTTGTACATATGTAATATTAAATCATAAAATCACTTATACTTGTTTTAGTGTTTTATGTGAAAACGTAAGTATGTTAGAAACTATTAGTTCAAACGATTTACGTATTTTATTTGTTTCGTTAAAATGATTTTACATTTGTTATTGACAAAACATTAGAAGATCGTAAAATATAAATAAACGTTTTTACGGTTTATTTGTATTAACAATTTCCTTTATCTTAATTGGTTTGTTGTATTCTGTTTGGTCGTAGGGTGGTGCCTAAATCCATAGTTCTACGAATTGCAACTCTCCTCTAGACTACCCGGGATCGGCAAGTACAATGGTATCTCCCTCGAATACTCTACTATCCTTAAGCTACAATTCACGCAATAAACACAACGAATGGCCTAAGTGCACTCTAAGGATTTTTTGCTATTTAGGACGTTCAAGCTCGCAACAATTAAAGAAGAAGCCAGTTTTCCTTAATCTAATGTCAACCAATTAAGACAAGAGACAACCTAACAATAATCAACAACTAGGTTTCATAGATCTAAGCAAAAACAGAAATAATTTAGCTACTCATGTTAAACAAGCAAGCGTACACACATACAATTGAACATGGGGTAGACATAATGATAAATTGGATAAATAAACTTATCTTGTGATGTAAAATAGGGTATGGGGCCCTTCAATACTGTCTAAGTCAGACTACGGCTGTATTATGGTTTGCTCTCCAAAGTTCTACCTCTTTTAAAATAGAAAAATTGAATTCTGTATATAAATTTACAAGTGCGATGACGTCACCGTTTGCTAGTGACGCCGTCAGGTTGCCGTTATTAGGGTTTCCTCTGGCCGACTCAACGTTGGGACGACGTCAGTGGATAAGTGTGACTCCGTCAGTCTTCATGAAGGACGTCGTTTGAGTCTTGGTTCTTGGGCGTCTGGGATGAAATTTGTGAGTGACGCCTTCTAAAGTTTAGGCGTGACGCCGTCATGCTTTAGAACCAGAATTTTCGCTGAGCCGTCGCTTGCACTTTTGATCAAAACTTCTATAGAGGGACGGCGTCGCCCTTTAGTTGGGACGCCGTCAGGTGTGCTGGAGTGTTTTTGATCTTAACTTTGCCATTTTCTTCACGTTTTCGCTCCTTTTCGTCCAAATGTGCTTCATTCCAGCATTTTACTTCCAAAAGACCTAAAATGTAGAAAGGAATGATTTTAAGTATTAACGGATATAAAAATGTGTCGATTTAGGGCTTAAATGACCCCCTAAAAACGTATGTTTTAAATCCTTATCAGCATTCTTAACGTCAAGCTGATGAACATACCATTTGCGAGATATCGCAAGGCTGAGGATAGTACGAATAGTAGTCGGTCTGACGATCGGACAAAAGGTCTCATCACAATCAACACCAAGTTGCTGGTTACTTCCATTAGTAACCAGACGAGCCTTATAGCAGCTCAGAGTCTCGTCATCAACCACATAGATTAAACCATATTAACATCAGGTGGCTTCGGTACAAGAACCCAAGTACCATGTTTAACTAATGCATTATACTCATCATACATATCATCACGCCATTGAGAATATTTTAAAGCAAGAAACGAGGATTTAGGAATGGGAGAAAGAGAAGACGTATTCAAGGTGAGACGATTAACAGGTTTGACAATGTTGCTTTTAAACCGAGTGACCCTGGTGTGAGTGCGGGGTGGCTCGTTATTGGGTTGAGGGCCTGAGGAGATGGGGATGAAGGGTGTGGTAATGGGTTGTGTGGTGTGTAGATTGGAGTTGAGTTATGATTGAGTGACGGTAGGAGGTTGTTGGGCTTGTAGTATTGGGCTTGGATGTGTTTGGGTGATTGGTGTAACCGGTTGTGCAGGAGAGGTAATGGGTGTTTGGTGAGGTGTATTGTGGGCCTGAGAGTTGAGTATGTTGTGGACTTGGCCTGAATGGGTTTGATCAGAAGGTTGGGTTGTATGATGTTGATTGTGGGTTTCGTTTTGAGTGTTGGATACGGGGTTGGTTAATACGAGGTAAAGTAATGGGGAAGGTGTGGGATCTAGGAATGTATATGAGGTGGAGACGTGGGTGCCATGGATCTATAGGGAAATTGTGTTTCATCGAAGGTGACATGTCTAGAGATAATTATTTTATTTCTTTCAAAGTCTAGGCAACGATAACCGCCATGGTAGGCGGGGTAACCCAAGAAGATACATGGAGTTGCACGTGGGGCAAGTTTGTAAGGGGAGTGAAGGTAAGGATAACATAGTCACCCAAAGATACGTAAACGTGTGTAATCGGGTTCTTTTTGGAAAGGTCGTTTAAAGAGGATTTCGTTACTAATGGCAGTGGATGGTAGAAGGTTAAGGAGGTATGTGGCCATATTGAGGGCCTCGACCCAAAATGAGAGGGGTGGGTGTGCTTGAAATAATAGTGTACAAATGACGTTATTTATGGTTCGTAGCATTCGTTCCGCTGTGCCACTATGTTGGGAGGTTTTAACAAACATGATTGTAGAAAGGGAATGGTCACGATGGTTCGATAAATGGACAATTAAAATGAAGACAAATGAACCGTCACGATGCATCATAGGATATGTGGCTAGGGTGAAGCCGTCAATTGTCACACCAGTCAAGAGGGGGGTTAGACCATCATTACGTACACTGCTCGAGTGTCAGGCGCGTGAGCGACATTTATGAATGCCATTTACGATCAATATATATTTAAGTCTAGAATGATATTAAACATGGTTACATATCACTATAGACTGGATGATCACGTATATGGCGCATACCGCCCTACACTAACAAATTGTCGCGGACAAATAGCTGTCCGCGACCCGAAAACTATGGGACCGCGAATGTTGGTAGCCCGGCTTTGACCATTGCAATAAATCACGATGGACGGACTAACCAAGCGTAAGACTCCTGATAGGATGAGCAAGGCAGGGCGTAAACCCGCCGGTGTCCGGGGATTACGTGCGGTCCCAAAGGAGTTGACACCCCCTCTGGATCCAAGACTATGGAGTGGAATCCAAGTCACTGATCACGTGACTCACCCAAACAAGTAGGGAATCCTCTATGGGAATAGGGTGTTGACTCAACGTTGCCTTAAAGGAGTAAAACATGGGAGGCACGCAGGGACACAAATCCCAACACAGTACAAGTCAAACTAGAAGACAATAGGGCTCATGTATGGATGTCTCACGTCCCTATCTCTGACATAAATGCTCTATTATCCACTAGATATAAGGGTCATCACCACACGATCCACATGTAACACCAAAGAGCCTCCACTATAAATACCAAGCATTTGGCCATTAGGGGTAAGTTCACACACACACACACACACACACACACACACTCATACTTACTTCCCAGTAACTCTCACTTTCAGTTATACCTACTAAAACGAATACTTATTCTTACGCCCGAGGTTGATCATGAGAGCCCCTCGGTGAGACTGACGGTATACTTTTCTTAGCAAGTTCAAGTGATTAACTTTGCATCTAAATCAAGAATAAAAGTCTAACCCTCACCAATTTAAGTGAATTAACTTTACCGCTAAACTCTGGTTTATCGACTATAGTTTTTAGTTACTTTATAATCATCTTTCTAAGTAATTGTTAAATATAAACACTTATCAATTATCATAGCCTTTTACTTTTTGCAAATCGACACTCTAAAAATCACAAAAGAAACATTTGACATCCACGTGTCACGCCATCATTGGGTTAAAGAAAGCCTTTGGCCCACCAATCATACTTTATATTTCCCGGGTAGAAGACCAATAGACGACTATCTAACTCACCATTTTTCAGTTTAAATAACTACAAATTCATAACAACTAGACGATCAATTTTCACACTAACAAAATGTACGGACACAATCGTCGGCAACGAAACAAAGGCGGAACTAGCCGAAACACGGAGTCTCAAGTCACGGTGATCAATGCAGCAGTTAAGAAAGCTCACAGTGATCTTTTGGCTGCAGGTGAAAGCGTAACGTCATGGAGAGTTTCCCAGGCAGCGTTAGTAATGTTGAAAGCGGGTTCGTTCGAGTCGTTAGGGTGTCGCATGCAGATTGTTCCTTCGTTGTATCAGATTATTATCACTGAGGCAAAGGTAAAGTTTATATTTACCTATTTGTGTTAATGATTTATTTATTGTGTGTTTGCAATTTAGATTTAAACTATTGCAAGTTGGTTATTTTGTCCGTCTCAAAATAAACATTCACTAACAAAAAACACTCAAGGGTATGTTTGGCGAAATGAGCTGAGGGTGAGGCAGGGGCTGAGGCTTATATTATAAGCCGAAATTAAAATTTGTATTTTTATAAACTTGTTTGGCTAATGGGCTGGGGTTGGGGCTTATGATTGCAAAATTACTAAAAATGACATAATAAAATGAGTTTTTGTATATGTTAGATATTTTTGTGGATAAATAAATAATTTATTCTTCAAAAGCCCCGGGCTAAAGTTTTTAGCCGACTTATTTTATAAGTCCTTCCATAAGCCTTATGACAAACGAGACTTATTTTATTAGCCGACTTATTTTAAAAGCCTAAGCCCCAATAAACCCCATTTAAGCCCTTGCCAAACATAGCCTTGGTACTCTCTCTTACTTTTTTTTTTTTTGTAGAATGACAATTTTACTTTTAACAAATCAATTACTATTTTATTAAAAGTTTGTAATAACAATTTCAAGTAAGAGTAATATGGTAATCTTGATCAAATTTCTTATCTATTTTTAGTAGTGGATGATAAATTTGGAACAACCCGAAATAGAAACATGAACAATAATATTGGGACAAATGGAGTATTATTTTAGCTATGTTTGGCAAAACTAGGAGTGATAGTTAGCAATATGAGTACTCATAGTAGGTGTTAGTAGTAGTTGTTTGTTTTATAAAAACGTTCAGTAGCACATAATAAACCATGGCCAAAGAAGTCTAGGGTTCAAACCTCACTAGGTACATATGTGGGATGACAAGGAAAGGGTCTAAAACGGGTAACGTGGAGACTTGATCTCCTCAGGTAACGTGAAGGCTATATAACAACAAAATGTAAAATGATGTAAAAGCTAAACACTTCTTTTGTTAGGGTTTTGAATAGGAGTGTTAAAAGAAAATCCAAAAGGTAAACGCTTGTTTCCAAACAAGATCAAAAAGAAGCTGACATCTTAAATATCTATATTTTGCTTATTTTGGCTGTACTGTCGTAGTGGTTTCATCGTTTGGTTTTACTTTGTATTAGCCTTGAACGTTTTTGTTTTGTAATTATCGTTTCTATAAATAAAATTTGAAGTTATGATACTATAGAGCTAAAAAATTCACTAATGGAGAGGTTTATGAGAAATAGAAAAAAAAGTTTGGCAAAACCGTGTTTTTTTAGCTATGATTAGTTTTTTTTTATTATATATATTTGTAATAATTAGATTTCAGATTTTAAATGGCGTATTGGTAAAGCACCTAACCTTCTCACAAGATGTCTAGGGTCAAACCTCACTAGGTACGCATTTGTGGTAGCCAGGTAAAGGGTGGCGTACATCTAAGTGATCAAAGACTCGCCCTTCTCATGTTACACGAATGGGAAAATCTCACTAGAATCATTGTCATTCTGATTACTTAGCGGTTGCTAGCTAGTGGGTTAAATATAGGTGCATTAAGATTTCAAGACATTGTGGGTTATTACTTATTGTGTAGCATGTTTAAGTAATCATGTAAAGTTTGTATTAAAACTGAACATCTGATATCGATCCTGTAGGTCAACTCTTTTATAAACTGTTTTGTTGCGGTCCAAAAGATTACATCACTACATGATTTGGTGTTGGCAATTTGTGAAAACGAGGGAATTAAGAGCTTTGAAGAACTCGAATTAGGACCTATCTTAAAGCATCCGCTAGTTGTGCATTACTTTTCGATAGGACCTGCTGTCACTGAATTCTGCAAGATTACAACTGAACAAATTGTCGCTTACCTCAACATAATCCCTCTTAGAAGGAAAAAGACCATTATGGTTGATGACTTGTTGGATTTTATAGCAAAGAAAAGGAAGAAAACCCGAGAAAACCTTTGCATTCGGATTCAAAGTCTGGGGTATGGATTTTATGTGTGTTTCTCGACTTACTTAGACTATTATAAAAATGATTGTTCATTTAAAGTGGTTCTTTTATTGCTTTTTTCCTGCTGATGTACATTTACAGTATGCACATTGGATATATTATTCGTGGAAGGCGATCTGAAGGCAACATACTAAAAAAGTGTTCTGATGGATTAGATTTAAACTCACTGATTAATGACGAGGAGGATGATGAAAACGATGCTAAAGACGCAGCTAACAATAAAAATGATGATGCAGAAGCTGCATCTACTTCTGACCCTTATGCACACCCTTGGTTGGATTACTTGGATACTGAATTGGATTGTAGTTTGACCCATGAGATCAAAAGTTGCAACGATCATGGTGCTCCGCTTAAAGGGAAACAAGTATCTGAAATCAGTTATTGCACGAAATATGCAATTCATAAAACACCTAAAAAGTGGATCGCTGGGATGAAATTTAAACCAGAGTTCTTAAGTGTCGATGTGGAAACAGGATATATAGATGATAATGCAGTCGATGGGCATACATGGAGGTTTATTAAGATATGGAAAGAATCATGTGAAGATGAGAATGTAGTTGAGGTATGTCGATACTTAATTTTTGTCACATGTCACATTCTTTTGCTGTAGTGAATCACCAAACTTTTGTTTCTGTTCGATATGTTTTTGTTATGTTTCTTGGTACACTAGTTCCTGGTTCTAATTCCATCTTTTCTTTGCAGATATTTGGCAAGATGCTTGACTTTTATCATGGTCAAAAGAAGCCAAAAAAGAAGGCTAAAGATTTAAATAACATGATTTCATCATATCCATATGTTGGATTGCTAAATGTTGCTGTAAGTTATCTATGTCCAGTTTCATAAAAGCGTTAAACATCAAGGTAGTGTAACCTTATCTTTAATACAAATTTTGTTTTTTTAACAGATTGCATCTATAAAGTTCGGTTTGTGGGATCGTTTGAGTTCGGCCCCTGAAGGAATCAGCAAAGAGGGACTAGCAAATACCAATTCCTCCACATGTGCCAATGATGTTAAAACAGATGTTGAGCCAGCTGAAAAAGACGTCCTTGTTGCTAGTAAGCATGTTTCTAAGGGTCGTGCTTGTAAGTTACATGCCTTTTGTTCTATTTATATCCCAATATAGTTATTCGTTTTAGTTATTTTTTTCGTTCTATGTGTTTTAAATTGGGATGTTTGAATGTGCAATAGAACTGAATTTAATAACGATTTAATTAAAGTAAGAGAAACAGGTAAGAATTTGATTAAAAAAAAAAAGAAAAGAAAAAGGGGGTTATGAAATGCATTTAAACTTACTTAACTATCCCCTTCTTATAGCAGCTGCTCTCTATTTATAAGTGGCAATTACACTTTCAAAACGCACATCCAAACACCTTGAAGAAAAGAGTTAACTGGTTATTTGTTTTAATTTTTAAGTTTTGGTTAAAAACCTGATTATCTTCAACCATGTCACTCTCCAGGCATTACTCTTGAAGATGTTCTGACATTTGCAAAGGAATATTTTTTGGTCTCCAATCAAGTTTTTGATAACATATGCTCTTATCCGAAGAAACAATTAGCCTTTTTAAGGGAAATTTGCAAGCTAGAGTCTTCTCTAACTCAACATTTTTCTGCTGTCGACTTTGCTACCCTCGGATTTGGAGACATTTTCACTTTCTTAGGCGAACATGTTTCTCTACTACCTACCACATGGCAGGATTGCTTCACAGTTACAGACAAAGTTGAGAAGCCTTTGGCTAAAGTTTGTATGAGCCAAAGTTACTTGCTTGAATTCTTATCAGAAGCTGCTAATAGCTTAGGGGAGCATGAAACATTAAGCAACTTAATGGTTTCTCAGTTGTTGAAGACTCAGTTTCCTTCTGCCGGTCTTACATTACTGGAAGATGAGTTTTCAGCAGATCTTCTGGCTAATCTAAGCAAGAATGGTGATCATGTGAGCTCAAGTATTGTGTTATTTTCTTCAACTTTATCTGATAATAGAGCAGAGAAAGGTTTCTCAGATACTCATGTTAGCACGAATGATGCAGTAGAACTGTTACTTAAGGCGCCAATATTGGTTGATTTAAGTTTATGGTCATGTTGGGACTATAAGTTTGCACCTTCGTTGGGTCCTCTTGTGGGGTGGCTGTTGAGCAATGTAACCACCAAGGAACTGCTTTGTTTAGTAACAAAAGATGGAAAAGTTTTACGTTTAGATCATTCAGCCACAGTGGATTCATTTTTAGAATCTTTTCTCCTTGGGTCTTCTTTTGAAACAGCTATAAAGCTCGTATCTTTGATTGCTTTATATGGTGGTGAACGGAATGTACCTTTGTCCCTATTAAAATTCCATGCAAATAATGCTTTTCATAGGCGTCTATTGCATCAAGATTTGTTCTTGATTGTTTGGGTTATATACCGAAGGAGTTTCAATGCTTTGCAGCAGAGTTATTGGTTTCTGCACTTCGTTCGATTACTAAAGATGCTCAATTGGCGATTTTGAGTGAATGTAAAAGTAAAGAGGATCATATGTTGGTACATGAGCTCGGGTTATCATTAGGCATAGTGGAGTGGCTTAACGATTATTGTTCATGTTTATCAGAATCCAAAGAGTCAATTGAAATCAAAAGATTTTCTTCAGAAAATGAAATTATGCCATCTCTTGAAACCAACCAACCTATTGAAGATGGAAACAGAGATAGTGTAATGACACTTACTGTGCACAGTGCTGATGATGGTTGCGTTCAGCCCATGTTAGATTCTGAGAGAGAGAAGAATGCAGCTAGTATTATCGAGTCTATTAGAATTGAAGAATTCGGCTTGGATCCAAGTATTTCAATTTCAGAAAGTAGCATTTTGAAAAAACAACATGCTCGCTTAGGAAGAGCACTTCATTGTCTTTCAACGGAGTTATATTCCCAAGACTCGCATTTTCTCCTGGAGCTTGTAAGTTTCTCGTTATCCTTTGACATAGTAATTTTTGTTAGCTGTAATATTCTGTCGGTTAGACTATCCTTGATTAGTGGACCGTGATTAGTGGTCCGTGATTAGTGGGTATTACCCAATCTAGTTTCTCATATCCCTATATGTACTGATCAATTCACATGTAATATTCAATCAATCAATAAACAATATCAATATCTTACATGGTATCAGGCCTAATCGGTCTTACCTCAAAACCTAACACTGCTTCCGCCTCCGCTACACGGAGGTTCGAAGGCTCCTTTAAAGTTATTCTCACAAAACAAAGCACAACTTCTTGATTAGTAATAGGAAGTGAGGTGATTGGATATCGGCACCGGAATTGATCAGTACATATAGGGATATGAGAAACTAGATTGGGTAATACCCACTAATCACGGACCACTAATCACGGACCACTAATCACGGTCCACTAATCAAGGATAGTCTAACCGACAGAATATTACAGCTAACAATTTTAAGTTATTTTGTAAAAATAATGACATGTTTGTGCTATTTTTGTATTTCTATAGGTTCAGAACGCTGATGATAATGTATATCCAAGACATGTGGAGCCAACTCTAACTTTCATTCTTCAGGAGACAAGTATTATTGTTTTGAATAACGAGCAGGGTTTTTCTGCTGAGAACATCAGGGCGCTTTGTGATGTTGGAAATTCTACCAAGAAGACAGCTAGTTCCGGGTACATTGGCAAGAAGGGCATTGGATTCAAATCAGTATTTCGGGTATAGGAATTTATCTAATATTAGCCAAATAAATTCTTTTATTTTCTATGATGTATTCAAAACATTCCTTTGATGATTATGCAGGTTACTGATGCTCCAGAAATCCATTCTAATGGATTCCATATCAAGTTTGACTTAACCGATGGTCAAATCGGTTTTGTTTTGCCAACAATCGTACCTCCTTGTGATATCAACTATTTCACAAACCTGGTCTCATTTGACACTACTGATCAAGTGTGCACACACGACTACAACACATGCATTGTCCTTCCGTTGAAATCAAAGTCAACAGAAACTTCTTCCGAGGAGAACATCAAGTCTATGTTTTCAGATCTTCATCCATCCTTGTTACTTTTTCTTCATCGTCTTCATTGTATCAAGTTTAGAGATATGCTTAATGATTCATTTGTCATCATGAGGAAACAAATAACTGGAAATGGATTAATCAATGTTTCCATCGGGAATGAGACATTGACTTGGTTTGTTGACTCTCGGCAACTTCAGGCTAACGGTATCCGAAATGATGTCAAAACTACTGAAATTTCGGTTGCATTTGCTCTTGAAGTATCAGGAAATGGTAATTACATTCCAAAGCTAGATCAGCAGTATGTTTTTGCATTTCTTCCTCTCCGAACATATGGTTTAAAATTTATAATCCAAGGTGATTTTATTCTTCCTTCATCAAGAGAAGAAGTTGACGGTGATAGTCCATGGAACCAGTTTCTGCTATCAGAGTTCCCAAACTTGTTTGTGAGTTCACAGCGATCTTTCTGCAGCCTTCCTGGTTTCAAGAATTGTCCTGGAAAGGGCATTTCCGTCTTTATGAGCTATGTTCCTCTTCTTGGCGAAGTGCATGGATTTTTTGCTTCTCTTCCTAGAATGATCATATCAAAGTTATGCACATCTAACTGTTTACTTCTAGAAGGTGAAAATGAGAAGTGGGTCCCACCGTGTCGGGTACTAAGAAATTGGAATGAACAGGTTCGTGCACTTTTGCCTGATAGCTTGCTTCAGAAGCATCTTGGTCTTGGATACTTGAATAAGGATATTGTATTATCGGATTCACTCGCAAGAGCATTGGGCATCGAGACTTATGGGCCTAAAATCTTGGTTAAGATATTATCTTCTTTATGCCGTACAAAAGATGGTTTAAAAACAATGGGCCATGAGTGGTTATCATCTTGGCTTAGTGAGTTACATTCAATGTCCATTCAGAACACTGATGCTTTGAAAGTCGGCTCTGATGTTATGAATACCCTGAGGAAAACGGCTTTTATTCCACTTTTAGGCGGTTGTTACAGTTCAATTGAAGAGGGTACGATTTGGATGAGTTTAAATGGTTCAAGGGACAATCTCGAAGCCTTTACAAGGTTGTTTGCCAATCTTCGAATTGTTAATCCCGCAATTTTTGATGGCCCTGTCACCAATAACTTAACTCAAATGCTTTCTAAAGTTGGTGTCAAATGGTTATCCGAACATGGGATAGTAAAAGCACATGTTTTACCAGCTATTTGTGAAAAGAAAAATATAGTGAATACTGATCTCATGACAGAGTACTTATCGTTTATAATGGTTCACTTACAATCTAGTTGCTCAGAGTGTGGGACGGAACGGGAGGACATAATCTCTGAGGTTTATAATAAAGCTTATATTTTAACCAATCATGGTTTTGTTCTACCATCTGAGGTTGAAATCCATTTCGGTAATGACTTTGGGAATCATATTGATTTAAGTAGGCTGTTTAATGGCATTGATGTAAAATGGTATGAGGTCGACAATTCTTATATGATGTATCCACCTGGTATATCGATGGTAAACTGGAGAAGTTTTTTACAGGAAGTTGGAATAACTGATTTTGTGCAAACTGTTCGAGTTGAAAAAACTGTTTCTATTTCATCTCAAGTTGTTCTCACAAATATGATGTGGGAGAAAGAGAGTATTCCACCTGGATCAACTGTCACTGATTGGGAGTCTCGAGAATTGGTTGATTTACTAGCAAAAGTGTCGTCGAGCGGTGATTGTGAAAAGTGCAAGCATCTTTTGGAGGTTCTTGATGAAATTTGGGATGAATATTTTAGTGATAAAGTTGTCGCTTATTGCAATATGGACGGTGAAAGTAAGGCTTTCAAGTCTTCGCTGGTAAGTGCTCTCGGTGATGTTCAGTGGGTAGTGTCCAGTATAGACAACGAGCTTTGTTATCCAAAGGATTTGTTCTATGACTGTGATGCGGTGTGCACAATTCTTGGTGATAATGCTTCTTATGCTGACCCGAAGGTTCGTTTCTTCTTATTCATCAAAGCTTTATTTTGTAAAATTGCAAAAGTTTAACACACTGTTTTTTTTGTTTGGTATAACAGATTCAAAATGAGAAGTTGGTGACTAGCATTGGTTTTAAAATCGCTGTTACCCTTCATGATGCTTTATCTGTTCTAGAAGTTTGGAAAATATCTGCCACATCTTTCAAAGCAAGGTAAATGCTCATAATCTGTTTGTGTGTTTTCTAAATCAAGATGCTTTATCTGCTCATAACCGTATCAATATGTTCACACGTTTATGTTTGTTTACTTCAGCATATCACAAATGTCAAGATTCTACACATTCATATGGAAAGAACTGGGGTCTTCAAATGAGACTAACATGGCGATATTACACAGTGGATCGTTTATATTTGTCCCCCTTACATCGTCTTCGTCGAGTGAAGTTGTTTCTGGTGTGCTTTTATCCCCACAGGAAGTCTTTTGGCATGATAGTATGATTCATCCAAAAAGTGAAAGCAAAATGCTAAGCAACTTATATCTAAGCCTTCATGACTTTTTTGTTAATGAATGTGGCGTAAATGAGAACCCTCCACTTCTAGATTACCTTGCGTTTTTATGTCATTTATCAACTGAAGAAACTCCATCAGAGGCCGCTAAAAAGGTAGAACTCTGTCCAATTTACTACAGTTAGAGATATAAAAAAACTTGCATCTACCTTTATAAGTAAGAATTAATCACGTTGTGTGACATAATGGCTTTGTCTCAATTTTGAATTCTGTTAACAGGCGTTTGATGTTTTTGTAATGTGGATTGACGGGCTTAAATCTGGCGCACTAAGTGTTGAGGACGTTCAAATGCTGAAAAGAAATCTTGAAGAAAAGGACATGAAGGTGCTTCCGACATCACGCGATAAATGGGTCTCTTTACATCCATCATTTGAACACGTGTGTTGGTGTGATGACGAAAAGCTTGCTGATGAATTTGAGGAGTCAAATATTATCAATCTTTTTTGCTTGTGTGAACTCACTGATGAAGAAAGATCAATGCTTCAAGTGAAGGTTTCTGTTTTCATGAAAGCACTAGGAATCCCTGCTCTCTCAGAGGTTGTCTCTCGTTCTCATTTTTTTTTCATCTTTTTGTTCTAAACAAGTCATGCAGGGTGTTTTGATTTGTGTTTTAGGTCAGATAATATGATTCTTGTGACTTGAAGTTGCAATAAGTTAGGCTATATGAATACTGCAACAAAACAGATTAGGTAGTCAAATAATCTGTTGCAAAAAAACTAATTATCTGTGAAAAAACTAAAATGACCTATTCACCCTTTTTACCAAAAGCTTAGAGACTTTTACGTTCATGTCAGAAACATTTCTGCAGAAAGTGTCTTTGTTGGTCCAAATGTCTGTTTTTATTTTATTTTTCTGTTATTCCAATGTCACTTAGTTATAGCACATCCAGATGCTATCTTTTACGGCCTTTTATTGAACCGGTTATCTAATTTTGAACATATAACATCATGTAACTAATTTTAACAGACATTTTGAACCTCCTTCATTTATCAAGCAACAGCTTCCCGCATCTTATAATTCTACATCAGGTGGAATTTAAACAGTTCTTAAATTCTACTGTAGGTTGTTACTCGTGAAGCAATATATTATGGGCCAGTTGACAATAGCTATGAAACTTCATTGTTGAGCTGGGCTCTTCCTTATGCTCAGCGTTACATCTGTAACAGACATCATGAAAGATATCTACAACTCACGCTATCAGGATTTGAAAAGCTGAATCGACTGCAGATTGTTGTTGTCGAAAAGTTATTCTATAAGAACGTTATAAGGCGGTCAAATGTGGCATCAAAGAAGAGGCATGATTGTAGTTGCCTCCTTCAGGTATTATACTCATTTTTACATGTGTATCACCTACTGGGACCAATAACCACCTGCAAAATTTTAATTATAGTAAACAAAAGGAAAAATGACTAAATACTAAGTTCGTTTACACCAAATACAGCTAATGTAGCTGAATTTAATTATATCTCCCTTATTTACAGAAATCGTACCTTGTCAAAACTATTTATAGAAGTTTGAGTTTATATCAAAAATGTTTATTTGTTGATTCATACAGGATGATACCTTGTATGCAACACGTGAATCAGATTCTCATTCAGTATTCATGGAGCTTACTCGTTTTCTGATCAACGGGGATCCTGAACTGCACTTGGCAAATTTTCTTCACTTGATTACAACAATGACCGAATCAGGTTCAACAGAAGAACAAATAGAAACTTTCGTCTTAAATAGCCAAAAAGTTCCAAAATTGGCAGAAGAAGAACCAATATGGTCGATTCAACCCATGACACTGAATATGGAGACATCAGCCACGATACATGCCACTAAAAGAACCGCCAAACACAGTTCATCATCTCGAGGTAACAAAAACTGGCCTCCTGCCAGCTGGCAAACTGCCCCTAAGATGCAAGATGTCGTGAAGTGTGTGGATCTAAAAGTACCCTCGACTAGTAAGGTGGAAATTATAGAAACTTCTACGAGCTCAAATGGTGAGGGTGATATTGGAACCAATGTGGCGGACTGTGTCAATGTTGAACCTTCTTTGGTTGACCAGGATGGTCCTACGATATTTAGTCAGAATGATAAACTTTCTCTTGGCCAAGTCAATGTACAACAGGCGCTACTTACAGGAAAACGAGGTGAGGAGGTGGCGTTCAACTACTACTCTAAAAAAGACGGGACAAAGCTTGTGAAATGGGTGAATGAAGCTAGTGAGACTGGGCAACCGTATGACATTGAAGTTTATGATCATAAAAACCAAAAGGAATACATTGAAGTGAAAACTACAGATTCTGCATCAAAGGACTGGTTTGAGATATCAGTTAAAGAGTGGCAGTTTGCAGTTAAGAAAGGTGAATCTTTTAGCATAGCTCGTGTGGTTTTTTCGGGTGATAAAACGGCTCAAGTTGCTATTTTTAAGAATCCGGTGAAGCTTTGTCGGGATGGTGAGCTAAAATTGGCTGTTTTGATGTCAAAACCGCAGATGGATGAGTTTGTTCTCTGAGATTATTGTGTGTAGTATCTTTATGTATGATACTTGGATTTTTTGGCTTGGTTTATTGCTATCTTATTACAAGTATGTGTCTAATGTCAATGTATAAAGTATGCAAGAAACTCTATATAAAATATATATATATATCTCTCGTAAACCTGTATAGTTAGGCAGCACGTGATACGCTTTTGGGCTACAATAAAGTCACCTTCTATGACGTGTCGGCTTATGAATTATTTGACGAGCTTCTACCTACTCAGCGTCTGCAGGTGTGTTCATCAAATCATCAGAGTCACTTCCTTCCCGGTTAAACTCAACCCTTCTCATCCCTCATGAAACGCAGCTTGTGACCTGGTTCTTAACATACATACACAAAGTTTCGTAGCAGTAGCAGTTCATATATGTTGAGATAGTGCTTGTATTAAGAAATACAAGATGATGTACAATGGCTATTAATACAGCACTCAACAAGTTGCCACTTTCATATCACTCAACTACAGTCAATATCATAATCATCAAACATCTGTATGATAATAGGAGTTGCAAGTAGATTGTGATTTCGTGATGCGTGTTTTTCAGGAAACTAAATCAACAACCTTAAGGCCAAAAAGCATCTCCAATATTTTGTCCTTGGGTTATTTACTTCGGTTCCAAGAAACACCAAACTCATGAGATCACAATTTACTCGTGGCGTTTCCAGTTATCATTATTGACCCCTCGAATAAACCAGACCGCTAATGCCATTTGATAGGATTATGATACGTACGCGTACTTGACACGAGATTCAATATATCCGTTAATGACGATGTACATACTGGAACAATATTAACAGACCATGTTAACAAGTGAATAGTGATAACCCATTTGAGAGGTTATTTTTAAATTTTACTATTCACTTTTACTATTCATTTCCAAAATTTTTATTTCACATTCTCGTAAGTTAACCTATTTTAGTGATAACCCAAGAATTTGACACTCATCGGGTCATTTTTGCAAATTTCACGAAACCGCGTCTAAGATTTACGTTTATGTTTAAACGACATTTAGGCATCCCGATATGTCCGAAAACATTACATACAAGAGAAATATAAGTTTTTCACCTTCCGTGACATTTTCATAAGTTTTGAAATTTTACGTTTTCCAGTTCTGCGCTTTATGCGATTTGCGCGTTTTAGACCCGCGTTTCCAGTTTTAGCGGCGTTTAAGAAACCCGATAGAACTTATCACTCATTTAATATGCTTATATGGAGTATATTAACATGTTTTAACATATTTACAAGTTTCATATTTTTAGTATACCCGGTTTTAAGTTTTGTGACTTTACGACTTACAGTTAGCGATTAACGGGGACCAAAACTCACTCCATAAAGACAAGATATTATCTAAACATCACAAGTAACATTCCACCTCTTCATTCTCATCCTCTTACACGTTTTATATGTGACTCATAGGATAGGAACATGCAAGATAGATCACAAGTCCAAGTATACTTAGTTACTAAGTCTTACATGATGCAAAGTCTTACATAAACACTTCAATACCCATCTATATTCATTCATTTGCAAGATAACTCACCAAAGACTTCATATTTTCCTCATTTTCCCTCTCATAACCGAATTTAACTAATCACAATCACCTTCCATCTTTGATCTTCAAGCAATAAGTTATACAACAAAGTTAAAGGCCTTAGTGTTCTATACATGATTCTTAAGTTTATTTGGTGATTCCATGGTTGGATTAAGAGCTTCACAAGGTGTGTGGGCTGAGATTAGAGTGTTTTTACAAGGTTATATCAAGGTTAAGAAGGGTTAGCAAGGTGTGTTAAAGATTGGAAGCTAGGGACTTATTGAAAGGGGTTTAGAATCTAGTGTTCTTGTACATGGTTCTAGTTAAATTTCATCACAAGGATTGTAAGCAAACTCCTATACTTACCTTTGATTTCCGTAAATACTAGTATTTCATGTATTTAATATGTTTTATATGCTTATTATGGTTGATTGTGCTTGGATAAATGGATTAAAACACTAGAAACCGTCGAAAGGACTAGATTTGCAACACAGAAACTGAACAGGGGCTGTAAACGTAATTACTGGGTAAAATTCGTGGACTGAGAAACTTAGGTAATAACATAGGATTATAGATCGATGTCTTTTGGTCGTTTCTCTGGGTGGCTCATGCCGTAACTCATCCCGATGAATAAACTAGAGCCAAAACGGCTAAACGTGTCCAAAACTGAGTAACAGATTTTAAACGGCTAAAACTCATAAAACTTGCATATAACCCCTTGTTGGTCAAAGAATAAAAGTTTTAGCTAACACCCTAACTTGAACGTGGCCGCTGGCCGTGCATTAAACGGAGTTGTAGAACTCGACTTATGACCAAAACCGTGAAACAGTTTGCTGCTGATTGAAATAACTAGTACATCCAAGGGTAAATTGGTAATTTCACATTAGTTAAATAATTTATGGGGCAGTAGGGCCCACTAATCTGTTTAGTACTATCAATTACCTTTCCGAGGACATAAAAACCGAGTCGTGATCATTTACGGTTTAGAAGTAACGGGTAGATTTAGACGAGGAAAACTTAAATATAAGAAACGTAAACACTTATACGACTTCACAAATGTTAAGTATCCAAGCATAATTGATGTAATAACTATATAAGGCATGTTTATACATTCACATCGTTATTTTAGAACCTAAGACACAACACATATTTTAGGTTGCGCGTAGAGGTTTCTCGGCTTATCCATCGATTCGTTATACATTGGATATCACATTTAGGGGTGTTCATCGGTTCGGTTATCGGGTTATTCGGTTTATTCGGTTCGGTTGGTTTGGTTAATTTTTTTTCGTGTATAACCGAAAACCGAACCGAACTGAAATTAAATTTGATTCAACCGAACCGAATAACCGAAAACCGAACCCCTATAACCAAAACCGAACCGAATAACCCGAATTACATAATTCTAATTATTTTTTATTTAATTATATATTTTTAGCACAAAATATTTTTTTCAAGCTTAAATCATGTTATATTTATACTAAAAAAGAGTTTTTAGTGATTTTTTTCCATATATATACATAGAAAAAATATATATTTTATATGAATTCGGTTTTCGGTTCGGTTTTCGGTTTTCATTGTCAAAACCATATCCAACCCGATAACCAAATATTTAGTTCGGTTCGGTTCGGTTTTGACCAATTCGGTTCGGTCACAAATTCGGTTCAGTTATTTTCGGTTCGGTTCGGTTTCGGTTATCGGTTACCGTGGATATTACCCGATCCGTGAACACCCCTAATCACATTTATTAAGGTGAGTTCGTAGCCCCACTTTTACTCGTTTAATTGTTTTATAAACTCTTTGGGGGAGATACATGCTCAACTACTTGCTTTTACTTTACACTTATATGAACTTAAATAACTGTTGTTTCACTACTTATGCTAGTAAGTAGATTATGCCCGGAATAAATTGATACTATGTTATGAAAACTATTATTTGAACTACTTTCCTTGATTTTGAGCCCTTCGACATATATATTTGAACTCTTTTAACTTGATAGGAACCTTTTGGCATAGATTTGAACACTTTAACTTGATTTAAAACATTTTGACATATAATTAATCTCCTTTAACTTGATTTAAAACATTTTGACATATACTTAATCTCTTTTAACTTGATTTAAAACATTTTGACATATACTTAATCTCTTTTAACTTGATTTAAAACATTTTGACATATAATTAATCTCTTTTAACTTAATATTGAACTTTTGACTATTTTGAACTTGTTTGACTTTATATTGAACCTTTTGACTATTTTGAACTTGTTTGACTTTATATTGAACCCTTTGACTATTTTGAACTTGTTGACTTTATATTGAACCCTTTGACTATTTTGAACTTGTTGACTTTATATTGTTTGACTATTTTGAACTTGTTTGACATTATATTGAACCATTTGATTATTTTGAACCTTTTGATATGTTTCGAGCTCTTTGACTGTTTTGAACTTTTGAACTCGACTTAAACTCTCGAACTTAATTACGAACTTTTGAATGGAACACTTGAACTTAATTATGAACTTATGACCTGTTTTGAACTTAATGAACCGTACTCACTTTATATTACGTCTTCCCATGTTACGGAGCGTTATCGACTTAAAGTCTCCCTTTATGCGGAGTGCAAATTCTCCCATGTTCGGAGTGTTCTTAATTGTATATAATAGTTGTATGATGTACCGTTCGTACATTCGCATTGTTAGTCTCCTATTAGTAGGTAGTATGGATAGCGCTATTAGAGGTCGGCCAACCTCTCGTTCACTATGTTACGGGACGCATATTATTTATTCTAGGGGCTTTTCCTGGCATACATTATTATATACGTGGTGCTATATTGTGAACTATTATGACAACGTATACTTGACTACTAGACATACTACTTTTGGCAGTGGGTTGTGAACACACAGGTTGCAAGTTTTGTATGGGCGGAACTTGGAACTGAGTGGATTTACAATGCCTTTGCTTTGTGAACTATTATGACAATGTATACTTGACCACTAGACATACTACTTTGGCAGTGAGTTGTGAACACACAGGTTGCAAGTTTTGTATGGGCGGAACTTGGAACTGAGTGGATTTACAATGCCTTTGCTTTGTGGACTATTTTAAATGACCAAAAACTTTGCCTTTGCTGCATGAACGTTCTTTAAAAGCTTTACATGTTAGACAAACTCTATGAACTCACTCAACCATTGTGTTGACACTTTTAGCATGTTTTATCTCAGGTATCTAAGGCATTCACTTCATGGCATGCATGTGGACTTATCATAGAGTCGCGGTGTCGACGTGTCTCGCATATATTTTATGCACTTAACTATCGCTTGATTGTAACAAACTCATTTTGGTACATTGGAAATCTTTTGGGACCTATGTTTTGTAAACTCTGATTATTTTACTTAATCAAACGATATTTTCAAAACGACACTTTAGGTCGTTCGATATAACTGTAACTTTGATGCTATGACAGTCATCCCCCAGGTATTCCATTCCGCTGCAAAACAGGTAATTCGAGGTTGTGACAACTTTCGAAAAGATAAGGACCAAACTTGCAATTTAACCAAACCACAAAGACTAAAAATGCAATTTACTCTATATAAACTTATACAATTGTTTGGTTTGAGTTAGAAAAATCAAAGTGAAAATTGTATGTTTACTTTGTAGAAAGGGAATCTATTGCAAAGTGTGATAAAATTAAAAGGTGTAGAAAATCATTCGTAGTGTGACACGTGTCCCTCACCTTAATTTATACATAAAATTCGTCTAGGGTAATATGGTCTTTTGATCCATTTTTTCTCTTTCCACCTCAAATTTCAAACGCATGTATCTCTCAAACGACAAACTTTTAGAAAAAACCGATTTTACCATAATTTATAAAATTTAATCCTCTTTAATTTGGTATAAATTTTATTAAAAATTTTGAAGTTCACTCTTTACGTAGGTTTTTGAATCACTCGAATCCCATGTCATATGAGTAAGATATCATCCGTTAAAGATGACGTTTTACTCATATTTGTTGCATACAAGATGTTTGATGAAATGTCTACCTTAGATATTTAGTGTTAAAATTGCGTTAAATGCTCTAATTTGTTTTACCACAATGCGTTATTAATCATTTTATTAATGTAAGATTCAAAAAGTGAGGTTTTTTAACCGTTTATTTTTTTTAAAGAAATGTACATTTTGTTCATCAGTTAATCTTTGTTCATCGTTAATCATGTTCATCAGTTAGTATTGTTCATCAATTAGTCTTTGTTCATTAATAATCTTGTTTAAGACTGATGAGGTGATGGACAATATTAACTGATGAACATGACATACTGCATTCATCAAAACGAGATTTTGTTCATCACCTGTCTTCCTATTTTACTTGTGTTCATCAATATCACCAGTTAAATTTTATTCATTAGTTAACATTGTTCATCAGTTATTATTAACTGATGAACAAGACATACTTCTGATGAACAATAACTAATGAACAATATTTAATGATAAAAACATGATGAATAAATTGACACTAACTGATGAACAAAAAACAATAGCTGATGAACAAAAACATGTTGAAAACAATCGACACTAATTGATAAACAAAAACAAGTTGAAAAACAACCGACACACTAACTGATGAACAAAACAACCTAATATAAAATATTTTTCATCAATAAATAAAAATTATAATTTTCATCAGTTGTCTAAAAAAATCACAATGTTCATCAGTTATGGTAACTGTTCATCAGTTATCACGTGCTTGTTGTTCATCAATAAAAATATTGTTCATCAATAAATAAAAATTATCATGTTTATCGGTTGTCTAAAAAATCACAATGTTCATCAGGTTGTGGTAAAGTGTTCATCGGTTTATCGTTGTTGCTTGTTGTTCATCAGTTAGTTTGTTCATCATTAAGTGTTTGTTCATCAGTTAAAAATAACAAAAATAACAAAAGATGTATTGTGTACACTAATTAGTGCATTTAAATGTACTTTTATAAGAAAAATCTCTTTTAGGCATTTTATCAAACACTTTGTGTGCACTAAATATGACTAAGACACCATCTTTAACGTTGATATCTCGCTCATATCATATTTAATTTGAGTGATTCAAATTTCTGGTTAAAGAATGGCTAAAAAGCTAAAACTTTCGTGTTTTGAGTTTTGCATAATTCGGCCTTTAAACTAGATAAAATTATAGCCGAAAACGTCAAAAATTTCAATAAAATTAACACCTACTTGAAAAATTAGAAAAAAAAAATAGTTGTTATTTATATATCAAAATGCATACCAAATTAAAGAGAATTGAATTTGAAAAATTATGGTGAAATCGGTTTTTTGTAAAAGTTTGTCGTTTGAAAGATAGTTACGTTTGAAGTTTAGTGTGGAATAAAAAAAGTGAGTTAAAAGGACCAAATTGCCCCTAACCAAAAATAATAAAAGAAAAATAGAAGGAGTGGATGAAGGACACGTGTCAATAGTTCATAGTTTTCTAGACTTTTTAAAGTTGCTCCTTTTGTAAGGGACCACAACTTTTAGTTTGTATAGTGAGCCCTTAAATTAAGAATCTATCAATCAAAAAGTGAAAATTATCATTCCTCGCCAATATGTATGGTATCAAAAAAGTTACCGGCTTTCCTTTTGTTTTTTTAAATGTAATGGGCCTCTATCTTCTTCCATCTCACATTTTTATTATTTTATATAACTAAATTGATATATAACAAGTATATTTGCCCGAGCGTTGCTGCGGAGGTTCATTTTTTTCTCCTCATGGTAGTTGTGGAACCCATGATGCTTTTTTAACATGTGTTTGATATTCACTTGAGTCATCCTGCATATATCAAAAAATAAACATGCGAAATGAGCTTTGAATAAGAAAAAGATTTGATCTTAATTTATGTGGTTAAAAGTTTACATATGACTTCATCTTTCCATGCTTATCACCAAAGTAAGCAATAATTTTCTCAGCATCGACGCTGAATACAGAGAACCAATGTGCACCACTAACATTAGAATACTTTGCAGACAATATGTACCTACAATTAGAAAATTGTGTAAGTCTTAACAATGTAATAAATAATAATGTAATCATGTAAATTAGTCAGAAGTTTAGAAACCTCAAACTTCAGTCGTTCTCATTCTTCTAGCAGGTGTCACATGGTACGGTAAAGCACTTTCCACTTTTACGACAAACCAAACTGACCACTTTGACAGCAAGAAACAACAATGAAACCGCCCATTTTGACTGCAAACAACCACCAAATAGGCTATATTAGGAAAAAATTTAGCCATAAAACCTATGTTTTACCACAAACATAACACAATTAAATGTTCCTGTTTTGAAAGCAACCAATCATCCTATTTTGACTGGAAAAATAGAAACCAAACATCTCATTGAAAACACGTTTTGAGTCCCCGCCTAGCTAAATAAGTATATTAAAAATGAAAGTGCAACAACATAAGTTTCTTATCAACAAAACCATGGGTAAAGTATGTTTCACATTAAGGTACAACTATTATCTATCGTAAAGATTATGTCCGTAGCATAATGCGCGTATCAGCAATTTTCATTGGATAAACAAAACGGTTTGTATACCTAATATTCTTAAGGACATGTGAATCTATAGATTTTCAAAATAATCTATGCAACATTGATGCATAATTAGAAATGTAAGAAGTTTCTAAGCAATATGAAGCTAAAATTCTGATACTGTACGTAAATCGTTAGTGCCATCACTTGACTTGAATTTCAAGCAAGCTCCATAATCAAAAACACAAAAAGATCCTAATAATGTAAAAAAATTCCTCATATTCTGATTACCTGTTCAAAGGCAAATCTTGCTTAAGACAATTCATCCAACAAAACATAAAAACCCACATCATGTCACGACGCTGCAAAAGAAGAAAAAAAAAAAAAAAAAAAAAAAAAAAAAAAAAAAAAAAAAAAACTAAACTAAATGGTAAACGGCTTACCAAGTGCTGGCCACAACTGATATATAATTTTATCCCACTACTACTATGTATCTCTTATTAAAAACAACAAAAATTAAAGAAAAATAAGAAGCTAAACAAACTTACCACATTTCCGTATTTCCCATTCATCAAACAGATTGTACGGACAACTTCATCAAACAGATTGTACGGACAACTTCATCTACAATTTCTACACCATTAACCACAACCCAAAGAACCCGTATTTCCCATTCTTTATCCATCGTCAACCACATCCGAACTCATCATTTTTCATTATTTCTGTTACAAAAGAGCATAACACAATCATGATAGATTATTGAAACCCATAACTAAAGGTAAAATTAAAACTTTCAAAAAAAACTTTGAAAAAATTTCTGATAATGTATTCCAAAACACAACAAAACGAAATCACTTACATGCAATATTATTGTGTTTCCAACAACCGCCGTTGATGAGATGTTTGCTTATGAACAACACCGTACAATAATTGAAACCCAAATTTGTTGATTTTCTCTCAGAATAATCTGTTTTGATTTTTGGGTTTAACACAAAAAATGGTGAAAAATTAGTTTGGTTAATTGATTAAGGCAAAATAACTTACCTACAACTATGAGTGTTCGCATGATTAGTCTTCTTACCTTCATATGTGGATATGATGGAGGTATTGTTCGATGAATTGGAGCATGGGTTTGTGTTTATCTCATGGGGGTACTGTTCCATGAATCTAGAATATGGGTTTAGGCTTGTATATTTGGTTAAAACAATGGATGAATGAACATTGGTGGAAGAAGCTTCAAGAATTAAGTTTATAGCTCGTTAATGATGTTTGGGTTTTTATTACAGAGTTATTACGGGAAAATGGGTGTGAACAGGAAAAGATGCAACACACATTGACCTATTACAAAGTGGCACACGGTCTACTAAGTTACTGTTGGCCCACTGTTTGTATTATATGATTAATATAACAAACCAATAAAGAGAAGAATTAACGGGAAACGGACCCTTTAAGAATTTCGTTTTAGGCCCGTTCAATTTCCTCTTTTATAATATATTATAGAGTAAATTGCATTTTTGCCTCTACATATGCCAAATTATGGCTTTCGTCCTTAACGTTTCGAAAGTGCAACGATAGTTTTCATTTTAAAGGTTTTGCTGCATATTGATCCCTAATATGCAATTTAACTACCAAACGTGCAACGAAAACTTTGCACTTTGGAAAGTTTAACTAATAAACAAACACCCCTTTAATCTTCACAACTGAGAAATTGGCGGCTGATTAACACACACCACCACCATGTACGGTCAACCACCACCTCAGTTCATTTATCTCACCGGTCAACCACCATTATCATATCTCAACCACCCTACCTACCTTCACAACCTCTATTACCACCACCACCACAACCCCCCTCCAAACCCTAACTCGCCAATTCAAACCCCTACATATGGTGATCAGAATAATGTGATGGAACATAGTATGTTTATCATGAAGATAGGTAAAGCGGTCAACGAGGCGCGACGGGGTTTTGTAAGTAGCGGCGAGCACGTGTCGAGTGCGAAAGTGGTGGAGGAAGTTGTGGTAGGGCTTGATGTGGATGAGTGGGATTCTCTAGGGGTGGAAATGAAAGACGTGCCGCCTTTGTTTCGCCTTATGCAATTGGAAAAGAAGGTAGTTTAAATGTGCTTAGGGGTTATGTTTTGATTTTCGTTTATGTGTGTAGTGTAGCTTTCTGAATTTAGAGTTAGAGTTGGAGTTAGGTGAGCGTTTAGCTTTCCGATTCTGAACACTACTAGAAGAAGCTTTATTTCGCCTTATGCAATTAGAAAAAAAGGTAGTTTAAATGTACTTAGGAATTATATGTTGTGATTTTCGTTTATGTGCGTAGTGTAGCTTTCTGAATTTAGAGTTAGAGTTAGGCTAGCGTTTAATGTTTAGAATAGTTTAGATTTTGGATTCTGAACACTAATAGAAGAAGCTTTTAGGTTTTAAGCTTATATATGGGCTTATGAGCTTATTTGTTTTTTCGGATCATATTTCATAAACCCCAATTTTCCGGCTTATTTTGAGACTTTTATGTAAGTTTATCATATCATAATAAACTTATATACCCCCACAAGTTTCAAAATAAGCCGGAAAATTGGGGCTTATGAAATATAAGCCGAAAAACAAATAAGATCATAAGCCCACATATAAGCTTAAACAAACACCCGGTAAATGTGCATTGTTCTTATATGACTGATTTACGTTATGTGTGTATTGTAGATTTCTGAATTTAGATTTAGAGTTAGGCGAGTGTATAGCTTTTGGATTATGTTTAAACGTGACTATGTGAAACACTAATAGAAGAAGCTTTTAGGTTTTCCGTCATTTTACACTTTGTAATTATAGTTTGACAATGTTTGTCAAATGTAGAATTTCATTTATGTGCGTGTTATAGCTTTTTGAATTTTGATTTAGAGTTAGGCTTGCGCTTAACGTTTATTTTGAACATTCCTATTTGAAACACTAAGGGTATGTTTGGCACGGAGCGGTGTGAACCTTTTGGAGTGATGATGCGGTGAGCAATGAGCATTTTGATTTTTAGTAGTCGTTTGGCAAAGGAGCGGTGAGCTTTCCTATTTTTTAGGAATGTTCAATTTTCCAATGCTTCTTTAAGAAGCTGTGAGTATGAGCTGCGACAGCCTCTGCTCACGCTAATTTTGCCAAACACACCCTAATAGAAGAAGCTTTTAGGTTTTAGGTCATTTTACACTTTAAGCGTTTTTCTGACACGCATTTTAGGATTCATTTAGGCTGCGATCGTAGCTTTCGGTTAGATGTGGAGTTAGGTGGCCGTTTAAGATTTAGAATATGATGAGCGTTAGCTTTTGGATTCTGAACACCAATAGAAGAAGCTTTTAGCTTTTACGTCATTTTACACTTTATAATTACAGCTACGTTGTCAAACATAGATTTTCATTTAGGTGCGTATTATAGCTTTCCAAATTTAGAGTTAGAGTTAGAGTTAGGGGAGCATTTAATGTTTTGAAAATAATGAGTGTTTAGCTTTTGGATTATGTTTGAACATTCCTATTTGAAACACTAATAGAAGAAGCTTTTAGGTTTTACGTCATTTTGCACTTTGGGCATGTTTGGGGAAGATAGCGGTAGCAAGAACCAATAACTTATTGGTTTTGATAAAGTGTTTGGTAACATAGCTATATAAGCAAGTGGAAACGCTAGTTGCTTGTAAATGCTACTAGAAGTAGCATTTTGATTTGGAGCGTTTAGTAAAAGTAGGAATGCTAGTTGCTTGTTTTTAAACAAGCATTTTTTGTGCAAAACGCTAACCGCTAGTTGCTAGTTGCTTCAATACGCTTCTTAACACTTGCTACCAAACATACCCTTTATAATTGATAGACGTTTTATACAGCTTGTCAAACATAGATTTTCATTTAGGTGCATGTTGTAGCTTTCTGAATTTGGAGTGTTTATAATGCTTGTTTAGCTTTTTGGATTTTGATCAAGCGCTCATAGAATAAGCCTATAGCCTTTATGTCATCTTACACTTCGAGCTTGCCAAACATAGTCTTCGTTATGTACGAAACTAGTTATGGATATAGATGTAATACTAAACGTAAACGGTAAGGTCCTTGGTTTCCTCACAAGAGGTAAGGGTTCAACGTTTCAAACCTCACTAGGTTTGTACATTTGGGGGTGGTAAGGAAGGGTCAGAAACGATCATGGGATTAACCCGGTGAAGCCGCCAGACGTATGAGTCAAAAAGGCTCAACCCTCCCCGGGTAACCTAAACAAGGAAAACCTCATATGTTTACCTGTTTACTAAACGGTACACGGATGAGGTTTTGCCAGTTTAGGTTACCTCATACGTTGTAAATGCTAAACGGATGAGGTTTTGCCAATTTCGGTTACAAGGGGGAGGCGAACCGTCAACTCAGATGTACACGGCCTAGCTAAGGTATCCATATCTGCGTGACCATTTCCGACCCTTTCCCATGGCACACCTAAATGTGTACCTAGCAAGGTTTGAACCCTATACCTCTTGTGAGGAGGTTAGATGTAATACCTAAAGTGATCAATATTTAAGTGGCTGTATTTACTTTGAAAACACACACGTAATTACCGTTATTTGAGATCGAGTAACCAAGTGTGCTAGTACATGTCATGTGTATTGATACAAGAGTTGTTAAAGTTAACCATATTTGGAGTCAAATTTATTAGATTCGGAAGGTGTTACCTTAAGGAACTAGTCGTTGAGATAAATGTATCACATCCCAACAATTGCCTTATAGCAACTTGTTACTGCTAAAGTTGCAATGATCACTTTGATTCTGCATATTCAACCAGCAATTATTACTTCAAAAACAGACATCCAAACACCCATTTTTGAAATATCGCAAGCACGTGTGGCAGTACATTACATAATTTAAAGTGTACTGAAAACAAGAGTCATTGTAGCATAACTATATGTTAAGAGTTTTAAGCCGAGTTGGTGTCTGTTTTGTTTTCTGTGTTTGTAGATGAGAGGATCCGTTTTCTCGTTTTGTGGATCCGAGTGCCATTACTGTTGTGATATTTGTGTTTAAATTTTAAATTCTCATATATGTGACAATGAGACTTTCAGATCAATACATTCATAAATTGCTTTGTTGAGGTCTGGGAGATAATCACCTTATATGATTTGGAGACAGCAATCTGCAAGAATGAGGGAGTTGATCAGTATGAAGAGCTTGAATTGGGTCCTCTCATTCGGCATCCTCTTGTAATTCGTTATTTTCGTGTGAGTTCTGATTCAACTGGAGTGTTCAGAATATCTCGTGAAGAAATAATTAATTCTCTTATTGAATTTGTGGATACTCACAAAGGCATAAAAGTTACGGTCGAAAGGTTATTGGATTTCATTGCCAAAAAACGATCAGTTGATAGCAAGGAAAAGCTTCATGTGCGAATCCAAAGCTTGAGGTATGTTTTGCAAGCCATTTGTAGCATCTTTATTTAAAGCATAACATTTTAACAATAAGCAGTGTACCTTAAATTTTACATTAACTGAATCCAAATCGTTATGGTTACTACTTACTATCTTGTTTTGTTATCATCACTTTTGTTAAGTGCTTTTCATACAACGTAACTTTTTCATGTAGGTTGCATCTTTCTTTTATTAATCAAGCAAAACCATCCGAAATTTCCACATTAAATAAGGGTTTCCTGTCTAAAAAAGAGCCCGTGAAAGAATGTTCGAGTGGTATGCCTGAAGGCATCAAGTCGTTTTCTTCTGGGAATGGTGATGGCGATGATATAAAAACCAATCACAACAACGAAGAAACTTGTTTGACTAATCAAAACAAAACCTCATCTCCGAATATGGAAGGTTCTGGTCGAGTTAGTAATTGTCCGAATTACTCTGAATCTCAGGAGAATATACCCGTTGGAGTATTAAATGAAAAGAAAAGAAACCCTTCACCTGATAGGTTAAATAGCAAGAAAAGCGTAAAAAAGCGAGCTAAAAAGAGAAAATCAGTCTCAAGCCATTCACTCAATGAAAGCACTCAAAAATCAACTAAAAAGAGAAAGTTGGACTTAATTGACTGCGGTAATGGGAATCCATCTACCAAGGGTGATGTGGCATTGAAGAAATCTAAAGTAGCCAATGCCATTGGCAGTACTAAAGAAGAGGAATCAGTCAATGTGGTTTTAATGGCTGAATGTAGGAGCATCTTGATGTTGGGTATTTGAATAAAGATACAGTTCTAACTGATTCTTTGGCTCGGGCTTTAGGCATTGAAGAATGTGGACCCAAAGTTCTTGTTCAAGTTTTAAAATCTTTGTGTCTGTCTGGTTCTCTTAAATCAATGGGCCTCAGTTGGCTTTCTTCGTGGCTAAATAAATTGTTTTTGATGTTGGTAAATGGAGCTTATCATGATGCCTTAAGCTCTCTTAGCCAGTTACCATTTATTCCTCTTTTAGATGGTAGTTACACATCAATAAATGAAGGTGCAATTTGGATGCATATGGATGAGCAAGGTTTTAAAACATTCGAGAAGCTGTATTCAAAACTACGAATTGTTAATCCCGCCCTTTTTAATGATCATGCTGAAAACATAACCCATATGCTTTATAAGGTTGGAGTCCAGTCGTTATCTGCTCATGAAATTTTAAAAGGGCACATTTTACCTGCTATCTGTGATGAAAAGATTATGCTGGAAAGTAGAGAATTGATAATCGAGTACCTCTCTTATATTATGTTTCACCTAGAATCGTCTTTATGTCCTCAGTGTCTTGTAGAGAAGGAACACATTCTCTCACAGTTACGTGAAAAGGCTTATATTTACACAAATCATGGGCACAAACGACTTGCTGATGTGCCAATTCATTTTGGTATAAAATTCGGGAATCCACATAATATGAACAAGTTGGTTACGGGACTCGTGAAATGGTTTGAGATTGATATCGGCTATCTCAATCACCCTTTTTGCAAATCCCTACGAAAAGGATTACAGAAATGGAGAAAATTCTTGCTCAAATTGGGAGTCTCTGATTTTGTGAAAATAGTTGAAGTTAAAAAAGGTGTCTGGGATTCTCAAGAGTTAAGTGGTTTGTCACATATTTCCTTGAATGGCGATAAGGAGAAGTAGTAGTACCTGTTGAAGGTGCTTAATGAACTGTGGGACAGTCATTTTGGCAACAAGCCTTTTACCTCTTATGTTATAAAAATCCTTAATGGTGTTCAATGGTTGGTTTCTAGTAGTAGTCAGGATACTCAACTTCACTTTCCTAAGGATCTGTTCCATGACTGTGAACTGGTGCGAGAAGTTCTTAGTGGCAGGGTACCATATGTTGTTCCAAAGGTTAGCAATTTTAGATTTTATTTTGTGCATATACTTATAACTCTACAGAATTAATATCCACTCCGATTTTGTTTGTTTGTTGTTAAATAGGTTAACAATGTGAAGTTTGTAAACGATATTGGCTTGAAGACTACAATCACTCTTGATGACGCTTTATCACTTCTCGATGTTTGGAGAAGATCTAAGAAATCTTTCCGGGCCAGGTATTACTATTTCAAATTTGTCTGTGTGTGCAATTTTTCTTTCCTTGTATCTTTGGCTTGCGTGTTAACTCTTAATGAAATCTAAATCTGCCAGTATATCTCAAATGTCCAAGCTCTACACATGTATATGTAATGAGATGAGCATCTCAAAGCGAAAGATTGTTGAGAATTTGCACTCTCAAGCTTTCATATTTATCCCTCAATCGTATGCTCTCACAAATGAAGTCGTGATTGGTTCATTCTTATCTCCAAATGAAGTATATTGGCATGATCATATCGTCTCTTTAATGGAACAAACTCAGTTTGACAAAAGTATGACTCAGCGTTCATTCAGCAATATGTTATGCAATGTTTATCCTGGCCACCATGATTTCTTCGTGAATGAGTTGGGAGTAGCCGAGAATCCTCCTCTCGTATCCATCTTCCTCTTTGATACAATGCTTATCAACTGGGAGTTTGCCGTCACAGGCAGTTAAATCAGTGAGTGTGACCATATCTTTGTACTTGTTATGCATATAGCCATATACTAATTGGTGCACGAATATATGGCTTGGGCAACATGTCGAACGGGTTGGGGTTTTTCTTATGAGTTTCATACATAATTGGTATATTAATTATAATCAATTAAGACTTTCACAAGACTAATGGTCTGTGTTTATCTGGAAAAAGCAATTTAGGAGGCTATAGGTTAAAATTTTAGTCTTCATTGACTTTTGCACTGGTTCCCACTTCCAGTTAACTAATATTTTAATTTTACCATCTAATTTGTTTAGTAATAAACTAGAGGCAACATGATGGTTTGGGTTGACCCGGAACCAATTATTTGTCTTGGTATAATTTTAAGGCATTACTGTTTCAGAAACAGAGTTGCCATCTCTTCAATCTATTCATCATATTAATGGGTTGAAATCTTCCTCAATGATTATTTTATTTCATGTGATAGGTTTTCCAAGTTTTTTTAAAATGGAGTGCTGAATTAGACTCGGGGGTTTTGAGTTCTGATGATATTGACTACTTGAAGAAAAGTATGGAGTTAAAAGTAATGAAGATCCTTCCAACTATGCAAGATAAATGGGTTTCGTTGAATCAATTCTTCGGTCTCGTATGTTGGTGTGATGATGAGCAGCTAGGAAATGAATTCAAGAACTCGAAAAATGTGCATATTATTTCTTTTGGGGAGTTAACCACTCAAGAAAAACAGATGTTTCAGGATAAGATTTCTGTTTTATTTCGGAAACTGGGAATTTCTTCTCTTTCGGAGGTACACTCTTTCACTAACCAGGTCGAATCATATTTGGGGTCTCATATTTATGCAACTCGGTCTGTCTTGGGGAACTATTTGGTACACAATTTAATACATGGGTCAATTTCGGTTAAACTTATATCTAACGGGTCTATAATATATTTTTTATAGCTTTAAGTGAAACGGGTCAAAATTTCACCTCAGTGCACTTTTGAAGATTCAAACGTTTTTAAAGTTGGATGATTATTGTATGAGCGTAGTTTGTCTAATCGATTTTAACTCTTAAAACAAATGGAAACATTAATGTTTGTGGGTCAACTCTTGTAATAAAAGCAATCAAGCTCAACAGTTAACACGACCCTGTAGTCACCCATCTGTGCTACCTCTAAACAAAAAAAGTAGACACTGTTATTTACTATTAATATTTTGTTGTGTAGGTTGTGACTCGTGATGCAATATACTATGGTCTGACGGATAGCAAGTCTAAAGCTTCATTAATTAACTCGGTTCTCCCATATGCTCAGCGTTACATTTATAGTGTCCATCCAAATGTATATGAT
>OU343224.1:362003894-362081552 GCA_910596185.1 Chrysanthemum makinoi | reverse complement strand
CTCATAGTTGTAGGTAAGTTATTTTGCCTTAATCAATTAACCAAACTAATTTTTCACCTTTTTTTTTTTTTTTTTTTTTTGTTAAACCCAAAAATCAAGACAGATTATTCTGAGAGAAAATCAACAAATTTGGGTTTCAATTATTGTACGGCCTGTTCATAAGCAAACATCTCATCAACGGCGGTTGTTGGAAACACAATAATATTGCATGTAAGTGATTTCGTTTTGTTGTGTTTTGGAATACATTATCAGAAATTTTTTCAAAGTTTTTTTTGAAAGTTTTAATTTTACCTTTAGTTATGGGTTTCAATAATCTATCATGATTGTGTTATGCTCTTTTGTAACAGAAATAATGAAAAATGATGAGTTCAGATGTGGTTGACGATGGATAAAGAATGGGAAATACGGGTTGTTGGGTTGTGGTTAATGGTGTAGAAATTGTAGATGAAGTTGTCCCTACAATATGTTTGATGAAAGGCCTAAGAGAATTGGAAATGTGGTAAGTTTGTTTAGCTTCTTATTTTTCTTTAATTTTTGTTGTTTTTAATAAGAGATACATAGTAGTAGTGGGATAAAATTATATATCAGTTGTGGCCAGCACTTGGTAAGCCGTTTACCATTTAGTATTTTTTTTTTCTCTATTTTTGTTTTTCTTCTTTTGCAGCATCGTGACATGATGTGGGTTTTTATGTTTTGTTGGATGAATTGTCTTAAGCAAGATTTGCCTTTGAACAGGTAATCAGAATATGAGGAATTTTTTTACATTATTAGGATCTTTTTGTGTTTTTGATTATGGAGCTTGCTTGAAATTCAAGTCAAGTGATGGCACTAACGATTTACGTACAGTATCAGAATTTTAGCTTCATATTGCTTAGAAACTTCTTACATTTCTGATTATGCATCAATGTTGCATAGATTATTTTGAAAATCTATAGATTCACATGTCCTTAAGAATATTAGGTATACAAACCGTTTTGTTTATCCAATGAAAATTGCTGATACGCGCATTATGCTACGGACATAATCTTTACGATAGATAATAGTTGTACCTTAATGTGAAACATACTTTACCCATGGTTTTGTTGATAAGAAACTTATGTTGTTGCACTTTCATTTTTAATATACTTATTTAGCTAGGCGGGGACTCAAAACGTGTTTTCAATGAGATGTTTGGTTTCTATTTTTTCAGTCAAAATAGGATGATTGGTTGCTTTCAAAACAAGAACCATTTAATTGTGTTATGTTTGTGGTAAAACATAGGTTTTATGGCTAAATTTTTTCCTAATATAGCCTATTTGGTGGTTGTTTGCAGTCAAAATGGGCGGTTTCATTGTTGTTTCTTGCTGTCAAAGTGGTCAGTTTAATTTGTCATAAAAGTGGAAAGTGCTTTACCGTACCATGTGACACCTACTAGAAGAATGAGAACGACTGAAGTTTGAGGTTTCTAAACTTCTGACTAATTTACATGATTACATTATTATTTATTACATTGTTAAGACTTACACAATTTTCTAATTGTAGGTACATATTGTCTGCAAAGTATTCTAATGTTAGTGGTGCACATTGGTTCTCTGTATTCAGCGTCGATGCTGAGAAAATTATTGCTTACTTTGGTGATAAGCATGGAAAGATGAAGTCATATGTAAACTTTTAACCACATAAATTAAGATCAAATCTTTTTCTTATTCAAAGCTCATTTCGCATGTTTATTTTTTGATATATGCAGGATGACTCAAGTGAATATCAAACACATGTTAAAAAAGCATCATGGGTTCCACAACTACCATGAGGAGAAAAAAATGAACCTCCGCAGCAACGCTCGGGCAAATATACTTGTTATATATCAATTTAGTTATATAAAATAATAAAAATGTGAGATGGAAGAAGATAGAGGCCCATTACATTTAAAAAAACAAAAGGAAAGCCGGTAACTTTTTTGATACCATACATATTGGCGAGGAATGATAATTTTCACTTTTTGATTGATAGATTCTTAATTTAAGGGCTCACTATACAAACTAAAAGTTGTGGTCCCTTACAAAAGGAGCAACTTTAAAAAGTCTAGAAAGCTTATGAACTATTGACACGTGTCCTTCATCCACTCCTTCTATTTTTCTTTTATTATTTTTGGTTAGGGGCAATTTGGTCCTTTTAACTCACTTTTTTTATTCCACACTAAACTTCAAACGTAACTATCTTTCAAACGACAAACTTTTACAAAAAACCGATTTCACCATAATTTTTCAAATTCAATTCTCTTTAATTTGGTATGCATTTTGATATATAAATAACAACTATTTTTTTTTTCTAATTTTTCAAGTAGGTGTTAATTTTATTGAAATTTTTGACGTTTTCGGCTATAATTTTATCTAGTTTAAAGGCCGAATTATGCAAAACTCAAAACACGAAAGTTTTAGCTTTTTAGCCATTCTTTAACCAGAAATTTGAATCACTCAAATTAAATATGATATGAGCGAGATATCAACGTTAAAGATGGTGTCTTAGTCATATTTAGTGCACACAAAGTGTTTGATAAAATGCCTAAAAGAGATTTTTCTTATAAAAGTACATTTAAATGCACTAATTAGTGTATCACAATACATCTTTTGTTATTTTTGTTATTTTTAACTGATGAACAAACACTTAATGATGAACAAACTAACTGATGAACAACAAGCAACTGATAAACTGATGAACACTGTTACCACAACTGATGAACATTGTGATTTTTTTAGACAACTGATAAACATGATAATTTTTATTTATTGATGAACAATATTTTTTATTGATGAACAACAAGCAACTGATAAACTGATGAACACAGTTACCATAACTGATGAACATTGTGATTTTTTTAGACAACTGATGAAAATTATAATTTTTATTTATTGATGAAAAATATTTTATATTAGGTTGTTTTGTTCATCAGTTAGTGTGTCGGTTGTTTTTCAACTTGTTTTTGTTTATCAATTAGTGTCGATTGTTTTCAACATGTTTTTGTTCATCAGCTATTGTTTTTTGTTCATCAGTTAGTGTCAATTTATTCATCATGTTTTTATCATTAAATATTGTTCATTAGTTATTGTTCATCAGAAGTATGTCTTGTTCATCAGTTAATAATAACTGATGAACAATGTTAACTAATGAATAAAATTTAACTGGTGATATTGATGAACACAAGTAAAATAGGAAGACAGGTGATGAACAAAATCTCGTTTTGATGAACAGAAGTATGTCATGTTCATCAGTTAATATTGTCCATCACCTCATCAGTCTTAAACAAGATTATTAATGAACAAAGACTAATTGATGAACAATACTAACTGATGAACATGATTAACTGATGAACAAAGATTAACTGATGAACAAAATGTACATTTCTTTAAAAAAAATAAACGGTTAAAAAACCTCACTTTTTGAATCTTACATTAATAAAATGATTAATAACGCATTGTGGTAAAACAAATTAGAGCATTTAACGCAATTTTAACACTAAATATCTAAGGTAGACATTTCATCAAACATCTTGTATGCAACAAATATGAGTAAAACGTCATCTTTAACGGATGATATCTTACTCATATGACATGGGATTCGAGTGATTCAAAAACCTACGTAAAGAGTGAACTTCAAAATTTTTAATAAAATTTATACCAAATTAAAGAGGATTAAATTTTATAAATTATGGTAAAATCGGTTTTTTCTAAAAGTTTGTCGTTTGAGAGATACATGCGTTTGAAATTTGAGGTGGAAAGAGAAAAAATGGATCAAAAGACCATATTACCCTAGACGAATTTTATGTATAAATTAAGGTGAGGGACACGTGTCACACTACGAATGATTTTCTACACCTTTTAATTTTATCACACTTTGCAATAGATTCCCTTTCTACAAAGTAAACATACAATTTTCACTTTGATTTTTCTAACTCAAACCAAACAATTGTATAAGTTTATATAGAGTAAATTGCATTTTTAGTCTTTGTGGTTTGGTTAAATTGCAAGTTTGGTCCTTATCTTTTCGAAAGTTGTCACAACCTCGAATTACATTTTCTGGAATGGAATACACGGGGATGACTGTCATAACATCAAAGTTACAGTTATATCGAACGACCTAAAGTGTCGTTTTGAAAATATCGTTTGATTAAGTAAAATAATCAGAGTTTACAAAACATAGGTCCCAAAAGATTTCCAATGTACCAAAATGAGTTTGTTACAATCAAGCGATAGTTAAGTGCATAAAATATATATGAGACACGTCGACACCGCGACTCTATGATAAGTCCACATGCATGCCATGAAGTGAATGCCTTAGATACCTGAGATAAAACATGCTAAAAGTGTCAACACAATGGTTGAGTGAGTTCATAGAGTTTGTCTAACATGTAAAGCTTTTAAAGAACGTTCATGCAGCAAAGGCAAAGTTTTTGGTCATTTAAAATAGTCCACAAAGCAAAGGCATTGTAAATCCACTCAGTTCCAAGTTCCGCCCATACAAAACTTGCAACCTGTGTGTTCACAACTCACTGCCAAAGTAGTATGTCTAGTGGTCAAGTATACATTGTCATAATAGTTCACAAAGCAAAGGCATTGTAAATCCACTCAGTTCCAAGTTCCGCCCATACAAAACTGGCAACCTGTGTGTTCACAACCCACTGACAAAAGTAGTATGTCTAGTAGTCAAGTATACGTTGTCATAATAGTTCACAATATAGCACCACGTATATAATAATGTATGCCAGGAAAAGCCCCTAGAATAAATAATATGCGTCCCGTAACATAGTGAACGAGAGGTTGGCCGACCTCTAATAGCGCTATCCATACTACCTACTAATAGGAGACTAACAATGCGAATGTACGAACGGTACATCATACAACTATTATATACAATTAAGAACACTCCGAACATGGGAGAATTTGCACTGCTCCGTACAAGGGAGACTTTAAGTCGATAACGCTCCGTAACATGGGGAGACGTAATATAAAGTGAGTACGGTTCATTAAGTTCAAAACAGGTCATAAGTTCATAATTAAGTTCAAGTGTTCCATTCAAAAGTTCGTAATTAAGTTCGAGAGTTTAAGTCGAGTTCAAAAGTTCAAAACAGTCAAAGAGCTCGAAACATATCAAAAGGTTCAAAATAATCAAATGGTTCAATATAATGTCAAACAAGTTCAAAATAGTCAAACAATATAAAGTCAACAAGTTCAAAATAGTCAAAGGGTTCAATATAAAGTCAACAAGTTCAAAATAGTCAAAGGGTTCAATATAAAGTCAAACAAGTTCAAAATAGTCAAAGGGTTCAATATAAAGTCAAACAAGTTCAAAATAGTCAAAAAGTTCAATATAAAGTTAAAAGAGATTAATTATATGTCAAAATGTTTTAAATCAAGTTAAAAGAGATTAAGTATATGTCAAAATGTTTTAAATCAAGTTAAAAGAGATTAAGTATATGTCAAAATGTTTTAAATCAAGTTAAAGGAGATTAATTATATGTCAAAATGTTTTAAATCAAGTTAAAGTGTTCAAATCTATGCCAAAAGGTTCCTATCAAGTTAAAAGAGTTCAAATATATATGTCGAAGGGCTCAAAATCAAGGAAAGTAGTTCAAATAATAGTTTTCATAACATAGTATCAATTTATTCCGGGCATAATCTACTTACTAGCATAAGTAGTGAAACAACAGTTATTTAAGTTCATATAAGTGTAAAGTAAAAGCAAGTAGTTGAGCATGTATCTCCCCAAAGAGTTTATAAAACAATTAAACGAGTAAAAGTGGGGCTACGAACTCACCTTAATAAATGTGATTAGGGGTGTTCACGGATCGGGTAATATCCACGGTAACCGATAACCGAAACCGAACCGAACCGAAAATAAGCAACCGAATTTGTGACTGAACCGAATTGGTCAAAACCGAACCGAACCGAACTAAATATTTGGTTATCGGGTTGGATATGGTTTTGACAATGAAAACCGAAAACCGAACCGAAAACCGAATTCATATAAAATATATATTTTTTCTATGTATATATATGGAAAAAAATCACTAAAAACTCTTTTTTAGTATAAATATAACATGATTTAAGCTTGAAAAAAATATTTTGTGCTAAAAATATATAATTAAATAAAAAAATAATTAAAATTATGTAATTCGGGTTATTCGGTTCGGTTTTCGGTTATAGGGGTTCGGTTTTCGGTTATTCGGTTCGGTTGAATCAAATTTAATTTCAGTTCGGTTCGGTTTTCGGTTATACACAGAAAAAAAAATTAACCGAACTAACCGAACCGAATAAACCGAATAACCCGATAACCGAACCGATGAACACCCCTAAATGTGATATCCAATGTATAACGAATCGATGGATAAGCCGAGAAACCTCTACGCGCAACCTAAAATATGTGTTGTGTCTTAGGTTCTAAAATAACGATGTGAATGTATAAACATGCCTTATATAGTTATTACATCAATTATGCTTGGATACTTAACATTTGTGAAGTCGTATAAGTGTTTACGTTTCTTATATTTAAGTTTTCCTCGTCTAAATCTACCCGTTACTTCTAAACCGTAAATGATCACGACTCGGTTTTTATGTCCTCGGAAAGGTAATTGATAGTACTAAACAGATTAGTGGGCCCTACTGCCCCATAAATTATTTAACCAATGTGAAATTACCAATTTACCCTTGGATGTACTAGTTATTTCAATCAGCAGCAAACTGTTTCACGGTTTTGGTCATAAGTCGAGTTCTACAACTCCGTTTAATGCACGGCCAGTGGCCACGTTCAAGTTAGGGTGTTAGCTAAAACTTTTATTCTTTGACCAACAAGGGGTTATATGCAATTTTTATGAGTTTTAGCCGTTTAAAATCTGTTACTTAGTTTTGGACACGTTTAGCCGTTTTGGCTCTAGTTTATTCATCGGGATGAGTTACGGCATGAGCCACCCGGCGAAACGACCACAAGACATCGATCTATAATCCTATGTTATTAAATAAGTTTCTCAGTCCACGAATTTTACCCAGTAATTACGTTTACAGCCCCTGTTCAGTTTCTGTGTTGCAAATCTAGTCCTTTCGACGGTTTCTAGTGTTTTAATCCATTTATCCAAGCACAATCAACCATAATAAGCATATAAAACATATTAAATACATGAAATACTAGTATTTACGGAAATCAAAGGTAAGTATAGGAGTTTGCTTACAATCCTTGTGATGAAATTTAACTAGAACCATGTACAAGAACACTAGATTCTAAACCCCTTTCAATAAGTCCCTAGCTTCCAATCTTTAACACACCTTGCTAACCCTTCTTAACCTTGATATAACCTTGTAAAAACACTCTAATCTCAGCCCACACACCTTGTGAAGCTCTTAATCCAACCATGGAATCACCAAATAAACTTAAGAATCATGTATAGAACACTAAGGCCTTTAACTTTGTTGTATAACTTATTGCTTGAAGATCAAAGATGGAAGGTGATTGTGATTAGTTAAATTCGGTTATGAGAGGGAAAATGAGGAAAATATGAAGTCTTTGGTGAGTTATCTTGCAAATGAATGAATATAGATAGGTATTGAAGTGTTTATGTAAGACTTTGCATCATGTAAGACTTAGTAACTAAGTATACTTGGACTTGTGATCTATCTTGCATGTTCCTATCCTATGAGTCACATATAAAACGTGTAAGAGGATGAGAATGAAGAGGTGGAATGTTACTTGTGATGTTTAGATAATATCTTGTCTTTATGGAGTGAGTTTTGGTCCCGTTAATCGCTAACTGTAAGTCGTAAAGTCTCAAAACTTAAAACCGGGTATACCAAAAGTATGAAACTTGTAAATATGTTAAAACATGTTAATATACTCCATATAAGCATATTAAATGAGTGATAAGTTCTATCGGGTTTCTTAAACGCCGCTAAAACTGGAAACGCGGGTCTAAAACGCGCAAATCGCATAAAGCGCAGAACTGGAAAACGTAAAATTTCAAAACTTATGAAAATGTCACGGAAGGTGAAAAACTTATATTTCTCTTGTATGTAATGTTTTCGGACATATCGGGATGCCTAAATGTCGTTTAAACATAAACGTAAATCTTAGACGCGGTTTCGTGAAATTTGCAAAAATGACCCGATGAGTGTCAAATTCTTGGGTTATCACTAAAATAGGTTAACTTACGAGAATGTGAAATAAAAATTTTGGAAATGAATAGTAAAAGTGAATAGTAAAATTTAAAAATAACCTCTCAAATGGGTTATCACTATTCACTTGTTAACATGGTCTGTTAATATTGTTCCAGTATGTACATCGTCATTAACGGATATATTGAATCTCGTGTCAAGTACGCTGCGACGTATCATAATCCTATCAAATGGCATTAGCGGTCTGGTTTATTCGAGGGGTCAATAATGATAACTGGAAACGCCACGAGTAAATTGTGATCTCATGAGTTTGGTGTTTCTTGGAACCGAAGTAAATAACCCAAGGACAAAATATTGGAGATGCTTTTTGGCCTTAAGGTTGTTGATTTAGTTTCCTGAAAAACACGCATCACGAAATCACAATCTACTTGCAACTCCTATTATCATACAGATGTTTGATGATTATGATATTGACTGTAGTTGAGTGATATGAAAGTGGCAACTTGTTGAGTGCTGTATTAATAGCCATTGTACATCATCTTGTATTTCTTAATACAAGCACTATCTCAACATATATGAACTGCTAGTGCTACGAAACTTTGTGTATGTATATTAAGAACCAGGTCACGAGCTGTGTTTCATGAGGGATGAGAAGGGTTGAGTTTAACCGGGAATGAAGTGACTCTGATGATTTGATGAACACACCTGCAGACGCTGAGTAGGTAGAAGCTCGTCAAATAATTCATAAGCCGACACGTCATAGAAGGTGACTTTATTGTAGCCCAAAAGCGTATCACGTGCTGCCTAACTATACAGGTTTACGAGAGATATATATATATATTTTATATAGAGTTTCTTGCATACTTTATACATTGATATTAAAAACATACTTGTAATAAGATAGCAATAAACCAAGCCAAAAAATCCAAGTATCATACATAAAGATACTACACACAATAATCTCAGAGAACAAACTCATCCATCTGCGGTTTTGACATCAAAACAGCCAATTTTAGCTCACCATCCCGACAAAGCTTCACGGATTCTTAAAATAGCAACTTGAGCCGTTTTATCACCCGACAAAACCACACGAGCTATGCTAAAAGATTCACCTTTCTTAACTGCAAACTGCCACTCTTTAACTGATATCTCAAACCAGTCCTTTGATGCAGAATCTGTAGTTTTCACTTCAATGTATTCCTTTTGGTTTTTATGATCATAAACTTCAATGTCATACGGTTGCCCAGTCTCACTAGCTTCATTCACCCATTTCACAAGCTTTGTCCCGTCTTTTTTAGAGTAGTAGTTGAACGCCACCTCCTCACCTCGTTTTCCTGTAAGTAGCGCCTGTTGTACATTGACTTGGCCAAGAGAAAGTTTATCATTCTGACTAAATATCGTAGGACCATCCTGGTCAACCAAAGAAGGTTCAACATTGACACAGTCCGCCACATTGGTTCCAATATCACCCTCACCATTTGAGCTCGTAGAAGTTTCTATAATTTCCACCTTACTAGTCGAGGGTACTTTTAGATCCACACACTTCACGACATCTTGCATCTTAGGGGCAGTTTGCCAGCTGGCAGGAGGCCAGTTTTTGTTACCTCGAGATGATGAACTGTGTTTGGCGGTTCTTTTAGTGGCATGTATCGTGGCTGATGTCTCCATATTCAGTGTCATGGGTTGAATCGACCATATTGGTTCTTCTTCTGCCAATTTTGGAACTTTTTGGCTATTTAAGACGAAAGTTTCTATTTGTTCTTCTGTTGAACCTGATTCGGTCATTGTTGTAATCAAGTGAAGAAAATTTGCCAAGTGCAGTTCAGGATCCCCGTTGATCAGAAAACGAGTAAGCTCCATGAATACTGAATGAGAATCTGATTCACGTGTTGCATACAAGGTATCATCCTGTATGAATCAACAAATAAACATTTTTGATATAAACTCAAACTTCTATAAATAGTTTTGACAAGGTACGATTTCTGTAAATAAGGGAGATATAATTAAATTCAGCTACATTAGCTGTATTTGGTGTAAACGAACTTAGTATTTAGTCATTTTTCCTTTTGTTTACTATAATTAAAATTTTGCAGGTGGTTATTGGTCCCAGTAGGTGATACACATGTAAAAATGAGTATAATACCTGAAGGAGGCAACTACAATCATGCCTCTTCTTTGATGCCACATTTGACCGCCTTATAACGTTCTTATAGAATAACTTTTCGACAACAACAATCTGCAGTCGATTCAGCTTTTCAAATCCTGATAGCGTGAGTTGTAGATATCTTTCATGATGTCTGTTACAGATGTAACGCTGAGCATAAGGAAGAGCCCAGCTCAACAATGAAGTTTCATAGCTATTGTCAACTGGCCCATAATATATTGCTTCACGAGTAACAACCTACAGTAGATTTTAAGAACTGTTTAAATTCCACCTGATGTAGAATTATAAGATGCGGGAAGCTGTTGCTTGATAAATGAAGGAGGTTCAAAATGTCTGTTAAAATTAGTTACATGATGTTATATGTTCAAAATTAGATAACCGGTTCAATAAAAGGCCGTAAAAGATAGCATCTGGATGTGCTATAACTAAGTGACATTGGAATAACAGAAAAATAAAATAAAAACAGACATTTGGACCAACAAAGACACTTTCTGCAGAAATGTTTCTGACATGAACGTAAAAGTCTCTAAGCTTTTGGTAAAAAGGGTGAATAGGTCATTTTAGTTTTTTCACAGATAATTAGTTTTTTTGCAACAGATTATTTGACTACCTAATCTGTTTTGTTGCAGTATTCATATAGCCTAACTTATTGCAACTTCAAGTCACAAGAATCATATTATCTGACCTAAAACACAAATCAAAACACCCTGCATGACTTGTTTAGAACAAAAAGATGAAAAAAAAATGAGAACGAGAGACAACCTCTGAGAGAGCAGGGATTCCTAGTGCTTTCATGAAAAGAGAAACCTTCGCTTGAAGCATTGATCTTTCTTCATCAGTGGGTTCACACAAGCAAAAAAGATTGATAATATTTGACTCCTCAAATTCATCAGCAAGCTTTTCGTCATCACACCAACACACAAGTCCAAATGATGGATGTAAAGAGACCCATTTATCGCGTGATGTCGGAAGCACCTTCATGTCCTTTTCTTCAAGATTTCTTTTCAGCATTTCAATGTCCTCAACACTTAGTGCGCCAGATTTAAGACCGTCAATCCACATTACAAAAACATCAAACACCTGTCAATAGAATTCAAAATTGAGACAAAGCCATTATGTCACACAACGTGATTAATTTTTACTTATAAAGGTAGATGCAAGTTTTTTTTATATCTCTAACTGTGGTAAATTGGACAGAGTTCTACCTTTTTAGCGGCCTCTGATGGAGTTTCTTCAGTTGATAAATGACATAAAAACGCAAGGTAATCTAGAAGTGGAGGGTTCTCATTTACGCCACATTCATTAACAAAAAAGTCATGAAGGCTTGGATATAAGTTGCTTAGCATTTTGCTTTCACTTTTTGGATGAATCATACTATCATGCCAAAAGACTTCCTGTGGGGATAAAAGCACACCAGAAACAACTTCACTCGACGAAGACGATGTAAGGGGGACAAATATAAACGATCCACTGTGTAATATCGCCATGTTAGTCTCATTTGAAGACCCCAGTTCTTTCCATATGAATGTGTAGAATCTTGACATTTGTGATATGCTGAAGTAAACAAACATAAACGTGTGAACATATTGATACGGTTATGAGCAGATAAAGCATCTTGATTTAGAAAACACACAAACAGATTATGAGCATTTACCTTGCTTTGAAAGATGTGGCAGATATTTTCCAAACTTCTAGAACAGATAAAGCATCATGAAGGGTAACAGCGATTTTAAAACCAATGCTAGTCACCAACTTCTCATTTTGAATCTGTTATACCAAACAAAAAAAACAGTGTGTTAAACTTTTGCAATTTTACAAAATAAAGCTTTGATGAATAAGAAGAAACGAACCTTCGGGTCAGCATAAGAAGCATTATCACCAAGAATTGTGCACACCGCATCACAGTCATAGAACAAATCCTTTGGATAACAAAGCTCGTTGTCTATACTGGACACTACCCACTGAACATCACCGAGAGCACTTACCAGCGAAGACTTGAAAGCCTTACTTTCACCGTCCATATTGCAATAAGCGACAACTTTATCACTAAAATATTCATCCCAAATTTCATCAAGAACCTCCAAAAGATGCTTGCACTTTTCACAATCACCTTCGACGACACTTTTGCTAGTAAATCAACCAATTCTCGAGACTCCCAATCAGTGACAGTTGATCCAGGTGGAATACTCTCTTTCTCCCACATCATATTTGTGAGAACAACTTGAGATGAAATAGAAACAGTTTTTTCAACTCGAACAGTTTGCACAAAATCAGTTATTCCAACTTCCTGTAAAAAACTTCTCCAGTTTACCATCGATATACCAGGTGGATACATCATATAAGAATTGTCGACCTCATACCATTTTACATCAATGCCATTAAACAGCCTACTTAAATCAATATGATTCCCAAAGTCATTACCGAAATGGATTTCAACCTCAGATGGTAGAACAAAACCATGATTGGTTAAAATATAAGCTTTATTATAAACCTCAGAGATTATGTCCTCCCGTTCCGTCCCACACTCTGAGCAACTAGATTGTAAGTGAACCATTATAAACGATAAGTACTCTGTCATGAGATTAGTATTCACTATATTTTTCTTTTCACAAATAGCTGGTAAAACATGTGCTTTTACTATCCCATGTTCGGATAACCATTTGACACCAACTTTAGAAAGCATTTGAGTTAAGTTATTGGTGACAGGGCCATCAAAAATTGCGGGATTAACAATTCGAAGATTGGCAAACAACCTTGTAAAGGCTTCGAGATTGTCCCTTGAACCATTTAAACTCATCCAAATCGTACCCTCTTCAATTGAACTGTAACAACCGCCTAAAAGTGGAATAAAAGCCGTTTTCCTCAGGGTATTCATAACATCAGAGCCGACTTTCAAAGCATCAGTGTTCTGAATGGACATTGAATGTAACTCACTAAGCCAAGATGATAACCACTCATGGCCCATTGTTTTTAAACCATCTTTTGTACGGCATAAAGAAGATAATATCTTAACCAAGATTTTAGGCCCATAAGTCTCGATGCCCAATGCTCTTGCGAGTGAATCCGATAATACAATATCCTTATTCAAGTATCCAAGACCAAGATGCTTCTGAAGCAAGCTATCAGGCAAAAGTGCACGAACCTGTTCATTCCAATTTCTTAGTACCCGACACGGTGGGACCCACTTCTCATTTTCGCCTTCTAGAAGTAAACAGTTAGATGTGCATAACTTTGATATGATCATTCTAGGAAGAGAAGCAAAAAATCCGTGCACTTCGCCAAGAAGAGGAACATAGCTCATAAAGACGGAAATGCCCTTTCCAGGACAATTCTTGAAACCAGGAAGGCTGCAGAAAGATCGATGTGAACTCACAAACAAGTTTGGGAACTCTGATAGCAGAAACTGGTTCCATGGACTATCACCGTCAACTTCTTCTCTTGATGAAGGAAGAATAAAATCACCTTGGATTATAAATTTTAAACCATATGTTCGGAGAGGAAGAAATGCAAAAACATACTGCTGATCTAGCTTTGGAATGTAATTACCATTTCCTGATACTTCAAGAGCAAATGCAACCGAAATTTCAGTAGTTTTGACATCGTTTTGGATACCGTTAGCCTGAAGTTCCCGAGAGTCAACAAACCAAGTCAATGTCTCATTCCCGATGGAAACATTGATTAATCCATTTCCAGTTATTTGTTTCCTCATGATGACAAATGAATCATTAAGCATATCTCTAAACTTGATACAATGAAGACGATGAAGAAAAAGTAACAAGGATGGATGAAGATCTGAAAACATAGACTTGATGTTCTCCTCGGAAGAAGTTTCTGTTGACTTTGATTTCAACGGAAGGACAATGCATGTGTTGTAGTCGTGTGTGCACACTTGATCAGTAGTGTCAAATGAGACCAGGTTTGTGAAATAGTTGATATCACAAGGAGGTACGATTGTTGGCAAAACAAAACCGATTTGACCATCGGTTAAGTCAAACTTGATATGGAATCCATTAGAATGGATTTCTGGAGCATCAGTAACCTGCATAATCATCAAAGGAATGTTTTGAATACATCATAGAAAATAAAAGAATTTATTTGGCTAATATTAGATAAATTCCTATACCCGAAATACTGATTTGAATCCAATGCCCTTCTTGCCAATGTACCCGGAACTAGCTGTCTTCTTGGTAGAATTTCCAACATCACAAAGCGCCCTGATGTTCTCAGCAGAAAAACCCTGCTCGTTATTCAAAACAATAATACTTGTCTCCTGAAGAATGAAAGTTAGAGTTGGCTCCACATGTCTTGGATATACATTATCATCAGCGTTCTGAACCTATAGAAATACAAAAATAGCACAAACATGTCATTATTTTTACAAAATAACTTAAAATTGTTAGCTGTAATATTCTGTCGGTTAGACTATCCTTGATTAGTGGACCGTGATTAGTGGTCCGTGATTAGTGGTCCGTGATTAGTGGGTATTACCCAATCTAGTTTCTCATATCCCTATATGTACTGATCAATTCCGGTGCCGATATCCAATCACCTCACTTCCTATTACTAATCAAGAAGTTGTGCTTTGTTTTGTGAGAATAACTTTAAAGGGAGCCTTCCGAACCTCCGGCGTGTAGCCGGAGGCGGCGGAAGCAGTGTTAGGTTTTGAGGTAAGACCGATTAGGCCTGATACCATGTAAGATATTGATATTGTTTATTGATTGATTGAATATTACATGTGAATTGATCAGTACATATAGGGATATGAGAAACTAGATTGGGTAATACCCACTAATCACGGACCACTAATCACGGTCCACTAATCAAGGATAGTCTAACCGACAGAATATTACAGCTAACAAAAATTACTATGTCAAAGGATAACGAGAAACTTACAAGCTCCAGGAGAAAATGCGAGTCTTGGGAATATAACTCCGTTGAAAGACAATGAAGTGCTCTTCCTAAGCGAGCATGTTGTTTTTTCAAAATGCTACTTTCTGAAATTGAAATACTTGGATCCAAGCCGAATTCTTCAATTCTAATAGACTCGATAATACTAGCTGCATTCTTCTCTCTCTCAGAATCTAACATGGGCTGAACGCAACCATCATCAGCACTGTGCACAGTAAGTGTCATTACACTATCTCTGTTTCCATCTTCAATAGGTTGGTTGGTTTCAAGAGATGGCATAATTTCATTTTCTGAAGAAAATCTTTTGATTTCAATTGACTCTTTGGATTCTGATAAACATGAACAATAATCGTTAAGCCACTCCACTATGCCTAATGATAACCCGAGCTCATGTACCAACATATGATCCTCTTTACTTTTACATTCACTCAAAATCGCCAATTGAGCATCTTTAGTAATCGAACGAAGTGCAGAAACCAATAACTCTGCTGCAAAGCATTGAAACTCCTTCGGTATATAACCCAAACAATCAAGAACAAATCTTGATGCAATAGACGCCCCTTGAAAAGCATTATTTGCATGGAATTTTAATAGGGACAAAGGTACATTCCGTTCACCACCATATAAAGCAATCAAAGATACGAGCTTTATAGCTGTTTCAAAAGAAGACCCAAGGAGAAAAGATTCTAAAAATGAATCCACTGTGGCTGAATGATCTAAACGTAAAACTTTTCCATCTTTTGTTACTAAACAAAGCAGTTCCTTGGTGGTTACATTGCTCAACAGCCACCCCACAAGAGGACCCAACGAAGGTGCAAACTTATAGTCCCAACATGACCATAAACTTAAATCAACCAATATTGGCGCCTTAAGTAACAGTTCTACTGCATCATTCGTGCTAACATGAGTATCTGAGAAACCTTTCTCTGCTCTATTATCAGATAAAGTTGAAGAAAATAACACAATACTTGAGCTCACATGATCACCATTCTTGCTTAGATTAGCCAGAAGATCTGCTGAAAACTCATCTTCCAGTAATGTAAGACCGGCAGAAGGAAACTGAGTCTTCAACAACTGAGAAACCATTAAGTTGCTTAATGTTTCATGCTCCCCTAAGCTATTAGCAGCTTCTGATAAGAATTCAAGCAAGTAACTTTGGCTCATACAAACTTTAGCCAAAGGCTTCTCAACTTTGTCTGTAACTGTGAAGCAATCCTGCCATGTGGTAGGTAGTAGAGAAACATGTTCGCCTAAGAAAGTGAAAATGTCTCCAAATCCGAGGGTAGCAAAGTCGACAGCAGAAAAATGTTGAGTTAGAGAAGACTCTAGCTTGCAAATTTCCCTTAAAAAGGCTAATTGTTTCTTCGGATAAGAGCATATGTTATCAAAAACTTGATTGGAGACCAAAAAATATTCCTTTGCAAATGTCAGAACATCTTCAAGAGTAATGCCTGGAGAGTGACATGGTTGAAGATAATCAGGTTTTTAACCAAAACTTAAAAATTAAAACAAATAACCAGTTAACTCTTTTCTTCAAGGTGTTTGGATGTGCGTTTTGAAAGTGTAATTGCCACTTATAAATAGAGAGCAGCTGCTATAAGAAGGGGATAGTTAAGTAAGTTTAAATGCATTTCATAACCCCCTTTTTCTTTTCTTTTTTTTTTTTTTTTTAATCAAATTCTTACCTGTTTCTCTTACTTTAATTAAATCGTTATTAAATTCAGTTCTATTGCACATTCAAACATCCCAATTTAAAACACATAGAACGAAAAAAATAACTAAAACGAATAACTATATTGGGATATAAATAGAACAAAAGGCATGTAACTTACAAGCACGACCCTTAGAAACATGCTTACTAGCAACAAGGACGTCTTTTTCAGCTGGCTCAACATCTGTTTTAACATCATTGGCACATGTGGAGGAATTGGTATTTGCTAGTCCCTCTTTGCTGATTCCTTCAGGGGCCGAACTCAAACGATCCCACAAACCGAACTTTATAGATGCAATCTGTTAAAAAAACAAAATTTGTATTAAAGATAAGGTTACACTACCTTGATGTTTAACGCTTTTATGAAACTGGACATAGATAACTTACAGCAACATTTAGCAATCCAACATATGGATATGATGAAATCATGTTATTTAAATCTTTAGCCTTCTTTTTTGGCTTCTTTTGACCATGATAAAAGTCAAGCATCTTGCCAAATATCTGCAAAGAAAAGATGGAATTAGAACCAGGAACTAGTGTACCAAGAAACATAACAAAAACATATCGAACAGAAACAAAAGTTTGGTGATTCACTACAGCAAAAGAATGTGATATGTGACAAAAATTAAGTATCGACATACCTCAACTACATTCTCATCTTCACATGATTCTTTCCATATCTTAATAAACCTCCATGTATGCCCATCGACTGCATTATCATCTATATATCCTGTTTCCACATCGACACTTAAGAACTCTGGTTTAAATTTCATCCCAGCGATCCACTTTTTAGGTGTTTTATGAATTGCATATTTCGTGCAATAACTGATTTCAGATACTTGTTTCCCTTTAAGCGGAGCACCATGATCGTTGCAACTTTTGATCTCATGGGTCAAACTACAATCCAATTCAGTATCCAAGTAATCCAACCAAGAGCGTGCATAAGGGTCAGAAGTAGATGCAGCTTCTGCATCATCATTTTTATTGTTAGCTGCGTCTTTAGCATCGTTTCCATCATCTTCCTCGTCATTAATGAGTGAGTTTAAATATAATCCATCAGAACACTTCTTTAGTATGTTGCCTTCAGATCGCCTTCCACGAATGATATATCCAATGTGCATACTGTAAATGTACATCAACAGTAAAAAAGCAATATAAGAACCACTTTAAATGCACTATCATTTTTATAATAGTCTAAGTAAGTCGAGAAACACACATAAAATCCATACCCCAGACTTTGAATCCGAATGCAAAGGTTTTCTCGGTTTTTCTTCCTTTTCTTTGCTATAAACTCCAATAAGTCATCAACCATAATGGTCTTTTTCCTTCTAAGAGGGATTATGTTGAGGTAAGCAACAATTTGTTCAGTTGTAATCTTGCAGATTTCGGTGACATCAGGTCCTATCGAAAAGTAATGCACAACTAGCGGATGCTTTAAGATAGGTCCTAATTCGAGTTCTTCAAAGCTCTTAATTCCCTCGTTTTCACAAATTGCCAACACCAAATCATGTAGTGATGTAATCTTTTGGACCGCAACAAAACAGTTTATAAAAGAGTTGACCTACAAGATCGATATCAGATGTTCAGTTTTAATACAAACTTTACACCGTTACTTAAACATGCTATACAATAAGTAATAACCCACAATGTCTTGAAATCTTAATGCTCCTATAATTTAACCCATAGCTAGCAACCGCTAAGTAATCAGAATGACAATAGTTCTACAACAACTCATTTCAAGTTCAGTATCTTTTACCATATACTACATTGGCTAATCACATTAATGGGTAAACGGATGAGATTTTCCCGTTCGTGTAACACGAGAAGGGCGAGTCTTTGATCACTTAGATGTACGCCACCCTTTACCTGACTACTACAAATGTGTACCTAGTGAGGTTTGACCCTAGACCTCTTGTGAGGAGGTTAGGTGCTTTACCAATACGCCATTTAAAATCTGAAATCTAATTAGTACAAATATATAATAAAAAAACTAATCATAGCTAAAAAACACGGTTTTGCCATTTTTTTTCCCTTCATTAATTTCCCAATTAGTGAATTTTTAGCTCCATACTATTATAATTTCAAATTTTATTTGTAGAAACGATAATTACAAAACAAAAACGTTCAAGGCTAATACAAAGTAAAACCAAACGATAAAATCACTACCACGGTACAGCCAAAATAAGCAAAATATAGGTACTTAAGATGTCAGCTTTTTTTCGATCTTGTTTGGAAACAAGTATTTACCTTTAGATTTTGTTTTAATACTCCTATTAAAAACCCTAACAAAAAAAGCGTTTAGCTTTTAAGTCATTTTACATTTTGTTATTATATGTTACTAAACGTTAACACATAGTCTTCACGTTACCCGAGGAGATCGAGTCTTTTAACCGAGGTATCCATGTATGCCACTTTAGACCTTTTCCTTGTCATCCCAAATATGTACCTAATGAGGTTTGAACTCTAGAATTCTTTGGTTATGGTTTATTATATGTTACCAAAGTCTATTAATTATAAAACAAACAACTACTGCTAACACCTACTAAAAATACTACGAGCACTCATATTGCTAACTATCACTCCTAGTTTTGCCAAGCATAGCTAAAATAATAACCAACTTGCAATAATTTAAATCTAAGGAGGGTGTTTGTTTCGGCTTATATAGCTAGCTTATGGCTTATTTGGCTTTGGGCTTATATTTCATAAGCTCACTTTTTTGTGGCTTATTTTGACACTTTCTAGCTTATATATAAGTTCATAATTATGACATAATGAACATATAGTTAAGTGAGCTTATGAAACATAAGCCCAAAACCAAATACAGTAAGCCATAAGCCGGCTATATAGGCCGAAAAAAGAAATAAATCATTTAGACAACAAAAAAAAAAAGTAAAACAAACTTTACCTTTGCCTCAGTGATAATAATCTGATACAACGAAGGAACATTCTGCATGTGACACCCTAATGACTCAAACGAATCTGCTTTCAACATTACTAACGCTGCCTGGGAAACTCTCCACGACGTTACGCTTTCACCTGCAGCCAAAAGATCACTGTGAGCTTTCTTAACTGCTGCATCGATCACCGTGACTTGAGACTCCGTGTTTCGACTAGTTCCGCCTTTGTTTCGTTGCCAACGATTGTGTCCGTACATTTTGTTAGTGTGAAAATTGATCGTCTATTGGTTATGAACTTCTTGTTATTTAAACTGAAAAATGGTGAGTTAGATAGTCGTCTATTGGTCTTCTACCCGGGAAATATAAAGTATGATTGGTGGGCCAAAGGCTTTCTTTAACCCAATGATGGTGTGACACGTGGATGTGAAATGTTTCTTTTGTGATTTTTAAAGTGTTCGATTTGCAAAAAGTAAAAGGCTATGATAAGTGTTTATATTTAAAAGTACTAGAAAAATGATTATAACGTAACTACAAACTATAGTTGATAAACCATAGTTTAGCGGGTAAAGTTAGTTCACTTAAATTGGTGAGGGTTAGACCTCTATTCTTTATTCAGATGCAAAGTTAATCACTTGAACTTGCTAAGAAAAGTATACCGTCAGTCTCCCGAGGGGCTCTCATGATCAACCCCGGGCGTAAGAATAAGTATTCGTTTTAGTAGGTATAACTGAAAGTGAGAGTTACTGGGAAGTAAGTATGAGTGTGTGTTTGATCGATATACTTTAATCAAACTAACTTAACTAGCTTGTTAAGGTTTAATAACCTCGGATAAATCCTAAGTTATTAACAAAGAAACACTTAGCAATCTTTATCAAGTACGCGGAATTTACTTAACAAAGCTAAGAAGAATAACATTTTATTATAAACTCTAAATCTGCTTATTATGCAGATACTCTAATACAACTCTAAGATAATCGAACTTCTTTCTAAAACACTAATTAACTTGTGAATTCGTAAACTCTAAAACTCATAGACTTCGTACATCTAATGCCAATCTAGGAGTCCTTTTATAGGCTCAAGGATATCCTAGTCGATTTACAATTTGTAACCTTGTACGACAAGTAATCTAAACATAGAATACAATACTTTCCATAAACGAATAACAGTTCTTTTGTTCTTGCAGTACTTTGACTTCTAGGTGCAGTACTTTGACTTTGTCTTTAGCAGTACTTTGACTCTTTGACTTTTTCCAGTACTTTCAAACTACGGTACTTTCATATCTTCAGTACTTTCATATCTTCAGCACTTTCATATCCCAACAATCCTCCCTAACTTGAATTCTACTTGCTTGACTTCAAGTTCCTTTGTGAATGTATCTTTAACAGCTTCATCTTTAAGGACAGATTGTTTCTTAGTCTTTACATTATATCTCTGTAGTGTCTGTGCTTGTCAAAGTATCTCTTAGAATTGTCTTTTCTCAGCAACATTCAGCAAGCTCCATCTTTTCAGCAACACAGTAACATATGACAATTTGTACATTAATTCAGTTTAAGTTGCATACTATTCTCATCACTTCCAGGTGTGTTAACTCCTGTGAGAGGTGAATCATTGAAAATTTAATGGATTTAGATCTCTTTACCAAAGCCATTATCTTTGGAGTAGCCAAATGTTTTGGTGTTTAAGACCATGGTACATTGATAACCATATGATTTTTAGCAACTCATCAGCTATTAACAGATTTGATTTGTCTTTACCAAAAGTTGTACCCTTCTGGACTAGTTAGTTCTTCTCTCTAATGGTGAACTAATTACCAATAATGGTTTTTCCACTGCCTTTACCACAAGCCATTTTCTTGTGGGCTAGCCAACTCTTCACATTAACTAATATGGTGAGTTGATTACCATACAACTTATTAGCAAGTTGTCAACTAAAAACGGATTTGATATATCTTTACCAGAGCCGTTTGCTCATGGATTAGCCAATCCTTTTGTAACCATGGTGGATTGATTACCTATTTGATGTTTCCATCTCAAAATCCATTTAATTCACTTAACCTTTGTTTCAAAATATTTGATATTTTAACAAAAATCACTTAACTGGTTTTAAAAACTGCAAGCAGTACTTTGATGAAAGTATCTTGTTTGATCAGCAGATACTTTGAATAAAGTACCGATTTATCAAAAATAAATTATTCAATAAAATTCATACCAGTTTACTCATCATCTTCAGCAATGGTAGTCCAGTTAATAAATAGATTGATAACCATGCAAGCAGTTTCATTATCCTCTTCTACTTCCAATCCATGCTCTAGCATTCTTCTCATGAGCTCAACTGTGAGAGGATATCTTCTATTTACAAACATGTGTATCATTTTACCATTCTCCAGCTCTAAAACATGAACTCTAGACTCTTCAAAGAATCTCCAGCAAACAATTTCCCAGTTTTCTTGATTTTTCCAAATATCATCAGTGCTTTCCTTTTCTGTTTCCCACATGGTTATGAGATCTCCAAGCAAAACTAGACCAATTCCTTCTGATGGAATATCTCCAAAATAAGCTTTCACCACATTATATAGATAGAATAGATCCACTCTATCATGTAACAAATCCCATAGCCTATTGAAAACTTTGAAGCTTTCATCTTCCTTATGAAAAATCATATAATCTCCTTCTTTGGATTTCACAATATCAAAAGCACTAATCTGAGATCTGTTCATCTTCATGTCAGCATCTTCTTTTGAATAATCAAAATCTACCACTCTGAGATAATTTCTTAATGCATCTTTAGACTCGGATCTTAATTCAACTCTTTCTTTCTTTGAGAACTGTCTATCTGTATCTTTAGTTTTCTTTTTCTTTTTAAATTCTTCTTCCTTTCAGCTTCAGTCCAAGAAGCTTCTTCTCTAAAATCTTTGATATCTACAACACTCTTCTTATAAGCCTCGTTTCAAAGATCATAGAGTCTTTTCATATTAACATAGTTCAGCTTCTGCAATCCTTTATACCCTCGACCTTTCAAATAAGCCATCATAGCATTCATGTCCTTAGCTAAATTAGGTCTTCTAGGCATATATCTAACAGGAGTAGGTGATTGTAATGGTTCATCGGCTTCACATCTAATTGCTCTTGCAACTTTTTGAGCTTCTCTACTTTGAGCTTCTGACTTCTTGAGCGCTCTATCTTTAGCATTTAATTCTTCTTGAAGCTTTCTAGCAGCAACTTCATTCCTAGCAACTTCAATTTCTCTAATCTCTGCCAAAGTAAGTTTCTTCTTCTTTTCTTCTACTAAAACACCTTTCCCTTTATCCTTAGGATCAATTGCAGGTTGAGAAGTTCTTTGTTGTTCATCTTCTTGCACTTCTCTAATAGTAACACCACCTCTAGGTTGTGATAAATCTTCTAAAATTGTAGCAATGAACTCATCATCACTTGCAAAATGAATTGGTTTGAGTATAGCTTCCTCCTCTTCTTGTATAATAGTTGTAGAAGGACCAGCTTCCTCTTCAAAATTCAAAATTCTTGGAGTTATCACTTCTTGTCTAAAAGTACTTTGCTGTTGAAGAGCAGTACTTTGTTGTTCAGTACTTTGAACTTGTTCAGTACCTTGAAATTGTTCCTCTTGTTCATCAGTACCTTGAATGATCTTTTCTTGTTCTTGTTCATCAGTACCTTGAATGATCTTTTCTTGTTCATCAGTACTTTCAGGTTCTTTCTCCTTCTCAACATCTTCTTTCAAATTATCGTTTTCTAAATTCCTCCCCAAGTTGACAGAAGATTGTTGATGAACCTTGTGGCGTTTGTTTTTCCTAGACTGCTTTTGCGCCTTTTTCTTGGATTTAACCCAGATTCGAAATTGTTGAACTAATGGCCACACAAAAGTCTTTAGCCTTCTAAACTTCGGTTTTAATTTCTTTATATGTTTGGCTTGAACCTCAGTAGTCTTTTTTAACTTAACTAACTCCCTTGTCAAAACATAAGTATCCAATGTGATTTCATCAGGAGGTATGGTATGTGAATCCTCTCCTTGAATAGGTGAATGATCCTCTGAATGAGAAGCAGGAACAGACCCTTGTGGAGATGGAGAAGGTGAAACTGCAACATCTTCTTGAAGTTCAGTACTAGGGAAGCAAGTACCTTGTAGAGATGCAGTACCTTCTTTTGATGTAGCTTTGAGAAGAAGATGGAAGCGTACTGCAGAAGCGTACTTGGATGCAAGTACCTGCACATGCAGTACCTTCAGAGTCTCATCAACTTCCGATTATAGCTCTAACAGCATGAACAACATCCATCATGGAAGTAGTTAAAGGACTATCTGTACCCCTGAATAAAACACTCCTTTTTGCCATAAAAGTAAAAATCTTGGATTGTTGAACAATAACAGGCAATAAAGTTGTAGGTTTTGGCACATCAGAAAGTTGCTTGTTTAAGAAAACCTGTATAAACCTTGGGTACATTAGCCAAGTAGATCCATGTGAAATATGTGAGAGCATTCCATCCAGATTAGCCTGAGAAGTTAAAAACTCTATCAGTAGCTAACCCAACCATAGCAGATGCTATATTTGACCCAAACTGCTCCCAAGAGGTACTCTTAGCACTTAGGCAATGGAGCAACACATGAACCAAAAACTTCCAATGCGGACAAAATAATTGTTTCTAAACGCGTTTGTTCATTCAAAGATCCTTCATAACCAATATGTCGAAAAGTATCCCATATCAATTGCTTATCAAACCTTAGAGCCCCATCTGCATCATTGAACAATAAATCTTCTCGGATTGAGGCTTCAGTAATCTTAATAGTTCTTCCAGCAACTGTTGATCTAATATAATATTCGTCATTCTCCATGTTATCTCTAGCATTAGCCCAAAATTCTTGAATCAAGGGCTCAATTATATCCGGCTCCACTAAAAGAGCATAACCGATAGGCGAACCGATAAGATAATCAATTATATAATGAAAGAGTATATTCGCATCAGTCTTATCCAAATTAGCGACCATATTATGCTTTGAAACAGTAGGACGATTCGCCATTGTTGATTATGTAAGCACAAAAGAATTGTAATCGAAGAATATGAATATGATGAGAGAAAGATGGAAAAGATTCTAATGTATCAATATGAGAGGGAAAATCGGAAAGTAGGTATTTATAGGTGAGATTTGAAAAATCACAGCCTAAAATAACATTGTTACCGTTAGCATTAATTACCCTCAAGATAACCGTTGAACGATACTTTAATAAGACAAACAAGGTACTTCCACGTAACCAGATTACTTTCCCAAGCATACTTTTCCAATTTCTCCAGTATCAACTAAGTATACATAACTATCCTCCCTCAAGCATTACACAGTACTATACAAATACTAAATAGTCCTCCCCTTAAATGTAGCTCAGTAGTTAATCATGCCAATGCTCACAACCAAGTGAGTGAATCTAGAAACATCAAAACCTTTGGTAAGTAAGTCAGCTACATTATCATCTGTGTGAACCTTAATCACATTAATAAGCCTGTGCTCATAGCAATCTCTGATAAAGTGATGCCTAATCTGTATGTGCTTGGTCTTGGAATGATAAACTGGATTCTTCACAATACAAATGGTACTCTCATTATCAATATTGATAGGAGTATTCTTGAAATTGAATCCATAGTCCAAGAGCTGATTTTGCATCCACAAAACTTGTCCACAACAACTTGCAGCAGCTACATATTCAGCTTCAGTAGAGGATGTTGCTGCAATTGTTTGTTTCTTGCATTGCCAGGAGACTAATTGTCTTCCAAAATATTGGCATCCTCCAGTGGTTGATCTTCTATCATAGTTATCACCTGCATAATCACTATCTAAAAAAGCTTCTAAGTGAAAAGGTGACTCTTTTGGATACCACAACCCCAACTTTGGTTGTTGCTTCAAATAACAGAAGATTCTCTTTACTTGCATTCATGTGAGATCTTTGGTGAGACTTGATATCTAGCACATGAGACAAAGCTGCAAACATGATATCAAGCCTTGATGCAGTGAGATACATAAGAGAGCCAATCATTGATCTATAAAGCTTGACTTCAACAGTGTGTCCATCTTCATCTTTGCCCAATGAATTGATAGATTTAATGGGTGTAGTAAAAGCCTTCATATCATCAAAATTGAATTTCTTAAGTATGTCAGTAACATACTTGTCTTGACTGATAAAAATACCTTCCTTTGACTGCTTAACGAAGTCCTAAAAGAAAGTCAACTCTCCCATTGAACTCATTTGAAATTCCTTCGCATGACGCTCAAACTCCTTAACCATTGACTGTTTGGTAGCCCCAAAGATGATATCATCAACATAAACTTGAACTAACATGATATCTTTCTTGTCTCTCTTGATAAACAAAGTCTTGTCAATAGCTCCCCTTCTATATCCATGTTGCAATAAGAATGTGGAGAGTCTCTCATACCAAGCTCTAAGTGCCTGATGAAGGCCATAAAGAGCCTTAACCACCTTGTAGACTTTGTTTGGGTGTTTAGGATCTTCAAAACCAGGAGGTTGTTTGACATAAACTTCCTCTGTAATCTTGCCATATAAAAAGGCACTCTTGACATCCATCTGGTAAACTTGAAATCCCATATAAGAAGCAAAAGCAAGAAATATTCTAATAGCTTCTATTCTTGCTACAGGAGCAAACACTTCATCATAATCTACTCCTTCTTCTTGTCTATATCCTTGTGCTACTAACCTTGCCTTATTCTTGATAACATTACCTCTTTCATCTCTTTTGACCCTAAAAACCCATCTGGTTCCAATAACTCTCTTCCCATCTGGAAGATCACATAAAACCCAAACCTCTTGAAGTTTAAATTGAAGAAGTTCTTCCCGCATAGCTTCAACCCAGCTTTCTTTAGTCAAAGCTTGAGCAATATTCTTGGGTTCTTCTTGAGAGATAAAACAAGTAAATAGACAGGTTTGATGGTCCTTATGATTCAGCTTGTTTTGTTTATACACAAAGCTAAGTAAAGCATTGTGAGGTGTAGAAAAAGTCTTAGCTCTGTGTCTAGTCATTACTCGAGTAAAAGGACCAATGATTTGATCAGAAGGATGATCCTTATGAGTTCTTAAGTTTGGAGACTGTGGAACTCCATAATTATCCTCTAAATTAGTAACATCAGCACCTTCATTGGAATGTGGGAAAATACCTTCATCTTCAAATTCATCATCAGTATCTTCTAATCCAGCATGGTATGATCATCCGATCGCTAAAGTACTGTCAACTGGTGCATTACTTTGTTCGAAAATCTTGTCCAAAATACTGTGAGAGTACTCTGCAGTCTTGTTCTTCCTCTTTGCCTCTTCATAAGTTCTCCTTTGTTCATCAGTGTAAGAATGTGCTAAAACATCTTGAAGAAGCATCGGATTAAGTTCCTCTTGAATAGATTGATCCTCAGCAGATAAAGAAGAATCTGGAGCAACAGTACTTTCTTTGTGGGGCAACAAGATACTTTGTTTGGAACTTCAGTCCTTTGTTTTGGACTAACAGATCTTCATCGGAACAGATCGGGTCTAATATGAACTCCATGAACAACATATTGTAAATCTTCCCCATTGTGCAAGTTGATTTTCTTCTCGAACAGGTACATAGTTCATAGATGGAGTTAAAACCTCAAGATCAAACATCCAATCAGGGCCTTTACCTTTCTCATTGTCTTGATCTTCTAAAAACTCAACATGAAGACAATCTTGAACCTTCTTAGTAACTTTGTTGTATACTCTAAAGCCCTTACTTTTAGTGCAATAACCCAATAAGTATCCTTCTTCTGACTTGCCATCAAACTTCCCAGATTATCAATAGTGTTTAAAATAGTAAGAGGGCATCCAAAAGGTTTCATAAAACGAATGTTGGGTTTATTGCCCATCGAATTCATAAGGTGTCTTCATCGTGGTTTGGTAACGAGACTCTGTTAAGTACATAGCAAGCGTACTTACAGCCCGATGAATAGGTAGGTGAGAATCTTCTAACATTGTTCTTGCTGCTTCAATTAAAGTCCTATTCTTTCTTTCTCGCAACACCATTCGTTGTGGTGTTCTTGCAATACTAAACTCCCTTTTTATGCCTTTGTTAGCACAAAATTCATCCATAAGCTTGTTCTTGAATTCAGTCCCATTGTCACATCTAATACCTCTAACCTTGAGTCTCAATTGGTTTCAAGGGCTATAATCGTGTCTGAATAGCATCAAAAGTATCATCTTTAAAACCCAAGAAAATACCCAACTGAATCTACTACAATCATCTGTTACAACTAAGCAGTACTTTTTCTTGTTTAAACTTGCCACAGAAACAGGTCCAAACAAATCCATATGTAATAGCTCCAAAGGTTCTCTAATAGTTCTCTCCTCAAGCTTCTTGCAGAAAGCTTTGTGTTGTTTACCCTTCTTGCATGCCAAGCATGATTGATCATTCTTGTAAGTCTTGAAGGTAAACCTCTAACTAGATTGCCTTTGACCAGTTTGTTGATATTCTTGAAGTTGACATGGCCCAATCTTCTATGCCATTGATGTGCCTCTTCAGATGTTGCTTTAGCCACCAAACATGTGGCTCTTCCATAGGAATGTAGACTCTTCATGTCTAAACTATACACATCATTTGTCCTTGGTACTCTAAGAACTACTAATTCATCATCAACATGCTTAAAGTCAGAGGAAAGGATAAGAAAATCTGTGTCAGTGAATAACACATGATGCTTTTTATCACATATTTGTGATACTGACAATAGATTGAACTTTAACTCCTTCACATATCTAACATTCTCAAAATCTATAAGCCCTGCTTTGATAGTCCCTTTTCCAGTAATCTTTCCTCCATTGGGATCATTCCCAAATGCAAATCTTCCTCCACTAATCTTCCTAAAATCAGACAGGATCTCTTTGTCTCCTGTCATACTTCCAGAGCAACCACTATCCACAATAAGATGATCTTTAAGCTCCTCTCGGGTTGCCACGCACACAAAGAAAAGAGTTAGAAACTTTTAGGAACCCAAGCCATTATTGACTTGTGTTCCCCTTGTGGAGTTACAAACTCAAATTCTTTGAGTATGTAATTTCCACTATCTTTCAAATGATGATCCAGAATTATCTTTTGATCTTTAGCATGTGGTTTTTCAAAACTTTCTGTTTTCAACACAAATCTCTTTTTCTTGTAGCACAAAACATCGACTCACTTTTTGTTAAAAGTACTATTTGTCCCTCTAGCAGTACTTTCCTCTTAACCCATTATGTTTTAACACTTGGTTCCTGCGATCTAAATCTCCTATGTGAATTGTAATACCTTCTAGGTTGATAGTGAGATCTCATAGGATTCCTATACCAAGTAGTGTGATCGATACCTTGTTTTGTCTGAGCGTACTTTGAGAAAGTATCTTGGGCGAGTTAACAGATACTTTGGAAAGTACTTGTGAGATCTTGAAGGTTTTGAAAAAGGTGTTCTCTGGTGTGAGTATCTATGATCTGGTGAGAAATTTCGGTGATTGACCCTATTTGAATTATTCCAAACTGGTTTGTGCTCTCTAGGTTTCTGATTGGCAGTCCTGTTCTTTGGAAATTTTCTAAGGTATTCTGAGTGATGTTCACAATCCTTAATTAGATGAGTAGGACTAAAACACACAAAACACAGTTTTTGACCCATACTTCCAAAGTGACATCTTCTATGTCTATGCCCAAAATTATTTTGCCTTCCTGGTGAATGATTAAACCTGTTTTGACCAAAATTATCCCAAAAAGGTTTAGCAGTACTGTTTTGAAAAGGTTTTGAAGAAGGTACTAGCAGTACTTTGATTTGAAGGTACTGCTTGATTTTGAACATCATTTTCAACGAGTTCTTTGGGTTTTAGGACCTAGATTGAGAAACTAGCTTTTTCCTAAACTCTATACTGTCTACTCCAAAACGAGAAACATCAGGCCTAGGGGGTTGATGAATGCCAGTGGGATGAGGAACAGCATGATAATCATTAGCTTTCTTATATTCAGGAGGTGAATCACTTATGGAACCCTCATTACTAGATGTGTCTACATAATTAATGAGTTCTTCATCACTAGTAATTATATCCTCAAAATCACCTTCATCCTGATCACTAGATTGGTTTTCTTCTAATTTACTAAAATCCATTCCAAAACCTAATCCAGTTTTAAGGTAGGCTCTTTGCTGTTTTTGAACATAAGAAACATGTGACAGACCAGACTCTCCCCATGCAGCAAATTTAGCTAACAAATCATCTCTTTCCTTAGTTAATTTCTCAATTTTAGCGATTTTACAGTTTAATTTCCATTCACTAAGTTTTAATTGGTAATCCTGTTGTTCATACTTTTCAGCCCAAGCTACTTCATTAGTTTCATGTGCTAAAATTTTGGCTTCCATAGATTCTAAGGTTATTTGATAACCTGCTACCTCAAACCTAGCCTTAACACAATTATCTCTCAATCACATAACTGCTAAGTAATTTATGATAAAAATCATAGCAATTTGAGCATACCTCAGAGATAGGAGATTGATTTGGGGAAGTAGCCACCAATGCTAGTTGAACAGGATCATCTTCACTTTCCTTGCTCCAATCAAATCTTCCAAAGCCATCATCAGATTCCAAAACAAAGGCATGTTCAAGTTCTTCAACAAGCGGTGCTCCAATCCAATGCTTCTACTGAATCTTCAATTTCTTCTTCCACTGCTACCATCAAGTAAGTCACGGTTCATCATCAAATTATTCACTCCAGTCAACTTCTGATAACTTTTCTTGAGCAACCAAAGCCTTTGTTTCAGTAATTGGAATTTCCTTAAGCTCAAGTTTTGGCTTTTCAGATGTCCTGTTGGCTTGATACTTAGCAAACCTGCACTCCCTTGCAAAGTGACCAGTCTTTTGACAATTGAAGCATTCAATTTTAGATTTGTCAAAAGTTATGCCCTGTTTGGGTTTGAAATCAATGCTTTTGCCTGTCTTCTTCATGTACTTTTTGATCCTTGCAGTGATCATAGCAACTTGCCACCGGATATCAATTTCTTCAAGTGCATCTTCTTCAATTTGTGCTAGATCTTCTTCATAAGTGACATGTAAACTAGCTTGTTGTGCAAAGAAGGACATAACTTCATCGAGGCCATAGTGGTAGGTGGTGGGGCTTCTTGAACATATGAGGGGGGGTGTGTAGACAGCAGTACTTTGAGAAACAGTACTTTGAGGAGAAGCAATACTTTTAAGGGAAGTACTGGCCTTCTTTTCAGATGATAGAAAAGCAATATTGTGAGACTTAGAATTTGTTTGACCACTCATCTCATGCTCATACACCTTAAGTTGATGATAGAGATCATCAAAGTCCATGACATCCAAACCTTGTTGTCCTCGATCATTGTAGCGATCACATGCCATGAAGATGGCAAACTCCTTAGAAACTTCAAATTGGCATCCTCAACTGATACTTCTGCCTTGTATAGCTCCAACATGTTGAGAAGATTCTGAAACCTATCATAGGCAGCATCAAGACTCTCTCTTTCACCAACTGTGAAAGTTACAAACCGCTTTCAGCAAATTTTGTGCATCTTTTAGAGGCTTCATTCCCTCCAAATCTGGTCTTGAGAAGCACCCGAGGCTGCTTAGCATCTTTAGCATCATGAATTTAAGAAGATGACCATCTGGAATGGCAGATAAGAGAATGTTGAGTGCCTTCTCTTGATTCCTTAAGGTTGCTGCTTGTAATACTGCCTTAGGTGCCTTGGGTTGTCCAGAAATATCAATGGGGTCTGGTACAACTTCATTCCCATTCACAATTACATTCCATAGAGCATGGTCTGTAATGGCAATGTACTGCCTCATCTTCATGCACCAGAGATCATATTCTCCCTTCTTGATTATTGGAATTCTGAGTGAGGTGATTGAGGGTGGTGGAACACTTGGTCGACATCTTGAATAAAGTTGAAGTAGGGTTTCTTCCTAGTCAGAGTTTCCACACAAGCTCTGATACCACTTGTTGGATCGATATACTTTAATCAAACTAACTTAACTAGCTTGTTAAGGTTTAATAACCTCGGATAAATCCTAATTTATTAACAAAGAAACACTGAGCAATCTTTATCAAGTACGCGGAATTTACTTAACAAAGCTAAGAAGAATAACATTTTATTATAAACTCTAAATCTGCTTATTATGCAGATACTCTAATACAACTCTAAGATAATCGAACTTCTTTCTAAAACACTAATTAACTTGTGAATTCGTAAACTCTAAAACTCATAGACTTCGTACATCTAATGCCAATCTAGGAGTCCTTTTATAGGCTCAAGGATATCCTAGTCGGTTTACAATTTGTAACCTTGTGCGACAAGTAATCTAAACATAGAATACAATACTTTCCATAAACGAATAACAGTTCTTTTGTTCTTGCAGTACTTTGACTTCTAGGTGCAGTACTTTGACTTTGTCTTTAGCAGTACTTTGACTCTTTGACTTTTTCCAGTACTTTGCAGCTTACAGTACTTTCATATCTTCAGTACTTTCATGTTTTTAGCACTTTCATATCCCAACAGTGTGTGTGTGTGTGAACTTACCCCTAATGGCCAAATGCTTGGTATTTATAGTGGAGGTTCTTTGGTGTTACATGTGGATCGTGTGGTGATGCCCCTTATATCTAGTGGATAATAGAGCATTTATGTCGGAGATAGGGACGTGAGACATCCATACATGAGCCCTATTGTCTTTTAGTTTGACTTGTACTGGGTTGGGATTTGTGTCCCTGCGTGCCTCCCATGTTTTACTCCTTTAAGGCAACGTTGAGTCAACACCCTATTCTCATAGAGGATTCCCTACTTGTTTGGGTGAGTCACGTAATCAGTGACTTGGATTCCACTCCATAGTCTTGGATCCGGGGGGTGTCAACTCCTTTGGGACCGCACGTAATCCAGGACACTTGGGCGGTTTACATACGCCTTGCTCATCCTATCAGGAGTCTTACGCTTGGTTAGTCCGTCCATCGTGATTTATTGCAATGGTCAAAGCCGGGATACCAACATTCGCAATCCCATAGTTTTCGGGTCGCAGACAACTATTTGTCCGCGACAGTTTGTTAGTGTAGGGCGGTATGTGCCATATACGTGATCATCCAGTCTATAGTGATATGTAACTGTGTTTAATATCATTCTAGACTTAAATATATATTGATCGTAAATGGCATTCATAAATGCCGCTCACGCGCCTGACACACGAGCAGTGTACGTAATGATGGTCTAACTCCCCTCTTAACTGATGTGACCAATGACGGCTTCACCCCATCCACATATCCTATGATGCATCGTGACGGTTCATTTGTCTTCATCTTAATTGTCCATTTATCAAACCATCGTGATCGTTCCCTTTCTACAATCATGTTTGTTAAAACCTCCCAACATAGTGGCACAGCGGAACGAATGCTACGAACCATAAATAATATCATTTGTACACTATTATTTCAAGCACACATACCCCCTCATTTTGGGTCGAGGCCCTCCATATGGCCACATACCTCCTTAACCTTCTACCATCCACTGCCATTAGTAACGAAATCATCTTTAAACGACCTTTCCAAAAAGAACCCGATTACACACTTTTACGTATCTTTGGGTGCCTATGTTATCCTCACCTTCACTCCCCTTACAAACTTTCCCCACGTGCAATCCCATGTATCTTCTTGGGTTACCCCGCCTACCATGGTGGTTATCGTTGCCTAGACTTTGAAAGAAATAAATTAATTATCTCTAGACATGTCACCTTCGATGAAACACATTTCCTTATAGATCCATGACACCCACGTCTCCACCTCATATACATTCCTAGATCCCACACCTTCCCTAATACTTTACCTCGTATTAACCAACCTCGTATCCAACACTCAAAACGAAACCCACAATCAACATCATACAACCCAACCTTCTGATCAAACCCATTAGGGCCAAGTCCACAACATACTCAACTCTCAGGCCCACGATACACCTCCCCAAACACCCATTACCTCTCCTGCACAACCGGTTACACCAATCACCCAAACACATCTAAGCCCAATACTACAAGCCCAACAACCTCCTACCGTCACCCAATCACAACTCAACTCCAATCTACACACTACACAACCCATTACCACACCCTTCATCCCCACCTCCTCAGGCCCTCAACCCAATAATGAGCCACCCCGCACTCACACAAGGGTCACTCGGTTTAAAAGCAACATTGTCAAACCTGTTAATCGTCTCACCTTGCATACGTCTTCTCTTTCACCCATTCCTAAATCCTCGTTTCTTGCTTTAAAAGATTCTCAATTGCGTGATGATATGTATGATGAGTATAATGCATTAATGAAACATGGTACTCGGGTTCTTGTACCGAGGCCACCTGATGTTAATATGGTTCACTCTATGTGGTTGCTGACGGGACTCTGAGCCACTATAAGGCTCGTATGGTTACTAATGGAAGTAACCAGCAACTTGGTGTTGATTGTGATGAGACCTTTTGTCCGATCGTCAGACCGACTACTATTCGTACTATCCTCAGCTTTGCGATATCTCGCAAATGGTATGTTCATCAGCTTGACGTTAAAAATGCTGATAAGGATTTAAAAAATACGTTTTTAGGGGGGTCATTTAAGCCCTAAATCGACACATTTTATATCCGTTAATACTTAAAATCGTTCCTTTCTACATTTTAGGTCTTTTGGAAGTAAAATGCTGGAATGAAGCACATTTGGACGAAAAGGAGCGAAAACGTGAAGAAAATGGCAAAGTTAAGATCAAAAACACTCCAGCACACCTGACGGCGTCCCAACTAAAGGGCGACGCAGTCCCTCTATAGAATTTTTGATCAAAAGTGCAAGCGACGGCTTAGCGGAAATTCTGGTTTTAAAGCATGACAGCGTCACGCCTAAACTCTAGAAGGCGTCACTCACAAATTTCACCCCAGACGCCCAAGAACCAAGACTCAAACGACGTCCTTCATGAAGACTGACGGAGTCACACTTATCAACTGACGTCGTCCCAACGCTGACTCGGCCAGACGAAACCCTAATAACGGCGACCTGATGGCGTCACTAGCAAAAGGTGACGTCGTCGCACTTGTAAATTTATATACATAATTCAATTTTTCTATTTTAAAAGAGGTAGAACTTTGGAGAACAAACCCTAATACAGCTGTAGTCCGACTTGGACAGTATTTTAGGGTCTCATACCCTATTTTACATCACAAGATAAGTTTATTTATCCAATTTATCATTATGTCTACCCCATGTTCAATTGTATGTGTGTATGCTTGCTTGTTTAACATGAGTAGCTAAATTATTCGTGTTTTTGCTTAGATCTATGAAACCTAGTTGTTGATTATTTTTAGGTTGTCTCTTATCTTAATTGGTAGACATTAGATTAAGGAAAATTGGCTTCTTCTTTAATTGTTGCGAGCTTGAACGTCCTAAATAGCAAAAAATCCTTAGAGTGCACTTAGGCCATTCGTTGTGTTTATTGCGTGAATTATAGCTTAAGGATAGTAGAGTATTCGAGGGAGATACCATTGTACTTACCGATCCTGAGTAGTCTAGAGGAGAGTTGCAATTCATAGAACTAGGGATTTAGGCACCACCCTACGACCAAACAGAATACAACAAACCAATTAAGATAAAGGAAGTGATAATTCAACCAACCAATAAGAGATAACTAGGGAGTAATAACATCTAAGTAAACACATCTTTAATCATCATACGAGCACATCTACAATTAGCATAATCTATCCATTAGTTAATTAGTAAAAGTAGTAGAAATCGGTAAAAGTACCACCCCGAGATATGCACCTTTGCTTTCTAAAAGACCATAAAAAGAATCTCCCTCAACCCCACCTTCTCGTCATATATCTCTTTCTAGCATTCCTATTCCCCTAGAGAATGAAATCAATCCCCTGGGCTTATCACTTACTACACTACAACGATTAGGTTCACTGCCTAGAGGTTTGAAAAACTTGCTTGTAGAAAAGGAAGTCTTCTCAACCCCGAACCCTTCGTATCAAATGCATTTTTTAACGGTGATTTATCGGAGACTATCTACATGCATCAGCCTCCTGGGTTTGTTGTTTCTCATTACCCTCACCATGTTTGTCTTTTGCAAAGATCTCTATATGGCCTGAAACAGGCACCTCGTGCATGGTTTCAAGGGTTTGCTGGTTATGCTACACGGGTCAAATTTTACCACAGTCGTTTTGATTCATTATTGTTTATTTATCGACAGGGGTCAGAGGTTACTTATCTACTGATATATGTGGATGATATTATTCTTACAGCTTCATCGACTGCACTTCTTCAGCAGATCATTACATCTTTACACAGTGAGATTGACATGACTGATCTCGGGGCACTTAACTACTTCTTGGGTATCACTGCTACTCGTCATTCTACATGTTTATTTATATCCTAGCGAAAGTATGTTATTGAGCTCCGTAAGCGTGCTCACATGGTTCATTGCAACCCTTCTCGGACACCAGTTAATACGGAGTCCAAACTGTGTCCCGAGGGGGCACCTGTTCAGGATCTGTCTTATGTAGTTCAACAAATTTGCCTTTATATGCATGATCCGCGGGAGCTACATCTTGCTGCTCTCAAGCAGATATTACGATATGTACAAAGGACATTGGATTTTGGTCTACACTTATATGCATCTCCCACCACTTCTCTTGTTGCTTATACATATGTTGGTTGGGTAGGTTGCCCTTCTACATGAAGGTCCACTTCAGGTTATTGTATATTTTTGGGGAATAATTTACTCTCTTGGTCCTCTAAGCGACAACCAACCATCTCTTGTTCTATTGTTGAGGCCGAATACTAGGGTGTTGCCAATGTTGCTGCTGAAAATGCATAGCTCCGTAATCTGCTCCGTGAGTTACATTCACCTCTTTTGTCTGCAACCCTTGTTTACTGCGATAACGTCAGTGCCATTTATATGTCTGCCAACCCTGTTCAGCATCAACAGAGGAAACATATAGAGATTGACATACATTTCGTCCATGATATGGTTACCGCAAGTCAAGTTTGAGTTCTACATGTCCCGTCCCGTTACCAGTACGCGGATATCTTCACCAAATGATTGCCTTCCACTTTGTTTGAAGAGTTTCGCTCTAGTTTGAGCGTCCGACCTACTCCAGCTCCAACTACGAGGGAGTGTTAGTCGATATATTGTTTTAGTGTCTATGTTGTAATTGTTGGGTTTTACTATTTATAACAATTATATAAAACACATAAACATCATCAAAGCATGAAGCGAAAGTAACATAATAATACTTGTAAAGAATTAACCGAATTAAAAGTATATGCGTATCTTTTGCGAATCAAGCAACACAACTAACAAAGAACCAAGGAAACCATAAGCCCTAAAACTAGGGTTTATACAATTCGAGTATACCCTAGTCGATTACCCAGAAATTCCCAAACACAAGTGTGTTTGTCCTTTGTTCTTGTACACACGTATTAGTAGCGAGTTAATGTGAAAAGCTAGGTTGTTGATCACAAACAAACCAAACACATATGTTTTGAGCTTGGAAAAATCGACCCTAAAGGTTTAGGGTGGAATTGATTGGCCAAGGCACAAAAGAGAGGAAAAGGAGAAGAGAAATTAGGTTTCCAAGTCACCAAGATTAGTTTAGAATGAATACAAGGGGTTTGTATTTATAGTTAAACAATCTTGGAGTCCAAGTTAGGGTAGGAATACCCTAGCCCATATGGTTTGACTAGTTTTAGGATCCCCTATGGGTTCTAGAACCTTCTCGTTCACTAATTTCATATTTGGTCCTTTAACTTGTTATTTAACGACCGTTAACCAAACCTCGTTAAATACAAACTCTCGTTAAGTGTTTTATTCGTGATTAAATAATTAAATACAATATTTTATATATTAATTATTCTAACATTAATTCTCATACGTAATACGTGCAATCCTGAAGTCTCGTGTTCAAATCCAGTCACATGTATATTAAAAGTATCCATAAACCTTTTAGCTCCTACTTGGATATTTCTTAATATAGTAATGACATTGGTTTAGTCTAGCTTAACACGCCAATGTCTCCAAATCGAACCGAGTATGGTCTTCTAGAAAAACCACTAATGATTCATCATTTTTACTTATCTTTTTGCTACTAATTCTACATTAACTATGGATATGGATCAACTCACTCCATAAGTTAACATTATGTTTCTCGCTACATATGATTGAACAACATTACCAAATCATTTGAATGTATTCCAGAAAGATCTTGGGTATGGCCATACAAACATCTTGTCAACCCTACGAGGTTCCCAAAATAGTATTATGCCTTGAAACAAATTCAAAGGAACAAATTCTCTTGACTACAAGCAAAACTCATGAACATTGCAACACTTTACACTTCTGAAAACAGCCCTTATTACTACCAGTTACGGATAGTGTTAGACTATTTCACACAAGTGTACTACATTCGTAAAAGTTATTTGGTATCTCAAGTCTGAGGATAAACATTTCATGATTTACTTAATGATAAAGATCCATAAAGTACAATCATTTTTTTTGAACAAGTGCAATCATGTTAAGTTTAGATCTATCCTATATTCAATTCATTAAATATCATGTGAATCTAGCATGTCCCACGCATCAATATACTTAAGTATATTCTACCCAAACTCATATTTGTCTTAGTTCAATGACATTCCTACATCATTGATCGACAACAAACTATTTAGAATAACATAAGTCATTCACGGATTAAACATGCAAATATAGGATATAATATTAAGAAAACGAAAAAATAGTCATAACCAATATTTTATTTCTTTAAAGTAATATTCGTTCATAACATCCCTTATCCAAATACTAATCACAGATTTGCATGAAACTACTAGCTAAAAGAAGTCCTATCCCATCAGCATGGTAAGTAAGCTTTTCCTTTGATAAAGGCTTCGAAAAGAGAGCATCTAGATTGTCATCCGAGTGAACTTTTAGTAGATTGATTTCTACTATGTCGATTTGCTCTTGAACATAGTGATATCGTCGAGGAAAATGTCTAGTGCCCTTCATGACTCCAGGCTCATTGGCAAATGTTATTGCAACAGAGTTGTCACAATACACATTTATAGGTAATTCGATTAAGGGCATAACTTCAAGTCCCAAAATGAATTTCCTAATCCAAACAGCTTCCATCACAGCCTCTGAAGTAGCTATGTACTCAGCTTATGTAATAGACATTGTAGTCGTACTTTGCTTCTTGCTCTTCCAGTCTACTGCTCCTCCATTAACGACAAAGACATATCCCGTCTGAGAATTCTTATCATCTTTATCAGTTTGGAAAGACGCATCGCAAAACCCTGTAACATCAAGTTCTGCATCTGGATTCCCACCATACACTAGAAACATGTCTTTAGTAGCCCTTAGATACTTAAGAATGTTCTTAATAGCATGCCAGTGCTTCTTACCTGGATTCTGTTGATATCGACTGGTGATATTCTGTGCAAACACCACATCAAGCTATGTACATCTTACCGCATACATGATAGATCCTACAGCCGAAGCATAAGGAACCTTTTTCATGTGTGCCACCTCAACAGGTGTTGGCGCGCATAGTTCACTACTTAAGCCATGTTCTGCTTGCATCAACAAATATCCCTTATTGGAATTTTTCATATTAATCTCTTCAATATTTTATCGATGTAAGTACTTTGACTTAATCCAATCAACCATCTTGATCTATCTCGATAGATCTTGATTCCTAGAATATATGCTGCTTCCCTAAATCATTCATAAAAAGCACTTTAAGTAAGACAAGTTGGGAGCTTTTCCATACCATAGTTCATATGGAGTCTTATCAACCTTCTTAGTTGGAACGATATTTAGAATGCGAACAATAATTTCTCAAGCATAATCCCAAAAGGATAAAGGAAGAGTTGTAAGATTAAACATTGATCGCACCATGTCCAACAATGTACGATTTCTTCTCTTATATACACCATTTATTGTGGAGTATATGGAGAAGTGAGCTGCTGGACAATCCCACACTCAGCAAGATAATATTTAAACTCTTGGCTTAGGTATTCACCACCTCTATCGGATCGAAGAGCTTTAATCTTCTTTCCTAGTTTCAATTCTACTTTATGCTTGAAAATCGTAAATGTTTCAAAGACTTCATGTTTATGTTTAAGCAAATAAACATAACCATAACGACTGAAATCATCCGTAAAGGTTAAGAAGTAGCTAGCACCCTTCTTTGACACATGTCTTAGTGGTACACATACGTCAGTATGTATCACACCAAGTAGATCAGAAGCCCTTTCTAAATGATTTGCAAAAGGTTTCTCGGTCATCTTCCCAAATATGCAAGACTCACAATTAACAAATGATTCATTAATGATATTTTGCAAAAGCCCATTATGTTGCAGCTTTTGCATGCGTTTCTTGCCTATGTGAGCAATTCTACAATGCCAATGATATGAAGAATCCAAGTCACTTTTGGTTCTTTTATTATTGATGCTGAAAACAGAATTATTTTTATCAATCACATTATCGTGCATATCAATCTCAAATACTGAAATAACATTAAAGTAAAAAACACCATTTAAAGAAACTGAAATTCCATAATCAGTAAATTTATGAATAAAACCAATATCTTTCAACAAGAAAACAGAAACAGCACCCCTAATAATAGAAGGTGAGTAATGACAATTTTTCAAAGACAGTACTAAGCCTGATGGCAAAACTAAATCAAATGTGCCTATAGCTTCAACGACTGCATGTGCTCCATTACCTATGTGCAGGTATTGTTGTCCATAGGCGAGTTTCCTTGCATCTCTAACTCCCTGCAGTGGATTGCAAATACCACATCCAGTATCATATACCCAGGAATTTATTTTATGAGGAAATGCAAATAATTCTATCATAAAAAAGAGTACCTGAAGTGCTGGCAACACTACCAGCATTCTTACACCTCTTTGTTTGCAACTCATCGAGATAGAGCGGACAATTCCTCTTCCAATGTCATACCTTCATGCAGTGATGACAAGCCTGATCATTCTTAGGATTCTCTTTCTTCTTAGGAGGGTATTTCTTAGGTTCTCTTTGATAAGCCATAACTTGCTTTCCCTTATCAGCCTTTCCCTTTCCTTTAACCTTCTTGTTCGCTTGCGGTCTTGGCTTAGTGATCTTACCCTTTTGAATAGCAAGTACCTGAGGTGTAGGAGCCTTTTTCAGCAAACCTTTTTCATAGTCAATGAGCATTGCATGCAACTCACTAGTTGTCTTCCCCGGGTAATGCATATTAAAATTGCGAACAAAACCATCAAATTCCTAATTAAGAGATTGTTGTTCCCATTTCACAATCGTATAAAAACAATAAAACAACTAATTGTGAATAATGACTGAAAAGATGCAAGTAAAAACACACTGATTAATTTTCAATGTTTATATTCTTTATTAGAAATGAATCAGAAAGAATACATTACCCAAGTACTTACGGAATAGTACTTAGGATTGAAACGACAAGTATGGTGTGACTCCTCACTAAGTTTAGGCTAAGTCTAAGCACAAATACACAGGAACCACTAAGCTATCTCAGGGACATAGTTGTATTTGGAGGAGTGAAAGATGGCTTGTGTGTGTGTTTTACAATTAATGCACAAGCTTAAATCTTTCACTCCATCTCTTATGCTATTTATACAAGTATGGTTTTAACTCTATCCTAGAAGACAAACTGACAGGTTACAGAAGACAAAATACTAATGTATTTTATCTCTGTTTATAATGGCTATTTAGGGTGTAAGTGACAAGGCTGTTTTCTTCTTGTCAGTGATGACACTGAGCCTGATAGTTAACGATTCAGGGAAAGTTTGACTTTGGTTGATAAGGACTTCGTCTTATTTGTTCAAACTTATCCCGCATTGTCCCGCTTATTCTTCAGTCTTCATAGCCTTCAATATTCATCTTTAGTTTGTCTTCAGTGGTAGTAGTTGGTGAGGAGTTTCGGGATTCAGTGAGTTATTGTCACCTCACGAATCCACCATTTTTCTTGACTCAGTCTTCACCCCTTAAGTTTTACTGAGTGGAGGAGAGACTGAGACTTCTTTGTCTCTTACTGAGTATCCTAAAGACAGCTCACTGAGTGACTATGTGCTCAGTGACTTGCTAGTGTTTAAGGGACTAAACACTTAGGGTATTTTCTATTCAAATCCTAGACTTAAGGGGTTTGGGTATTCACTGAAGCCAAAAGTCTCCCCCTATTTGGATATACAAATAGCCTAAGTGTTTGATCAGTGTAAGTGAGCAAATTGCTTATTCTTACACTAAATGTACTAATGAACATAATAAGGAACACTTAATATTTTAACAAAACGTACATCGTTTATTGATCAGATTAAATAGTTCCTATCACTAGTACAAAAGATAAATGATAAAGCATATGATGATGTCAATCAAGATGGATTCCCAGTGCTTCTAGCTTTGGCTTCTTGGCGAGGAGTGTTGCTTTGTCAGGGTGCTCTCTTATCTTGGCATTCAAGTCAGTGCAGAACCTGATATTTTCAGCAGTTTGGATTTGAGAGGCCACTAGTAGGTAGCTTGCCATTGTAGCTACACCCTCCTGATCAATGTCACTCTACCTTTGGAATGTTGGGTTCCCATAGATATCAATAAAGAAAAGTCCTCTCTCGGGCTTTTCTATAACTAAACAATTCACAAACTTAACCCCTTCAGGCAACTCCCTGTTATAGTCAAAGCCAGATACATTGACTTCAGATTCAGATTCAACCCTTTTCCTCTTACCTTGGGTTGGCTAATGTTGAGATCCTTGAGCTGCAGTAAGAGCTGGCTGTATCCCAAGTTGTGCTGTTGCATCCCTTAGTCGTTCATAACGCTTGCAGAGGGATTTTATCAGTTCCTTGACCACTGCATTTTGCTTCTTTCTATAATGGGACCAAGCTCATCAAGTTCAGTGATCCCAAAGTCAGTGAACTTCAAAGGATCATGAACCTCAAAATGTCATTTATCATCCCCCCTCTAGACATTCATTGCTAGTGGTTTGGATTTGGGGATGATTTTCACATTAGTGATTTTCTCAGGTAGCTTTCTGCTTGTCATGGTCCATTTGTAGTGATTTATCCTTTCTTGCCTGATTGCAGCAGCCTTCTTGTTCTTTTCATCTAGCCCTTTTCTCATAGCAGCCATTTCATCATTCTGAGCATCTTTGAACTGTTGGCCTGCCTGTCCCTTTTCAAGCTTTTTAGGATCAATTCCAATCTTTTCAGCTTCTTCTGCCACTACTTTAATCAATGCATCCTTACTTCTTTGCTCTTCCTCAGCCTGTTTCTTGAGTCTTTCTTCTTTTTCAAGATATGCAGTTAGCTATTCTGGACTGAGATTGTACGTTTTGCCTTGAATTTCATAGATGATTTTTATGATGGCTTTGCCTTTATCCTGAGCTGATGAAGAAGAGGATACTAGTGGGGGTGTTGTTGTGATTATTGGTGTTGTTGTTGTTGTTGTCATTGTTACTGAGGTTGGTGTTCCTGATGGTGGGATGGATGAGATAGGTGTTGCTGATACAGGTTGAGCTGGCTCCCCCTCAGTGTGAGAAGGAGTCTCTTCAGTGGCTCTCTCCCCCTCAACTGTTGCTGCAACGTCAGTGAGAGCAAGAGTTATTTGAGATACTGAGGGAGAGGGAGCTGATTGACCTTTAAAGGCTTGATATATCTCCGAGACCATGGTCTTGATGTCAGATGTATCATGTTGAAGACTTGTGACCTTTTCAACAAGATTGGCCTGAGATAATTCCAATGCTGTTATTCCAGGCCCGAGATTCCAGGCCATAGAAGATGATGATTTAGCCAGATCAGTAACTTTAGCATCCCGTGAGCCTAGGGTTGATTGAAGAGACTGTATTGAAGACTGAAGACCCTGAACATTTGCAGAGTTGAGCATGTTGGCCAGTTCAGTGAGACTGGATGAATTCTTCATGTAGACCTTAGTAGCCTCGAGCACTTTGGAGTATATCATTAACCTCAGCAACAGTCAGTAAACCGGTGGGGGTGATGGGTTCCATATCAGCGGGTGACTTTTTTCCCTTTGAGTCTTTGTCCCCCTGTGACCCCTCAGACACTGATGGGTTTTTCCTAGTGCCTTCGCCGGAGTCAGGATTGGTTGTGAGGGACCCATGACCTGGAAGACAGAAGGATAAAGAGACATATATTCTTATATTAAATTGGTATGTTTACCAACCTAGGACATTAAGTAACTGAAATACTTATAGCATTTAGTTACTCATTCAATGCTCAATATCCAGTGTCAGGGACTCTGAATGAGTCTTACTCATTCAGTGAGAAGATGATTTACGGGTTTTGTTTAGGGATCAGGGACCATTTCAGGGAAAACTTGTAGAGATTAGGATTGATTTTCAGGTTGCTGACTTTCAATGTCGAGCATAGCCACTGATGAAATGATGTGCTCCCTGATGAAATGATATCTAATATCAATGTGTTTGGTTCTTTGGTGAAGGACAGGGTTGTTGGAGATTGCAATAGTACTGGTGTTATCACAGAAGATGGGTACCATTTTGTAATGGATGTTATAGTCACTGAGTTGACTTTTTATCCATAATACAATTGCACAACATCAAGCAGCTGCCACATATTCAGCTTCAGCTGAAGACATAGCCACTGATTGTTGCTTTTTAGCACTCCAACAAACCAGCTTTCCTCTAAGAAATTGACAGGACCCTGAGGTACTTTTTCTGTCCATGTTGCAGCGTGCATAATCAGAGTCAGAATATCCTTTGAGGTCAAACCCTGAGCATTTTGGATTGTAAGGTCCAAGGCTTGGAGTTCCCTTCAGGTATCTGAGGATTCTTTTGGCTGCAGTGAGATGGGATTCTTTAGGATTGGACTGATATCTTGCTATTAGACATACTGAGAATTGTATGTCAGGTCTGGAAGAAGTTAGATACATCAGTGATCCTACAATCCCTCTGAAATGAGTTTGATTGACTGATTTATTAGTGAGATCAGGTCCAAGGTTATTTGGAGGGACCATTGGTGTCTTCACTGAAGCACAATCAGAGATCTCATATTTCTTCAAGAGATTTCTGGTATATTTCTCTTGACTGATGGTGATTCCTTTATCAGTTTACCTGATTTGTAGTCCAAGGAAGTAAGTGAGTTCACCCATCATGCTCATTTCAAATTTCTTGGTCATCAGTTTCTCAAACTGTTTGTAAAGAGCATAATTTGTCAAGCCAAAGATGATGTCATCAACATACACTTGGACTAATATCACATCTTGTTTTGTCCTATAGATAAACAGTGTGGTGTTTATCTTTCCTCTGAAAAAACTTGTTTTGAATCAGGAAGGCTGAGAGAGTTTCATACCATGCTATGGGAGCTTGTTTAAGTCCATATAGGGCTTTGTCGAGCTTGCATACACAGTCAGGATATTCACTACTCTCAAAGCCAGGAGGTTGCTGAACATACACATCTTCCTTGAGTTCACCATTCAGGAATGCACTTTTTACATCCATTTGGTAAACTTTGAAGTTCATGTAAGTTGCAAATGCAAGGAAGATCCTAATGGCTTCCATTCTTGCAACAGGAGCAAATGTCTCATCATAGTCAATGCCTTCTTGTTGATTTTAACCTTTGGCTACAAGTCTAGCTTTGTTTTTATACAGTGTCGTTTTCATCAGTTTTGTTTTTGAAAACCCACTTCATTCCTATGACAATGACATCCTGAGGACATTTGATCAAGGTCATGACCTTGTTTTTATCAAATTGTTGAAGTTTTTCTTGCATAGCCTGAACCCAGCTTGGATGTTTTAGCACTTCAGTGACACTTTTGGGTTCTATTTCTGATAGAAAATCAGCATATAGACATTCATTGGCTGAAGCTTCTGTTAACTTTGTAGTCATGCTTCTAGTGAGCATGCCTTCAGTGGGTTCACTAATGATGTTCACAAGCTCAATGTCTTGAGATCTTGTCCACTTACTTTGTGGTCTAGGATATGAGCTTGATGAGCTCACTTGAACCTCAGAAATGGGTTCAGGTGCTGGAGCCACAGAATCATTTAGATCATCTGTTGAGATGATTTGTTCAGGTTGGGGTTCTTGAATCACAGGTTTCTGAACATTTGGTTCAGTATTACCTATCCCAGTAGGGACTGGTTGATTATCAATGAATTCACTGATAGTTGGTTGAGGAAGGTTATGGGGTAAGACATAGTATGAGATATCAGCATCAACTTGATATGATGAATTGATTTCAGTGTTGAACTCATCAGGAGGGTATCTTGATGAGTCATCAATTCCTATTTCCTCCATTGAGGTATTGGTGAATCTGATGCTTTCTGAACTTTCGTCAAAGGTGACATGAAAGGTTTCCTCAACTTGTTGTCTTCTGGTGTTAAACACCCTGAAGGCTTTAGAGATCAGTGAGTAACCCAAGAAATATCCATCATCAGCTTTTGCATCAAATTTGCCTAAGTAATCCTTGTGATTTTGAATGAACACAGGACACCCAAACACATGAAAGTAGCTGACATCAAGAAGTCTTCCTTTGAAGATCTCATATGGGGTTTTCTTATGTCTTTTGATAATGATTGACTTGTTTTGAGTGCAACAGGCTGTTTTAACTGCTTCAGTCCAGAAGTGCTTTGAGAGTGCTGAGCCATTTAACATAGTTCTGGCTGCCTCAATGAGAGTTATGTTTTTCCTTTCAGCTAACCCATTTTGTTCAGGGGTGTAAGGAGATGAAAATTTTTTGGAAATTCCTTTTTCATCACAGAAACTCTCAAGCTCTTGATTTTTGAACTCAGTACCATTGTCAGTTCTGATTTGTTTAACATTAATGTCATTCTAATTTTCAATCTTCCTGATGAATGACATTAAGGTTTCAGCTGCCTGAGTCTTTTTTTAAAGAAAGTATACCCAAGTGTATCTTGAGAACTCATCAACAATGACAAATGTATACTTCTCATGCTGGATTGATCTTGGACTGACTGATCCAAAGAGATCCATGTGCAGGAGGTGAAGGCAACTTTTGATAGAGAAATTTTGTTTTGTTTTGAATGATGATCTGTGGTGTTTGCCTTTTTCACAGGCTGAGCTTGGTTTGTCTTTTGCAAAAACCAGTTATGGTAAACCAAGGACTTTGTTTTGTTTTGCCAAGTTGTTGATATTTTTGAAGTTTAAGTGAGAGAGTCTCTTGTGCCACAGCCAGTTGATAGTTTCAGTGGCTTTGGCAAAGAGACAAGTTCCATTATGGGAGAATGTTGACATGTCTAACACATATACATCATCTCTCCTAGGAGCAATCAAAACAACTTCTTTGTTGGCATTGAAAATAGTAACTCGTTTATCATTGAACTGTACTATGTACTTAGCATCACAAAACTGACTGACACTGATGAGATTGTATTTCTGACCATTGACATAAGCTATTCTAGAGAAAACTATTTCATTGCAGTTTACTGAACCATAACCTTCAGTGGGACATGATGAGTTATCACCAAATACTACCTTGGGTCCTGGTTCCTTTACATAGTTGTGCAGATACTCCTTAACGCTAGTCATGCTTCTTGAGCATCCACTATCTAGATGCCAAATAGGCTCCCTGGCGTGTCTCTGCACAAATAGTAAACCGAATTAGTTTCTCTTGATGACCCACATACTAGTGGGATTGGGTCTCATGGTCTGTTTGAACTTAGCAATTGATTCATGGTCAGTGGTTGAGTGAAGTGTGCTACCACATGTTTTGCATTTGCTTACTGAGGAAGGCTCAGTGATGCGGGGTTGTTTTGAACTTCTCTTTGCCTGGATGACTCTATCATGCTGAGATGTCTCATGAGCTGGATTTCCACATATATCACAGCAGGAGTTCATGAGACAGTCATCAGGAAGATGATCATTATAGCCATAATGTGGGCAAGGAGGAAAAGGTTTAGCTTTAGGTCTTTGACCCTGCTTTGAGGATGAAGCATACTGATGACCGGAATTGGTATGAGTTACTTTACTAAGTGAAATTACATACTGTAAGTGGTTAGAAGTTTTGTGATCTTCCTTTTTGCAGATCATGCAAAAAAGGATTCTGTGAGTATCATCGTGGTATGTATTGGTATAATGGCACGATCATACCGCTTTGGGCTTGGTGTTAGATTTTGACCAAGATGAACTAGAGGAGGCTGACTTAGTTTCCTTTGATTGTTGAATCAGAGCTTTCTCAATGGAGTTCATTTTGTCGTAAACTTCCTCACAAGTTCATCGCTTTGGATTTGGTCTGCTTTAGGAATGAAGATGTTGAAGTCTCAGTGGGTACAGAGTCTTCTTGGGTTGGTTTTGTTGGTCTTTTCAGGATGGTTCTACCAAGTCCAGATCTTTCTTTTGGTGAGTAATGGTTGAATTGCAAGGGAGTACGCTCAGAGCTAGGTGTAGCACCCTGAAGAGGTTTCAGGGGTGGAAGTGGTTCTTGAGATTCGGCTTCAGACTCAGAGATGTGTTCAGTACTACTGGGCAAATCATGAAGTCCAAGCATGCTCTTAAGAGCTTGGATTTTAGGCTCAAGAATTCTTCCAGAATCGAAATTTGGAAGCTTACTATCAGGGTTTACCCTTTCAACCCAGTCATTGGACTTGGGAATTGACTCCATATTGGAGAGCATGCCAGCAGATACAAATGGTTTTGGACCTTGGTCTTTGTTGTGAGAATCAGGTAGATGATCTTCACCTATGATTCTCTTTTTGCTACTGGGGGCTCCAACAGCATCAAAGACTCTAGGATTCTTAGCAGTCCAACTTTCAATGATATCTTTTTCCTTTTTAATTTCTTCCTAATGAGCTTGATTTCTTTTAACTAGTTAGTGTTTTGAATTTGTAGTGTAATGACCTCAAGCTTGGCTTTTTTTAAAAGAAGCAGTTCATCCCTACACTTGTTTAATTCAAAACTTAACTTGTTGTATTTAGAAAAAGATTTAATCGTTGCTCTTCTACAAACTTAAGGTCAACATTCATATAGTTCATAAAGGACTCCGCCAATCAATCATCATCCATAAAAAGTAAAATATTTACCTTCTTCATTGTGATATTGACCCATTCTCCATTCCCCATGATTCTTCCCAATGTACTAGCTTTTCCTCTTCTGAGAGAGCCATCAGTGCTTTGACTTGCACCATTTCATCGTCTGAGGAGACTGGCTCTTCATCCCAGTCAAAGACTTCATCGACTAGGCCCTTGTTTTTACCCTGCACATATTTAACATTGTTTGTTGTTTCTGAGGGTGTGGCCTCAAGCAGTGCTAGCTTAGCTTTGGCTTTCCTATACTTGGCTTCAAAATAAACAGTTTTATTTTGATCAGATTTTTTTTAAATTTTTTGATGAGACTGATAGACTTTTGGTTAAAATTTGCTAAAGCCTGAGGACTGGTTTGACCCTGAGGGTTTGTAAGAGGGTTTAGAAATTATTTTTGAAAAACAGTCTTTGGCAAAATGACCTCTTTTGTGACACTTAAAACATTCAGTGTCCTCATTGGCTTTAGTATTTGAAAAACTTTTGTTTCTTCGTATAAACCTTTTAGAGTTAGCAAAGAGTGCCCTTTTCTGAGACTCAATATTTAAGTCGTTCAGTTACTCCTCTCTTGTTCTCTCATCATCCTCATCGTCTGAATTTTCCTGAAAATCTTGAACCACACTGTTAGAATAAAAAGCAGTTGATACTGGTGATGAAGTGATTGTCAGGGACTTCTTGACTTCTTAGACTTTTTTAAGTCAGGGTATCGTCTATTTATGATGTTATCCTCATAGACAAATTTCCCGTAGATTTCAGGAAGCTCAAGATTCTGAATGTGATTAGCATTCCTTAGTCCCTGAGAGAAATTCAGCCACTTTTCAGGAAGTCTGTTTACAAAACCAACATTGATTTCATTTTTGGACAACTTTACACCATCATTTGAGAGTTCATTTAACAAAGCTTTGTACCGGGTGTAAGTTTGAGACAAGTCTTTAGCCCTGAAGGTGTTATACTCAAGTTTCAGGTCCATAATCTTGTTTTCCTTGGTATCTGAGGGACTTTCATAGCTATGAACTAGGTCATTCCAAGTTTGTTTAGTTGTACTACAGCCAATGACATACTCCATGACATCATCAGGAAGACAAGATATGATGATGCTTTTGAGCCTTTGGTCCTGGTTGACCACTCTTCTCTCGTCCGGAGTCCACTGAGCTTCAGGTTTAGGCAAATCTTCAGCATTCTTTGGGATAAATGGACCTTCATTAATGCACTTAATGTAGTAAGGTTCCATCCAGTCAAATAGCAAAGCATTCGCCTTTTCCATTTGTTAAATTTGCCAACTTCTAGTCGAGGGAAACAAAGAAAGATAGGCTCCACCCTTTTTATCGACAAGTTGGGGCACATCGTTTTCAACCATTAGGATCCTGATTTAAAAACGTTTTTGAGCGGCTTAAAAAGGGTTTTATAATCAGCCTACTCTGATACCACTTGTTGTTCCCGTTTCACCATCATATTAAAACAATAAAACAACTAATTGTGAATAATGACTGAAAAGATGCAAGTAAAAACACACTGATTAAATTTCAACGTATATATTCTTTATTATAAATGAATCAGAAAGAATACATTACCCAAGTACTTGCGGAATAGTACTTGGGATTGAAACGACAAGTATGGTGTGACTCCTCACTAAGCTTAGGTTAAGTCTAAGCACAACTACACTGGAACCACTGAGCTATCTCAGGGACATAGTTGTATTTAGAGGAGTGAAAGATGGCTTGTGTGTGTGTTTTACAATTAATGCACAAGCTTAAATCTTTCACTCCATCTCTTATGCTATTTATACAAGTATGGTTTTAACTCTATCCTAGAGGACAAACTGACAGATTACAGAAGACAAAATACTGATGTATTTTGTCTCTGTTTACAATGGCTATTTAGGGTAAGTGACAAGGCTGCTTTCTTCTTGTTAGTGATGGCATTGAGCCTGATAGTTAATGATTCAGGGAAAGTTTGACTTTGGTTGATAAGGACTTCGTCTTATCTGTTCAAACTTATCCCGCATTGTCCCGCTTATTCTTCTCTTCATAGCCTTCTAGCCTTTTTAGTTTATTCTCAAGTAGTTGGTGAGGAGTTTTGGGATTCAAAGGAGTTATTGTCATCACCAATGAATCCACCATCTTCTTGACTCCTTCACCCCTTAAGTTCGCCTTACTGAGTGGAGAGACTTCTTCTTTGTCTCTTCGAAGTATCCCGAAGACACTCACGAGTGACTATGGCCAGTGACTTGTTAGTGATAAAGGGACTAAACACTTAGGGTATTTTCTATTCAAATCCTAGACTTAAGGGGTTTGGGTATTCACTGAACCCAACAGAGATCTGTTGATTAGGCGAATTTAGATATCTTGCGGGTAGTGATAGTTGAGCCTCCCAAGTTGATCCATGTAACTCATCAATTCCAAACAATGGGCACTCACAAGTTTACCATCCCCCTGTTTGCAACCGTGTAGAGCATCGATCAAATCATACAATTCAACAGCTGCAGGCTTTTCAAACAACCGAATAAGTTCGATGAGCATGTCCCTTGGGAAGTAATTTTCAAACTGTTTTGCAAGTTTGGAGTCATACTCACAAGCATAAGGCAGGCATCCTCATTATGCTTGTCATACTCAGTTTGCCATGTTACCCTTATTTTAGGAGTAGTATTAGCTTTCGGTTTAGGAGGACAAGGCATATTCAAATAATCTGATCTTTTGGCAACACGCAAGACTAATCTGAGTTGCCTATATCAGTCACTGAAATTAGCACTGTCAGTCAATTTTTCTCGATCAAACATAGATTTGAACGACAAACTTAGTGCATTAGTTTTAGGTTGAGCCATTTCTACAGAAGTAAAAGTTCAAAAGTTAGTACTTTCGATAATTTAACTTTTCAAGAAAGTAAAATACATTTGGTAAATATTCATATTAACCATAAATTTTTTCTTGAAATTAGGACCCAAATTGTCATAGTTCCACCACATCAGTTGATCTGCTAGTGATGGAAGTATTCAACACGTAATTGTCGAAGAACAATAATTGACAAACAAGTTTTCAATTCCTAGAAATTATGGGATTTACAATTTTGCCAAACCTTTATGGAAATGTAAGCATGTTTCACCACATCTTATGGCTTAAGTCATAGATCTCACTAACTAGCTTAATTAAGTTGTCTACTTTAAAAACTACAAATTTATTCCAGGTGAGGTCTCACACAACATGGAGATTTATCTTGTTATTGCAATCTAGTTAAGTTATCACATAAAATAAATTGCAACTTCAGGTGTTTTTTATTATTATATGGTATAAACTTAAATTCAAAGGGTATAATTTTTTTTTATGTGTAATCAAAACTTATGTATGAAGAAGCATGCATACATTTTCATAACATAAATTTTTTCAAAACTTTACGCATCAGTTTTTAAATTGCTAAGATTAAATTCTACAAAGTTTTAATCGAGACATTGAGAAACTTACAACTTTACCCTAAGATGCATATAATAGTTATACTAGGTAGCTTCAAGTATGATGCACAAAGTGACGAGAGAAGCAAAGCATATTAAAACTTTTCGAAGTCCAAATTTAATGCGGACCCTCCTTAAGCCCCTCACACAGTTTGTCATATTGGGTGAGCAGTTCTAACCATTTTGTACAGTCGCATCAATCGACCAAAAGTTCAAGATTTAATTCTTAGAAAATAAATCCAATTTCACCATTATTTAGTCCGGTTAATTTTCTATTCTCAAAATAACCCTTTTTACTTACAAACATGTCATAACAATATAAGCAAAAAAACAATTAATAAAAATAACCAACTCAAATAATATACATATAACTTAACAATTAACATATGTAAAACAAATAGCCACATGCATAATTTGTTCGATAAAACCTTAATAATCAGTTCTAGGTTTATAACCATGCATATATTAACTAGGGCTTTCACCTACAAAGGTAAGTGAGCCACATACATCGTCAAGTCGATTGCGTAAACCTTAGTTAATCATATACCATATTGCACATAATTGAATTATTAGATATATTGAGGTCTTCCTCAATTTAATATATATCAAACAAATTATATGTGAATTTACTTAACAATTAATCAAATCAAAACAATAATTCATGGCAAAACATGCATGTTCCACTATTGATTCCTCATAACAATTATAATCCTAAGATACGCATATAATCATGACACATAACAATTATTCATAATAACCACATAAAATATACATGTAATCCTAAGGTTTCTACAAGTTTTACAAAATAATAAACCTAATAAAACAATTATAGAGTAATCGACCCACATAAAAAAAATTAGGGTTTCAATTTTCAAAACCTTATAAACCACAAAGAACATGTAATAATCATCAAGATTCAATTTTTATGTGTTTCAATAATTAATTACAACGTATTAACGTCTCGTGATGCCACTGTTGAGTTTTACAATTTATAACAATTATATAAAACACATAAACATCATCAAAGCATGCAGCGGAAGTAATAGAATAATACTTGTAAAGAATTAACCGAATTAAAATTATATGATTCTTTGCATCACAACTAACAAAGAACCAAGGAAACCCTAAACCCTAAAACTAGGGTTTATGCAATTCGACTATACCCTAGTCGATTACCCAAAAATTCCTAAACACAAGTGTCTTTGTCCTTCGTTCTTGTACACACGTATTAGTAACGAGTTAATGTGAAAAGCTAGGTTCTTGATGACAAACAAACCAAACACTTATGTTTTGAGCTTGGAAAAATCGACTCTAAGGGTTTAGGGTGGAATTGATTGGCCAAGGCACAAAAGAGAGGAAAAGGAGAAGAGAAATTAGGTTTGCAAGTCACCAAGATTAGTTTAGAATGAATACAAGGGGTTTGTATTTATAGTTAAACAATCTTGGAGTCTAAGTTAGGGTAAGAATACCCTAGCCCATATGGCTCGACCGGTTTTAGGATCCCCTAGGGGTTCTAGACCCTTCTCGATCACTAATTTCATATTTGGTCATTTAACTTGTTATTTAACGACCGTTAACCAAATCTCGTTAAATACTAACTCTCGTTAAGTGTTTTATTCGTGATTAAATAATTAAATACAAAATTTTATATATTAATTATTATAACATTAATTGTCATACGTAATGTGTGCAATCTCGAAGTCTCGTATTCCGGTCACACGTATATTAAAAGTATCCATAAACCTTTGAGTAATATGGACTAATACTAGTTGTAGTGTTTATATTAACGTGAACTTATAAAATCATGTTTTAAACAAAACCTATATCGTAAGTTATCTTATTTTACAAACACAATTAAGCTTTCTATCGAAACAAATTAAGTTGACTTGAAAAAAGTGGTTTGGAAAAAACTAGATTAACTCCGTCAAAATTTAAGTTTGAACTATGTAAACATTAGAAAATGAGCATTTCGAAAAAATAAATAAAGCTAATTGCTACTTGACAAACAAACATTAAAAATCACAATGCTCAATGCTCACTGCTCATCGCTCCTAAATGCTCTAAAAAGCTCTGCGCCAAACACAACTAAACAAAACCTATATCGTAAGTTATCTTATTTTACAAACACAAAGTTCTTAAGCTTTCTACGAAACAAACCAAGTTAGACTTGAAAAAAATGGTTTGGACAAAACTAGATTAACTCAGTCAAAATTTAAGTTTGAACTATTTAAAAAATTATATTGATGTTTTCCAAACATAATTATAGCGTATTACGAACAACTGTAAGGTATCTCATACTCAAACACCTATTTTTCATTTTTGCACTTTATGTACAAAGCTTTTAGCTAGTCCGAGTACTTCGGGTGTAAGCAAAATAACAAATCAGTAACTCCAAATAATCTATATCTTTATTTAAAAAGAGAGAAAATATTAAAGAAATAAAAAGTAAATAAAGAAAAGAATAAAAAGGACAATAATTACTCAAAAACTAGGTCCCACATGCATTTTCTTTGAAACCAAACCCATAAAACACTTTTTATGTCTCTTCCTCTTCTAGTCTTTGGCTTGAAATCAATTTCAGAGTGTGCATATACGCGTTTGAAAAAACTTATTGTGGAAGTAAAGTATTAGACAAAGGAATAAGTCAATCAAAAAAGTCTTTGATACCACATTGCCGACATTTTCATAGTGTTTGGTACGTTATAAAGAGAGTATGAATGAAAAAGATCATTACGACGGAATCAAAATATAATGTTTGTTTACAATTATCAAACGCAATGACTCATTATATGGAATCACTAATTACATCAAAAACCATATTTTTCATTCATTAGGGGTCATTTGTTTTTTCTTTTCATTACATCTCGGAATGAAATCATATTTACATAAAAGCTTTTTTACTAACTATTCACCAAACAAAAAAATATATATCATCAAATGTTATTTTAGTCTATTTATTATCGATTACGCTCCATTTTATCATAATAACAAAACATGATTATAATCGTAATGCGTCATTCTATTACTTCATTTATTTCATTACGGCGTTCATTCTGTTTCGTCATACCAAACAGACCCAAGTTTGAAGTTTGATGCTTTGCATTTTATGTACAAAGCTTTTAGACCAACTACTTCGGGTGTAAGCAAAATAACAAATCACCCACTACAAATTAATTTACCTTTATTTAAAAAGAGAATAAAAATATTAAAGAAATGAAAAGTAAATAAAGAAAAGAATAAAAAGGACAATAATTACTCAAAAACTAGGTCCCACATGCATTTTCTTTGAAACCAAACCCATGAAACACTTTTTATGTGTCTTCCTCTTCTAGTCTTCTTCCTCAAAAAAACAAACTGATCATCACTCTTCCGATGACTTTTGTATGTCAGTATTTGACTTACAGTTTTTACTATACATTTAACGTTGACCATTTTCATATAATGGGTCTAAAAGCCAGCAAGTCTTCATCATCAACCAATAGTTATTATCCTATTATTCAGAGATCAAATTTTGTTCTTGAACTTGTGAGTATACTATACCCTTTTAATATTTGTTTATTTATATAATTGTATCTTCATGTTTACTACTAGTATGTGCCAAGAAGCATTAATAAACAACATGTATATTGTACAACTTTTTGTTGCTTAGTACTTATAGTTTAGTGTAACACTGTGTTTTCTAGTATCACTGTAAAGGAAAAGTAAAGAAAATGAAGTGAAATAAAAATGTTTTGTTCTCGAGTATCACTTAGTAGAAAAAGAAAAGGAAAGAGACTGAAAAAGAATGGTGATTTGGTTGATTTTGAAGTAAAATGTTTGCTCCCAAAATTGATTACTATTTTTTATTTATTTATTTTTTTTAACTTTTTCTTGCTAACAAACTAGAGAAATGAGCATAAAGTGTAAAATTATGTAAAAGTTAGTTAGAGGTTTGGTAGATTAGTTCTGTATGTAAAAGTTAAACGCTTCTCAAAAGTAATATTTTAAGAAAAATAGAAATGCTAAATGCTCCTTGCTAAACATACCATAGTGTTTTTTAAGCAACCACTAAGAGCTTCCACAATGGTGTGAGATGGGCTATGGCTATGGGTGGGAATGGGGAACCGGACTCACGGTTGCACCTTGGTCGACGTCTGAGAGACCGAGTGGAAAAGTGGTGCATCTGGTTGCTAATTGTGTGTTTGTGTGAGAGGTATATAATATAACGGTATATTATAGTGGAGTAAGTCAGTAAGTGGTTATTAGTGATGATGAAAGTGTTAGAGAAAGGAATGTGTCGCTGGGTAAAAGTGGTAGGATAGTGGTTGTGAAAGGAAGTCAACGAGTCGTTGGGTACAGGGACGGAACCGGGTGCTCAAAATTTTTTGAATAGTAATATAGAAACACATTACAATGGACCAGGTGCATTTAAGATGCATCTTGGAAAAATTGATGTTTTTTTCAAAAATTAACACTACATCTAAAAAATCCATAGGTGTCCCGGGACCCCGCAGGAACCCCCGGTTCCATCCCTGGTTGGGTAGTGGTCAAGTGACCACTGCGGATGCTCTGGTAGTGCACTAGTTATAGGGAAAATTGCACGAAAAAGTAACATACTTTATTGTTTATAACAATATATAACTTTGTTAACTTAACGGACTTTTATCTTAAGTACCTTGTATGTTATAAGTTTGTAACTAGTTACTAGCTCATTCTTATATATTGGCCGAAGTATATTACTTCAAACGGTAAAAAGACAAAAATATGTGAGTGAGTTTTTTCACAAGTTTTTCGTTTCTTTCAATAATTCTAATCGTTGTGTGTCATGTAATGTTTAGGTTCAAAATGCTGATGAAAATGTGTACCCATGTGATGTGGAGGCGACTCTGACCTTCATTTTACAAGAAAAAGATGTTGTAGTGTTGAATAATGATCAAGGATTTTCTGCTGAAAGCATTAAAGCACTTTGTGATGATGTTTGCAATATCAAAAACAAGGAACCTAGTGGTGATAGGTATATTGATAACAAAGGCATTGGTTTCAAATCTGTATTTCGTGTTAGTGATGCTCCGGAAATACATTCTAATGAGTTCAATATCAAGTTTAACATAAGTGACGGTTCGGCAACAACTGTTCCACCTCGTGATGTGAGTCCGTTTTGCAAGATTGTTGCTTCAGATAGTGATCCTGTGGATGAAAAACGTTGGAACACGTGCATGGTACTTCCAAAGAAAAATGAAGTGCTTGCAGTCGAGGATATAATTTCCATATTTCGTAGACTCCATCCGCACGTAATGCTATTCCTTCACCGGCTTAAATGTATCAAGCACATAGATCGTGTACGTGGTTCTTCTATAGTCATGAGAAAAGAAGTGGTTGGAGACAGCATGGTTAAGATATTTTCTAATAATGAAAAAACAACCTGGTTTATCAAAAAGTTTAGACTACCAGCGGGTCATGTCCGGCAGGATGTCCAAACAACTGAAATATCAATGGCATTCAAGTTAGAAGATTCAAATAACGGAAACTACACCCCAGATCTAAACCCACGACTTGTTTTTGCTTTTCTTCGTCCAATAGGGTATTCGGGTTTAGGTTTTATCATCCAAGCGGATTTTATTGTTTCCTCGTCAATGGAAGAAGTTGATGCAGATAGTCCATGGAACCAATGGCTACTATCTGAGTTTCCAAACGTGTTCGTGAGTGCTGAGCTGTCATTCTGTAGCCTTCCATGTTTTAGGGAGAATCCAGCAAGGGGTGTTACCATCTTTTTGAGCTTTGTTTCTCTTGGAGAGGGAGTTTACGGGTTTTTTTCTTCCCTTCCACGTATGATTATCTCCAAGTTGCGTGAGTCAAACTGTCTGCTTCTAGAAGGGGGCTGCAATGAGTGGGTCCGCCCATGTAAAGTAGTGAGAAACTGGACAGAACAAATCCGTTCTTTGTTGCCTGATAGTTTGTTAAGGAAGCGTCTCGATGTCGGTTACTTGAATAAAGATGTGGTTCTATCAGATTCATTGGCACAAACTTTAGGCATTGAAGAATGTGGACCCAAATTTCTTGTTCAAATTATGATATCTCTATGCCGGGCTGATTCTCTTAGATTATTGGGCGTCAGTTGGCTATCCTCTTGGCTGAATGTTTTGTTTTTGATGTTGGTTGATGAAGCCGAGTATGATGTTATAAGTGCTCTCAGACCCTTTCCGATTTTTCCTCTTTTAGATGGCGATTATGCATCAATTAGTGATGGTGAAATCTGGTTGCTTATGGCTGAGCCTGGTTTTGAAATGTTTGGGAACTTGTATCCGAGTCCGAAACTTAGAATAGTTGATCCCGACCTTTTAAGTGATCATCCTGAAAACGTAACCGAAATGCTTTACAAATTTGGGGTCCAGAGGTTATCTGCTCATGAAGTTCTTAAACTGCACATCTTACCGTCGATATGTGATGAAAAAGTGTCGACGGAAAGTACTGAGTTGATGATTGAGTACCTTTCATTTATAATGTATCATCTAGAATCAAGTTGCTCCAAATGCCGTGCGGAAAAGCAGCACATATTCTCACAGTTAAGTAACAATGCTTATATTTCCACAAATTATGGGTGCAAACGGCCTGTTGATGTGCCAATTCATTTCAGTGAAGAATTCGGGAATCCAGTTGATATGAACAAGCTGGTTGGTGGGACCAATATGAAATGGTGTGAAATTGATATCGGCTATCTGAAACACCCGGTTTGCAAATCCACGCCTAATGGAACATTGAAATGGAGAGAGTTTCTGCAGAAATTAGGAGTCACTGATTTTGTGCAAGTAGTTGAAGTTGAAAAGCGTGCTGACGGTGTAAAATATACTTCTCCGGAGTTAATGCATTTGTTGTCACATGTGACCACGCATGGTGATAGGGAAAAGAGTAAGTACCTGTTAAAGGTACTTAGTAAACTATGGGATGGTCATCTTAGTAACAAGCCTTATAAATCTTATGTTATAAGAATGCTTCATGATTATCCATGGATGGCTTCTGGTGTGGATGATCGACTTCACTTCCCTAAAGATTTGTTCCATCACTGTGGAGTGGTGCATATGCTTCTTGGTCACAGGGCACCATACACTGTTCCAAATGTTAGTACTTCGATTTTATTTCGTATGAAAAGTTGTAACCCTATGGAACTATAAGGTTATAATATCCTATACTTTTGTTGCTAAATAGGTGAGATCTGTGAAGTTTTCGAATGATATTGGCTTGAAGAAAACAGTCACTCTTGATGATGCGTTATCAATTATTGAAGTTTGGAGAGGATCTAAGAAACCTCACAGTGCCAGGTATCACTATTTCAGTTTTTCAGAAGTATATGTTTTTGTGCGTGTGTATGAATGGGGCAATTCGTTTTTTTTTCTATACTGCTTGTTAACCGTTTATAAATTTATCTTTACCAGCGTATCTCAGATGTCCAACTTCTACACATACTTATGTAAGAGGATGAGCACTTCGAAGCGAAAGATAGTCAAGAAATTGCATTCTCAAGCTTTCATATTTGTTCCTCACTCGTTTAGTTCCACGCATGAAGTGGTGTCTGGTTCGCTTTTATCTCCCAGTGAAGTGTATTGGCATGATTCTTTAGGTTCAATAGAACAAACAAAGTCAATTCAGTCTCTTTTCAATAAGATGTTATGCAATGTTTATCCCGGCCTCCATAATTTCTTTGTGAATGAGTTTGGAGTAGCCGAAAATCCTACTCTCCTTAGCTATCTGCAGTCTCTGCTACAGTTATCAACCGAGAGTTTGCCATCACAGGCAGCTAAAACAGTGAGTACAGTAATATAGTCATTTGTTTATGCATATACTCTTAGTGGCAAAGTACGAGTGTCTAAATGGGTTGACCAGTTGCTGTCAGGAAGCTGCAAAATAAAAATGTAGTTTTACTCTTAAATATACTTTGGGTGACTGTTAAAGTATGTGACCCGTTTTATTCTTAAATATACAGGTAGCTTTTTCTCATTGTTATTTTGTTTCACGTGTCAGTTTTTCCATGTTCTCATAAAATGGAGTGATGGATTAGACTCATGGGTTCTGAGTTCTGAAGATCTTGATTACATGAAGAAGAGTATGGAGAATATGAAGATCTTACCGACTGTACAAAATAAATGGGTATCCCTGCATCAATCATTTGGTCTCGTATGTTGGTGTGACGATGAGCAGCTAAGAAAAGAGTTCATGAACTTGAAAAATGTTCATTTTTTGAGTTTTGGGCAGCTTAGTACTGAAGAAAAGCAAATGCTTGGGGATAAGGTTTCTGTTTTATTACGGTGTCTGGGAATCCCTTCTCTTTCTGAGGTATTCACATTCGCTCTCCCTTACACACATACTAACACTTACCAAATATTCAAATATAAAATGTATGAGAACGAATTAAAAAGGACTTCCTGTATCATCATAAAATTTCTATATTGGTTTCTCTTGGTTCAACTTATATCTTTTGAAGACATTTTGTGCATATTCGTTATCCTATAATACTAGAACGAAACTAGAGGTAGTCATTTCAACCCATTTACTTATAAATGGGTTGATTTGTGTTACATTATTTGCCTAGCGGGTCAAATGGGTGAAATCAGAAAGGTTAGCTAAAAGTGAAACATGTCAGTTTGGTTGAACGGTTAAATGGGTTGAGAGTCGCCCAAAGTGTATCTTCAATGCTTACAGCCTCTTACATGATTTTACTTCAAAAAATATTATAATGTTTTTCTAATCGTTGTTAACGCATTACCTTTCCAAAAAGCTGATCGCGGGTCAACCCAACCTGTATGTTTAACACATTAACTATCCACAAAACTGATTGTTGAAACAACCCGTTTCAAGCTCGACTTGTTTGACCCATTTTGCAACCCACCCGCCCTGTCCATTTTTTTCAAACTTAACGAATATGTCACAGATGGTTTTGTGCTGCCAGTGACATTAGGGATAATTGTATATATGAAGTTGAAGTACTTTGTATCATTCGTCTATTTTATGGCTTCTGCAGGTTGTGACTCGTGAAGCAATATACTCTGGCCTGATGGATAATAGCTTTATAGCTTACTTCATAAACGGGGCTCTCCCCTATGCTCAACGCTACATTTATAGCTTCCATCGAAAAGAATATTCTGAATTCAAGAACCTAAAGATTGTCGTGGTGGAAAAGTTGTTCTACAAGAACGTCATAAAGAAACTTGGTATTGAATCCAATAAGCAGTTTGAGTGCAGTTGTCTTCTGCAGGACAACATCCTGTATGCAACTCCCGATTCTGATTCAGATTCGAATTCCCACTCGCTTTTATGGAGCTCGCTTTGTTGCCGGAGTTCCTGAATTGCCCTTAGCAAATTTCCTCCACCAGGTTTTAACAACAGAACCAGGTTACATAGAGGAGCAACTGGAGCTGTTTTCGATAAATAAGCAAAAACTATTGAAGCTCCCAAGTGAAGAATCCGAGTGGTCTATGTTCTCCATTTCATCGCCAGAAGAAGGTAAGCTTTCACCAACCACAAGTTCTGGTTTGTCATCGGAAGTTCCAAGTCCCGCAAAGTCTACATCTAAGAAGTTACCAAGAAGATCAAGAAGGAAACCTGTATCAAGTTATAAATATGCATCAAAGAAAAAAGAAGCTAATAGTGATCAAACAAGACATGATAAAGCTTCAGTCATCAGAAAAGAAGATGAATGTATGAAAGACCAATCAGGTTCCGGAACTTATAAGGATACAGTCTCTTCTGATATGAATGATGGATTTACTTCAAACGAGAGAGAGCCTGTCGCTTTAAATTCTGAAAAACGTGGTGAGAGATGGGCGAAGAAGGTTAAAGAAGGTAAGAATAATAACAAAAAAGAGGAATCAGCAAAGAAGATTATTGAGTGTATCAGGCGAGAAGAATTTGGGTTGGGTTCAGATATCTCAGCTACTGAGAAATATAGCATTCTGAAGAAGCAACATAGCCGTTTAGGCGAAGCACTACATTGTCTTTCTCAAGAGTTATATTCTCAGGACTCAAATTTTCTACTCGAACTCGTAAGTGCATCTAGTTAAACTCTTTCATGTTGCTTCTTTGGTTATGTTATGTTACACCGTGTTTTGCTAATATATAGGTTCGGAATGCTGATGAAAATATGTACCCGTGTGATGTTGAGCCAACTTTAACTTTCATTCTTCAAGAAACAGGAGTTATAGTCTTGAATAATGATCAAGGATTTTCTATCGAAACCATAAAAGCTCTTTGTAAGGTAGGCAATTCATCAAAGACGGAACCTAGTACTGGATATATTAGCAAAAAGGGCATTGGCTTCAAATCAGTATTCCGGGTATAGTATACTCTTTAATTTCTCAATGCATATGTTCCATCGTTTATCTTAGCTTCAGAACTTTGATGTTTTTTCTTAGAAGAATTCTTAATAATTTGATATGCGACCAGGTGACAGATGCTCCAGAAATCCATTCTAACGGGTTCCATATCAAGTTTGACATAAGCGACGGTCAAATTGGTTATGTTTTGCCAACAGTTGTTCCACCTTGTGACGTTGATTTGTTTAGCAAGTTGGGTTCTGGGGATAACGATCCAACGGATGAGACATGTTGGAAAACATGCATTGTGCTTCCCTTCAGATCAAAGAAAGATGAAGCTTTTCCTGTCGAGAAGTTAATCTCCATGTTTTCTAGCTTTCATCCATCCTTCTTGTTATTCCTTCACCACCTTAAATGTATCAAGTTCAGAAATATTCCAAATGATTCGCTCATTGTCATGAGGAAGCAAGTTGATAAAGACGGTATTGTGAATGTTTTTCTTGGAAAAGAGAAATTCACTTGGTTTGTCAAATCTCTTACACTACAAGCGGATCATATTTGCCATGATGTCCAAACAACTGAAATATCTGTGGCACTTGTGTTGGAGGATTTAGGTAATGGTAACTACATCTCGAAGCTCGACCAACAGCCTGTTTTTGCTTTATTTCCTTCAGGGAGTTATAGATTAAAATTTATCATCCAAGCGGATTTTATTGTTTCATCGTCAAGAAATGAAGTTGATGGACATAGTCCATGGAACCAATGGCTGTTACTAGAGATTCCAAATTTGTTGGTTACTGCTGAGCTGTCATTCTGTAGCCTTCCTTGTTTTAAAAAGAACCCGGCGAAGGGCGTTTCAGTCTTTATGAGCTTTATTCCTCTTGAAGGGGAAGTGCATGGTTTTTTTTCGCAGCTTCCACATATGATTATTTCTAAGCTGTGTAGTTCTAGCTGTCTGCTTCTACAAGGGGAAGATAACGAGTGGGTTCCGCCATGTAAAGTACTGCGTAACTGGACAGAACAAACTCGTTCTTTGTTGCCCGATAGACTGATAAGGGAGCATCTTGATGTTGGATACTTGCATAAAGATACACTTCTAACGGATTCCTTGGCACGGGCTTTAGGCATTGAAGAATGTGGACCCAAAGTTCTTATTCAAGTTATGGCATCTTTATGTCAGTCTGATTCTCTTAAATCAATGGAACTCAGTTGGCTATCCTCTTGGCTAAATGTTTTGTTTTTGATGTTGGTTAATGCAACCGAGTCTGATTTCATTAGTTCCGTAAGACAGTTACCAATGATACCTCTTTTAGATGGTAACTATGCATCATTTAATGAAGGTGCAATTTGGTTGCATACGGATCGCGAGCATGGTCTTGAAGCTTTTGGGAAGTTGTATTCCAAACTTCGGATTGTTACTCCTGCTCTTTTTAGTGTTCATGTTGAAAACATAACCGAAATGCTTTACAAAGTTGGGGTCCAGCGGTTATCTGCACACGAAGTTTTGAAAAAGCACGTCTTACCTGCTATTTGTGATGAAAAAGTTATGGTAGAAAGTACGGAATTGATGATTGAATACCTTTCTTTTATAATGTTTCATTTAGAATCGTCTTGTTGTTCTGAGTGTCTTGAAGAAAAGGAACACATTCTCTCACAGTTACGTAACAATGCTTTTGTTTCCACAAATCACGGGTGCAAACGACTTGCCAACGTCCCAATTCATTTCAGTAAACAATTCGGCAATCTAACTGATATGAGTAAGTTGGTGAGTGGCAGTGATATGCAATGGTTTGAGATTGACATCAGCTATCTGAAACACCAGGTATGCAAATCCTCACCTGAAGGAACATCGAAATGGAGAAGTTTCTTGCAGGATTTAGGAGTCACGGATTTTGTGAAAATAGTCAAAGTTGAAAAGCTTATTTCTGACATACCTCATACTGTTCTCAAGAACATGATGTTAGATGATGATTGTGTATCTTCAGGATCCATTGTCATAGATTATGATTCTCAAGAGTTAACACAATTATTATCACATGTTTCGTCGAATGGTAGTAAGGAAAAAGGTAAGTACCTTCTAAGGGTACTTGATGGACTATGGGATGATTATTTTAGTGATAAGATTACAGGCTTATGCGAAATTGATGGGCAGTTCAGGCCTTTTAAATCTTCACTTATAAAAATCCTTCATAGTTTTCGATGGTTGGCTTCTAGTATGGATGATCAACTTCACTTTTCTAAAGATGTGTTCCATAACTGCGAAACAGTGCGTTCCATTCTTGGTCACAGGGCACCATACAGCGTGCCAAAGGTTAGTAACTTAAGTTTTTCTATAGAGCCGATATCTTGGATGGATGAATACTTGTATTCAGTTACCCCTTACTTTTGTCGTTGTATAGGTTAAAAGTGTGAAGTTTTTGAATGATATTGGCTTGAAGCAAATGGTCACTCTTGATGATGCTTTATCAATTCTCGATGTGTGGAGAAGATCTAAGAAACCTTTTAGGGCCAGGTATCATTGGTTCAATCCTTCAGTACTATAGTTTGTTTAAGTCTGTTTTGCATTTGACATACTTGATAACCATTTATAAAATTTCCATTACCAGCATATCTCAAATGTCCAAATTCTACACATACTTATGGAGTGAGATGAGCATCTCAAAGCAGAAGATAGTTGAGACTTTGCATTCTCAAGCTTTTATATTTGTTCCTAGCTCGGTTGGTTCCACAAGTGAAGTTCTATCTGGTTTATTATTATCTCCCAGTGAAGTATATTGGCATGATTCTATCATTTCTTCAGTAGAACAAACCAAGTCAACCAAACCGCAGCTTTACGAATACATCTTGATGTTATGCAATGTTTATCCCGATCTCCGTCATTTCTTTGTACGTGAGTTTGGAGTAGCTGAGAATCCTCCTCTTCTTTGCTATCTTCAGTTTTTGCTCCAATTATCTACCGAGAATTTGCCATCGCTGGCAGCTAAAACAGTAAGTACTATTTTATAGTTGATTGTAGTTCTAGTTTCTTTAACTATAGGAAACTTCTAAGTAATCCAACTTGTTTCCACCGTCCGTTTTTGCTAAAAAATGTGACTTTACTCATCAATTGACCATAATCTGAATGACCCGCTTTCATGATGATATTTAACTTTGTCCACAATTCTTTTGATTCACGTGTTAGGTTTTCCAAGTTTTTAAAAAATGGAGTGATGGATTAGACTCGGAGGTCTTGAGTTCTGATGATATCGACTACTTGAAGAAGAGTTTGAAGGAAAAGGAAACGAGGATCCTTCCAACTGTGCAAGACAAATGGGTTTCTTTGCATGAGTCCTTTGGTCACATATGCTGGTGCGATGATGAGCAGCTTGAAAAGGACTTCTTGGACTTGAGTAATGTTGAGTTTCTATATATGGGGGAGCTTACTAACGAAGAAAAACAGATGCTTCAGGATAAGGTTTCTGTTCTATTTCGGAGACTAGGAATCCCGTGTCTTTCTGAGGTACTCTCTTTTATACTCACTCAACAAAGACCTCACACTTTGGTAGTAAGTTTTTTTTATAGATTTGGCCCAATGAGTATTGCAAAGGACCTGTCTTTGCTTTACACTAGAGGTTTCAAGTTCAAAACAGGTCAATTTCTAGTGATGGTTGAAACTGGCCGAGCTGAGTTGTTTGACCCAGAAACACTTTTTTGTCAAGTCCCTAAAGTTTTTTTAATGGTTAAGGCGTTAGTTTTGATAACAATGACATTATTATTACATTAATAATCTGAATCCGAATCCACTTTTTTGACCCATTATGGATAAAAATCAAAACTGGAAACAACCCATATTTAAGTTAATGGGTCGAATCTTTCACCTATACATCAAGAACGCATAATTCGTGTTATGACTATCCGTGGAATCTTTTTAGACCCAATATTAAGTTGGGCTTAGGTCTAATAGATCTGATCGTGGGAATATTAAGTTGCATCACAAGCAGATTCGTATAAATGCATAATGTTTGATTGTTAATCACATAAGATATATTTAATGTTTGATTGTCAACATAGGAATTATCTATTTGTTGAGGTAATATCTATCTCCTGTGTGATATGATGTCATTGTGCAGGTTGTGACCCATGAAGTGATACAATATGGCCCGACAGATAGTAGTTATATGATTTCATTGGTGAGATGGGCTCTCCCATATGCTCAGCGTTACATTTATCGCATGCATCCAAATGAATATTCTCAACTCAAGCTATCTGGATTCAAAAACGTGAATTCTTTGAAAATTGTTGTGGTGGAGAAATTGTGCCAGAAGTATGTCATAAAGAGTTTTGGAATTGAATCAAAGGAGCGTGAATGCTGTTGTCTTCTACAAGACAACACCTTGTATGCAACGCACACAGCTGATTCTCACTCGCTTTTTATGGAGCTTTCTCAATTTTTACTTGTTGGGCTCCCTTTAGCAAATTTTCTTCACTTGATTACAACAATGACAAAATCAGGTTTCACAGAGGAGAAGATGGAGTTATTCGTGACAGATAGCCAAGAGCTGCCAAATCTCCCATGTGAAGAATTACAGTGGTCGTTAGTGTCCACATCATCACCAGAAGTGGAGCCGGCTACCACTAAGAAGTTTGCAAAAAACTTAAGTTGGCCACCTGTCCATTGGAAAACTACACCCGGGTTTGATGAAACAAAACTGGATGCTGCAGAAGGATTAGTTGAGAGTAACGGTGACTGGATCATAGATGAAAATCCAGACTCATCAATGCCCTTTGTAATCTTGGAAGATGATGAAGCTTTAAATGACCAATCAGATTCTGTTATTAATAAAGGAAAGAATATAGTTTCAGTTCCCCCGCAACATGTCAGAACTGGGAGGGAAGGAGAACGTGAGGCTTTCAGATACTTTTCTTCGACGCTTAGTGGCAAAAAGGTGAAATGGGTCAATGAGGTTAATGAATCCGGACTACCGTATGATATTCTTGTTGAAGGTAAGGATAAAAGCAAGGAATATATAGAAGTTAAATCAACTTCAGTGGCAAAGAAGGACTGGTTTTATTTAAGTATGAATGAGTGGAAATTTGCTGAAGAAAAAGGTGAATGTTTTAGCATTGCACGCGTTGTCTTATCAGATGGGAAATCGCCTGTGATTACTATTTATAGAAATCCGGCAAAATTATGTCAGAAAAAGAAGCTTCATGTGGCTTTACATCCGTCGAAGTAGTAAACTTGCGTCATGTATACACGTCAACGAAGGTGTTTGTAAGGCGTGGATGCTAATGGTGGTTTGGATACCTTACTAAAAACTACTTGGAGTTTGTTCAATTCTCCAACTCTCATATGTATGTATTAAAACATATATGTGTAATATGTATTAAAACATAGTATATTTTTCAATTAACACTTTATATCTTATCATCATTTGCCTTTAATAAATTCGTCCCAATAATTATACAAAATATTTATTTTGTTTTTGCGGTTGATTTTTCCCAAAGATTTCAAAAGATGTCTTGATTGGTTCTCGATGGCAATCTTACGATTGGTTCTCAAAGGATAAACAAACAAAACCCAAGCCTAAAATCCTAAAAGCAAAATTAAAAGCGAAACATAAAATAAAGATACGAGCTTGACTCCACCCTTATTTATTAGGTAATAGGTGTCTATCCCCACACTTAAAATTAAGTGTGAGTGGTAGTAGTGATACACACCAACATGGTGCAAGTATTTCACAGGAGAGGGAAATATTAATTGTAAATTATAGTTGAATTGAGGTTTCATTTCCCTCCTTACCTTGCCCCATTCGGTTGATAAATGAGATTGCTTGAACTCTTCTTCATGTGAATGCCAAATTTGTTGAGGAATGTTAAATGGACTCGTCGTGTGTTCTTTGATCCCCATAAATGATGAAAAAGGGTCTTCATCAAGCAACCTTAGTTCCTCTTCATTTTTCATTACATTAAAGGCATCATACTCCTCTTTCATGATAATATCCACTCGATCCACAAAATCTTCTTCACATTCATCAACCGAATCCTCCACATGGTCAACATCCCCGAACTCTGCAAATTCAGCTTCATGCGCATCATGAATACCTCTTCTCTTTGACTTATCCTATCAATTAAGCTATCCAAAAACTCTTCCTTTCATCCCATTCATCAATCCTCCTATTGTCGAACGGAGATTGGTTGCACCTATGGCTTTCAATAGATCCGCCTATGATTGTACGAATTTTGAACCTCCGTAATTGCTACTTCGTGGTTTTCGTAATTGTTACCTCCACCTACGAACACGAAACGGAGTTTTTGATAGATAGTGGATTTCTTGTCGAGTTTGGATACGATTTTGATAAAATCATAATCCATATGCTCTTCAGACCATACCCCACCAATAGTACGAGTTTTTGAATCTTCTACACCATTCATCATCAAGGAAACCAACAAGCTCTAAACGTTAATTGACGCAGAACCTTCTACACCACTTACCATCCATGATACCAACAAGCTTTGATGCCAATTGATGGAGAACGCGGAAACGAATTATGTTATCCCTAATCCAAGGGTTGATAACGAGGATTAAACCTCCATGGAATAAAACCCTAACAAAAGATGAACTCTTAAAAACCTTAGTTCGTTAATAATCAAGATCAAAAGATTAAAGTTACAAAACGCTAAGCCCTATATTTATAAGGGAAAGATTAAAATTGCAGCTTGATGTGTAACCAATCAAGTGGTTTCATTCAAGAGTGTTGATCAACAATAAGGTATTTTCTTTAATTATTGATAATTATGGGGCTAGGAACTTGGTGTCGAGAAAAATGGTCAATTACTTTAATTTTCCTATAGATAGTTGTTTGGTTGGAGGTCATGAGGTTTGTAAGATCGCGATATCTACTAGTAAATTCTATAAGGAGGATGTAATTTGTGATTTTGATGACATGGACGATAGTAATATTCGGTTGAGAAAATCATGGGGTTGCAAAGTTCAAGGTTTTTATGATTTAAAGCGTAATATCTACTTTTTATTATTGGAAGGAAAGATATTTGCGATGATTCCATCCAAAGACCAAGTGCATGTACCAATGGCCGATGTTAAGAACAAAGAAGAAATATTGAAGGTCGAGGTTGTTAATGAAAAAGTTGAGAACATCCAAGATCTTCAAAGTTACGAACAAGATGAAGACAAGATTTCAACTTTAGAAACAAATAAAGTTGGTGTTGGAAAATTTAGTGCACTTGTGGGATTATTTCACATCTGGTTTTGGGTAAGGAGGTACGGAGTGTACACCCATGTGGTCCCTGAACACCCTGACTCAAAGTGGTTTGTACTGCTAGTGTATTACATTAATGCTAGTGTAGTAACTCGATGGTTCCTACCGTAGTGTTATGGTTCCTGTTTCTAGTGTGATGGTTCCCGCTGTAGTGTTTGGTTCCCGCCGCTAGTGTAATTGGTTCCTGGCTGATAGTGTTGCAGTTGATTAATTTGTAACAACTTTGACTCATTCAATTGGTCGTTATGACCGCTATGACCACGTTTAATTAGTCATGTAACCACTATTTCTATGATAATGGAGGTTTATTATGGGTGATTAATTGGCCATTAATCATACATAATGTCCATTGATTAGTGTTGAGTGTTCTCTACTATAAATAGAGAGCTACATCTTCGCTAGACACCTAAAGATAAGCAATAATGTGAGAAACAAATATAATATAAACACAGGCCTGGTCGGGCCCACGGTATGGGCTACCAATGTTTCACGGATTTAAAGGTTTATACGATTAAAATGTCTAAGTTCGGGAGAAGCCACGGAAATCATACTAAAAAAAAAAAAAGGAGTGATTCATGTTAGTTAGGTGATTTCCCAAAAAGTTTACAAATAACTCGTGAAAACAAAGATTATTTACCCAAAGAGCTTGAATATGATTTTTTTTCTTGAAGAAGGAAAATTATTTGGGACTAATTAATCAAAGATCGGGTTCACGTGTTGACTTGTGGGAGTGTGGAAAGTGACTGAAGATTAAAGAGGTTAGTCAAAAGTTAAGTGTTTACCCTAGGAGCAAAATAAAACATGAGAACTCGGGGTCGAGTTCGTTGCAAGTGAGAGGGAATGATGAGGATAAGATTTGAGGGTTTGTTGGAGTTTTTTATTTATACTATAGTATTTTGTTTAGTCAGGAGTTTTTTCATTACCACATAATGGAAATATTATGTTTGTTTACAATTATCAAATGCAATGACTTATTACATGAAATCACCAATTACATTAAAAACCACAATTTTCATTCATCAGGGGTAATTATTTTATTTATTATTATATTTTTTATTTATTTTTTTTTAAATCTTGGAATGAAATCATATTTACATAAAAGCCCTTTTACTATCTATTCACCAAACAAAAAAATATATAATCAAAGGTTATTTTAGTCTATTTATTATCGATTACGTTCCATTTTATCATAATAACCAAACATGATTATAACCGTAATGCGTCATTTCATTACTTCATTTATTCCATTACGACGTTCATTACATTCCGTCACTACTTTATTCCGTCATACCAAACAGACCCAAGTTTGAAGTTCGATGCTTTGCTATTTATAAGTGCTTGAATGGATGCGAGACCAGGTACTATAGGCATTTTCAAATATTAATTGGCTTCATTCAAAACTTTGACGTTTCAATATTTTGGGCCCCTGCGGTAATCGGCAAAACGCATGATCAATCCGGACCTGATAATAATATAGAGATTTAAGATCATTTGAGGACAAAAACTTTTTTACATACTAATGGATGAATCTCCACCCTTCATTTTTATTAGATCCAATGGATGCATTAATCCCAACCAAAAAAAACCCACTTTCTTCCTTTTCAAATATAAATATTTCAAAACCGTAATCGCCGTTTAAATATACCATTACGACGAGATTTAATTATCTTTCTATAGATAGGCACTTTGATATAGTTCGACATTTTTTCGTGTTTTCACGCTTTTTTATTTTTCGTTTTTTTCACGTTACTAAAATTTGCATGAAAAAATCATATATGATTTAACACTATTTTGAATACCACATGTGATACTAGTGATAAATCATATATGATAAATCACATGATATTAGTGTTAAATCATATATGATATGTATATGATATGTGATTTATCATATATGATTTATCACTAGTATCACATATGATATTACATATATGTGATTTAACACTAATATCATATGTGATCTTCAAATTAGTGTTAAATCATATACTTATATTTCACAAATCTAGCCAAGAAAAACGAAACAAAAAAAGTGAAAAAAATGATTTTTTTTCCCTTTTTTCGAAAGTATATCAAAGTGCCCGTCTATAGATAGATAATTAAATGCTCGTCGCGATGGTGTAATTATTTTTGCTTAACGATTAACGGTTTAAGAGATATTTAAATTATAAAAAATAAGTGAAATAATAAAATGATTTTAATATCAGCCATTGATTTCATTTTAGATACATTATGGAGATGAATCACTTGTTATGCAAGAAAAGTTTGGTATGTAATGTGTAAAAACAAATTCTATATTAACGTGGACTTATAAAATCATGTTTTAAACAAAACCTATATCCTAAGTTATCTTATTTTACAAACACACAGTTTTTAAGCTTTCTATCGAAACAAACTAAGTTAGACTTAAAAAAATGGTTTGGACAAAAGTAGATTAACTCAATCAAAATTTAAGTTTGAACTATTTAAACAATTACTGTATATTGAAGTTTCCAAACATAATTTTAGCGTATTATGAATAACTTTAAGGTATCTAATAGTCTGATACATATACTTTTGCACTTCCTACACAAAGATTTTAGTACAAGTCAAGGTTATAAATAAATATAAAGGCAAGGCATGGCAGGTACGACTAAAACCTCACGCTTTTAAAGTTATAAACTTTTGCATTTTAAAGCGACATAAGGCTAAAAGTACAAAAATATAAAAATATTTATATATTTATATCATATTTTATATATATCAAATTTACGAAAAGATGTAACATAAAACAACGTGGCGACATGATCAAGCTTCACGCTTTTACGAGCTGTTCGATTACTTCATGTCTAAGCAAACCACTCACTACAAATTAATTTACCTTTATTTAAAAAGAATGAAAATATTAAAGAAATGAAAAGTAAATAAAGAAAAGAATAAAAAGGACAATAATTAACCAAACACTAGGTCCCACTCCCACATACATTTTCTTTGAAAACCAAACCCATGAAACACTTTTTATGTCTCTTCCTCTTCTAGTCTTCTTCCTCAAAAAAACACAACTGATCATCACTCTTCAGACGACTTTTGAATGTCAGTAGTTGACTTACAGTTTTTACTATATATTTAACGTTGACCATTTTTATATAATGGGTCTAAAAGTCAGCAAGTCTTCATCAACCAATAGTTATGATCCTATTATTCAGAGATCAAATTTTGTTCTTGAACTTGTGAGTATACTATACCCTTTTAATATTTATTTCTATTTGTTTATTTATATAATTGTATCTTCATGCTTACTAGTTACTACTAGTATATATATGTCAAGAAGCATTAATAAACAACATATATATTGTACAACTTTTTGTTGATTAGTACTTATAGCTTAGTGTAACACTGTTTTCGAGTGCTCAGTTCTCGAGTTGAAATGGAAAAGGAAAGAAAAGGAAATGGAAAAGTGTATGTGTACATATCAATACCCTTTTTTTTAAGGGAGGAAAGTGAATTGGAAAGGAAATAGGAAGGAAGTTTTGTTAAGTAAATATTCCTCCCACTTTTGGGAATAAAAGGAAAGGAAAGGGAATTGTGTAAAGACTAATATACCCTTTATAAAAGATTTGACCAAGGTTTTCAAGATTGGGATCTTACCTAGGATCGTTTTCGTCTTTGCAAGATCGTGATCGTAAGATCGAATCGGAATCCTAAGATCCTACTATAATATTATTCATCAATAATCTTTGTAATATTATTCAAATATACAAATTATTAAATATCATAGACACAACATTATATGAATGCTTCATAGAAATATTGTCCTAAATTATGAATAAGGAATGTTTAAGAAGAATCACGTGTTGTTTTTCAAATTATATAAAAACATAATGCATAACTTTGTAGTTTTTTAGTTTGCGGTTCGAAAAAAGTAAGATCGGATCGTATTAGATCTTAAGATCCTATGGGCAAGATCGAGTTCCTATAAGATCTTAAGCATGCTAAGATCCTACGTAGGATCCTGATCGTTTCCGCTTTGTAAAATCGTAAAATCGTAAGATCCTAAGATCAGGATCGGGATCTTAACAACTATGGATTTGACATTAACAACTAAAGGACATATATGTAATTTGACCAAGTTATTTTCTTTTTCCTCCCACTCAAGAACATCCACTCAAGAACATGATTATAATTACTTTCCTTTTCCTTTTTCTCAAGAACATAACAACTAACACTTACTTTTCTTTTCCCTTTCCTATTCTTTTCCATTTCCTTCACTCAAAACTCGAGAATTGAGCGTCAGGAAAAGTAAAGAAAATGAAGTGAAACAAAAAAGTTGTGTTCTCGATTATTACTTAAGAAAATAAAGAAAAGAAAAGGAAAATGACCGAAAAAGAAGGTGATTTGGTTGATTTTGATGTAAAATGTTTCGTGTTGAAAATGTTTCTTTACTTTTCCTTACTAAAAAAAAACTCGAGAACTTAGCATAAAGTGTAAAATGATGTAAAAGCTAGTTAGAGGTTTGGTAGATTAGTTGTGTATGTGATTATAAAGTGTAAAATGATGTAAAAGTTAAACGCGTCTCAAAAGTAGTGTTTTAAGAAAAATACAAAATGCTAAATACTCCTTGCCAAACATACCCTAGCTAGTGTTTTTTAAGCAACCACTAAGAGCTTCCACAATGGTGTGAGATGGACTATGGGTGGGAAGTGTGAACCGAGTCGACGTCTGAGTGGAAAAATGGTGCTCTTGGTTGCTATGCTGAGCCAAAGTGATCGTATTTTTTTTTATAGTTTTTAATGGTATGTGTGTGTGACAGGTATATAATATAACGGTATATTTTTAGTGGAATAAGTGGTTAGTAGTGATGATGGAAGTGTTACTCTGTTAGATAAAGGAATGTGTCAAGGGGTAAAAGTGGTTGTGAAAGGAAGTCAACGTGTCGTTGGGTAGTGGTCAAGTGATCACTGCGGATGCTCTGGTAGTGCACTAGTTATAGGGAAAATTGCACGAAAAAGGAACATACTTTATTGTTTATAACAATATATAACTTTGTTAGCATAATGGACTTTTATCTTAGTACCTTGCATGTTATAAGTTTATAACTAGTTACTAGTTCATTCTTATATATTGGCCGAAGTATATAACTTCAAACGGTAAAAAGACAAAAATGTGTGAGTTTTTTTACAAGTTTCTCGTTTCTTTCAATAATTCTAATCATTGTGTGTTGTGTAATGTTTAGGTTCAAAATGCTGATGAAAATGTGTACCCATGTGATGTGGAGGCGACTCTGACCTTCATTTTTCAAGAAAAAGATGTTGTAGTGTTGAATAATGATCAAGGATTTTCTTCTGAAAGCATTAAAGCACTTTGTGATGATGTTTGCAATGTAAAAAAGAAGGAACCTAGTGGTGATAGGTATATTGATAACAAAGGCATTGGTTTCAAATCTGTATTTCGCGTTAGTGATGCTCCGGAAATACATTCTAATGAGTTCAATATCAAGTTTAACATAAGTGAAGGTTCGGCAACAACTGTTCCACCTCGTGATGTCAGTCTGTTTAGCAAGATTGTTGCTTCAGATAGTGATCCTGTGGATGAAAAACATTGGAACACGTGCATGGTACTTCCAAAGAAAAATGAAGTGCTTGCAGTCGAGGATATAATTTCCATATTTCGTAGACTCCATCCGCACGTAATGCTATTCCTTCACCGGCTTAAATGTATCAAGCACATAGATCGTGTACGTGGTTCTTCTATAGTCATGAGAAAAGAAGTGGTTGGAGACAGCATGGTTAAGATATTTTCTAATAATGAAAAAACAACCTGGTTTATCAAAAAGTTTAGACTACCAGCGGGTCCCGGCAGGATGTCCAAACAACTGAAATATCAATGGCATTCAAGTTAGAAGATTTAAATAATGGAAACTAAACCCCAGATCTAAAACCCACTTGTTTTGCTTTCTTTTCTTCGTCCAATAGGGTATTACGGTTTAGGTTTTATCATCCAAGCGGATTTTATTGTTTCGCCAATGGAAGAAGTTGATGCAGATAGTCCATGGAACAAATGGTTACTATCTGAGTTTCCAAATGTGTTCGTGAGTGCTGAGCTGTCATTCTGTAGCCTTCCATGTTTTAGGGAGAATCCAGCGAGGGTGTTTCCATTTTTGAGCTTTGTTCTCTTGGAGAGGGAGTTTACGGCTTTTTCTTCTCTTCCACGATGATTATCTCCAAGCGCGGTGTCAAACTGTCTGCTTCTAGAAGGGGCTGCAATGAGTGGGTCCTTCAAGTAGTGAGAAACTGGACAGAACAAGTCCGTTCTTTGTTGCCTGATAGTTTGTTAAGGAAGCGTCTCGATGTCGGTTACTTGAATAAAGATGTGGTTCTATCAGATTCATTGGCACAAACTTTAGGCATTGAAGAATGTGGACCCAAGTTTCTTGTTCAAATTATGATATCTCTATGCCGGGCTGATTCTCTTAGATCATTGGGCGTCAGTTGGCTATCCTCTTGGCTGAATGTTTTGTTTTTGATGTTGGTTGATGAAGCCGAGTATGATGTTATAAGTGCTCTCAGACCCTTCCTCATTTTTCCTCTTTAGATGGCGATTATGCATCAATTAGTGATGGTGAAATCTGGTTGCTTATGCCTGAGCCTGGTTTTGAAATGTTTAGGAACTTGTATCCGAGTCCAAACTCCAGAATAGTTGATCCGACCTTTAAGTGATCATCCTGAAAACGTAACCGAAATGCTTTACAGATTTGGGGTCCAGAGGTTATCTGCTCATGAAGTTCTTAAACTGCACATCTTACCGTCGATATGTGATGAAAAGTGTCGAACGAAAGTACTGAGTTGATGATTGAGTACCTGTCATTTATAATGTATCATCTAGAATCAAGTTGCTCCAAATGCCGTATGAAAAGCAGCACATATTCTCACAGTTAAGTAACAATGCTTATATTTCCACAAATTATGGGTGCAAACGGCCTGTTGATGTGCCAATTCATTTCAGTGAAGAATTCGGGAATCCAGTTGATATGAATAAGTTGGTTTGTGGGACCAATATGGAATGGTGTGAGATTGATATCGCTATCTGAAACCCGTTTGCAAATCCACGCCTAATGGAACATTGAAATGGAGAGAGTTTCTGCAGAAATTAGGAGTCACTGATTTTGTGCAAGTAGTTGAAGTTGAAAAGCGTGCTGACGGCGTAAAATATACTTCTCCGGAGTTAATGCATTTGTTGTCACATGTGACCACGCATGGTGATAGGGAAAAGAGTAAGTACCTGTTAAAGGTACTTAGTAAACTATGGGATGGTCATCTTAGTAACAAGCCTTATAAATCTTATGTTATAAGAATGCTTCATGATTATCAATGGATGGCTTCTCGTGTGGATCATCGACTTCACTTCCCTAAAGATTTGTTCCATCACTGTAAAGTGGTGCATATGCTTCTTGGTGACAGGGCACCATACACTGTTCCAAAGGTTAGTACTTCGATTTTATTTCGTATGAAAAGTTGTAACCCTATGGAACTATAAGGTTATAATATCCTATACTTTTGTTGCTAAATAGGTGAGCTCTGTGAAGTTTTCGATTGATATTGGCTTGAAGAAAACAATTACTCTTGATGATGCGTTATCAATTCTTGAAGTTTGGAGAGGATCTAAGATACCTCGGGCCAGGTATCACTATTTCAGTTTTTCAGAAGTATATGTTTTTGTGCGTGTGTATGAATGGGGCAATTCCTTTTTTTTTTCTTTACTGCTTGTTAACCGTTTATAAATTTACCTTTACCAGCGTATCTCAGATGTCCAACTTCTACACATACTT
>OU343224.1:361880260-362003794 GCA_910596185.1 Chrysanthemum makinoi | reverse complement strand
ATCGCTTCCATCACCGCTTTGTACGACGACGATTCGAAACCTTTGAATTATCACAGATCCCATAAAGATTCCAATGTCGCCGCTGGCTTTGAGCTCAGCAGTCATCACGCATCATTATTCGGATAGCAAAGAGATCCAAATACATGAAAGTGTTTGAGATTGGCTTTCTCGCGACAAGCTCAAAAGGTGTTTTGTGGCGCTATCATAGAACGGTTTTGAGTATAGCATGCAGAGATACAAATGCTTCATAAGTAATCTGAAGTTTAGCATTGATTAACATTGTTCTTGGTTCCACTAACGCTCGGGTTTCGCTCTTCGACAACTCCATTTTGTTCCTGTACGCAATGATGTCCGATGCTCAATTCCACTTTCTCATAGAATTCACGAAGAGTTTGATTAACAAATTCCGGCTCTATCCGTTTCCGGATTAGTCTAATTGTTTCAGAGCTGAACTTGTATTTTCGCGAGAAAGGTGATGATCACCTGTGGAGCTTGATCTTGCTTCAAGAAAGTAGACCCAAGTCCAAAGGAATAGTCATCAACAATTACTAAGATGTAGCGCTATTATGGATCGCTTCAAGATCGGCCACACACAAATCCATGAAGAAGATGAAGCACATGTAAGAGTCGGTTCCACCTTTGAAGGAAAATGAGCACTAGTGCTTTGCCTTGTTCACGTCCAGCAAAGGTGATCTTTGAATACCAAAACCGGGAGTCCTTCAACTAGTTTGTGTCGAAAGCAAGGTGGTGATGGTTTGAAAGTTTAGATGAGAGACGACGTGCCATAGCCGATTTTGTTGATGTTGCCTTTGAAAGTAAACAGATGGGAGATAAAGCAACCATGTCTTTCATAGAGATAGTGTAGAGACTAGAATTACGCATCCGCATATAAGGTCATTTCCTTTGTAGATCACTTAATGAAACAAGTTTTCTCCCGAAAGCAACCTCCAAATCTCCATCACAAACTCAACTCCATCGAAAACAGATATGACCGAGGCCTTCCACATAGTAAACCCCGGGATTTCGATGTTCCTATTGACATAGTCTCCGTGAGCCTATGATAGCTGCGGGTGATCATTCCTAACCCGACAGCCAATGAACTTTGCAATAAAGTTTGATAACAGCTTAAGATTGCTCGTCATGTGGTGGAACATCCGCTATCAACAATCCAGAATGATCTGTATCACCATGACATACACAGACGCATAATGATGGAATAGAAGTAGATGGAACCCAAATGTTAGAGGTTCCAGAGCGTATAGTAGATATACACACATCAATAGCTTTTGGTATCCACTTAAATCCTAGTGTGTTATATATCCATTTCTGCCATCTCCAACTAGTGTTTGCTTTAGTCTTAGTGAACGCACTAGGTGGTACTACATTCCTAGGAGGTGAAACCGAGCTACAGGATAACAATGCTTGTAGAATCTAAAGAGGCGGTCTACCGCACTGACTTTAAAGATTAGTGGGCCTAGAGGTATTCCGTTCTTGGATTCCTTAAACGAAAGATAATAGCTTTAGCAACACATTTATCATGACAATCAGAATTCATACTTTTACGACAAATAACACAAGGTGCATCGAACAATATCAAAAGTACTTAACGGTTTAGCATTCGCTACATCACTATTTCTATTACATTTGCCGCATAATATCTATGTGGAGGCAACGCAGTCTTATTCATAGTCCTAGGGTGTTCTTCTACTTTAGCATTCTCGATTGATCTTTCTTTAGGTCAGACTTCCTATTCTTCATGTAGTGCTCCTAGGTCGCTGGTGCGACATTTGGAAAAGATGCAACTATTCCTCGCTTCAGAGAAGGAGGCACGCTAGCAACTTGTGATTTGGCAAGAGGGATTCTAGGTTCATGAGTACTAAGTGTTATCGGGCTAATTTAATGATGGTTGGCGAAGTTGTTCATACTTTCCTAACATTTCTCTTAACTTGAAGATAGTGGAATCGATCTTGATTTTCGACCAACATTTCCAAAGAAAATGCATAACTTCCTTAGTGTGTGCAAGATAATGATCAAGTTCATTTGATGCTTCATCACGAGTCTTTTGAGTAAATCAAATATGACACCATATTCCTTTTAACTTTTACAAGTTCTTGTTCATATTTTGAGATTTGACACTTAAAAGACACGCTTTTGATCATCCATTGCTCAATTTGATCGTAAGATTTTGCACGCGAATCGACGATTTTGTGTTGAAAAACAAGTTGTTGATCGTGAATATCTTTATGACACCAATTAAGACGACGAATTGCATTTGAAAGTTCGTTTGACAATCGCTTGTTTTCAACTTTTAAGGACTCGACCAAGCACATTATCGTTCTCAACATTTACCACGTAATCACCAAAGATTAGCAGAGATATAATCAAATGCATATGACAAAGAATTCCTAGCACAACATTATGGACATCAAAGATGATGACATCTTCCAAGAGTCGATCAACATCTTTTCAACAGCTTTTACGCTTAGTGTTAGAAATAGATGTTTCGCTTTCTCAAAACGACCTTCATTATCCAAGTTCCTTATGAAAGTCCCTTTCCCAAGACAATGCACAACTTTTCAAATTTTTAACATTTGGTAAAAGATTTTTCCTAAAATGTCTCTTTGTTCTCGCAGAGGCTATTGAAAGTGTTGAACTTTGATTTTAATGATATTCTATCTCATGTTGTAAAGTTTGAGGTCACCTATGAAAGGTCAAAATATCAAGAATTTTGCGATTCGTGTTTTGAGTTTACTTCATCGATGGAAGGTAAAGGACCATAAGTTTGTGCATAACTGGGTTGGGATTAACATTAGAAGACTCGTGTGTTTTTATGATTACCATTGGTGTGTTAAGAATCTGCTGGACGAAAAGTGACCGCTGAATAGTTAAAAGGTTTGTTGTAAACAACTTTTTCTAATTTTGATCGACTCGCCTTCTCGTGATCTAATTCCTCTTGACGCATGATATTCAACAACACTCATAAATGTAATTATCAACTTATATTCTCGTGACCGAAACTTCGTGATTTGGTTTGAATGCTTTGTTGAAAGCTTAGGTTTGTAATCAAGAAGATTCGGTCCATATCCATTGGATTGGGTTTTAAAGTAAACTTTTCAATATTGACCGACTTGCCATGTTTGTAAACAATGCTTTTAAACTCTTTAAGTTTGTTTTGCAAGCCGATGATTTCTTCAAGATGATCATCTATTCTTCGCTGAATGCTTTTTGTATGCAGAGAACTGCTTTTGACAAGTTAACAACTCAATTTTAGCTTTTTGATTTTCCAAGGTGAGCGTTAATTTGCTTTTTATGTTCATGTTTCAGCTTGTTCTATTTCGCATAACAAAGCATTCTTCGCCGCTAGATCAATCGATCCGGTCTTTCTAAATATTTTTCGCTTTGATAAGATTTGGCAAAGGTCGCTTCAAAACCGCTTTCACGTTTTTCTTGAGTTTTGAAAAAGTTGAGTTGCTTTTGTAGGCATTCAAAATCCTTGGTTAACAGCAGCATTTTGCATTTTAAGTCCTCGATTAATGGCATGACATTTTTCCACTATGGTCTGGTTGGTCTTGTATTAAACGAGCAAACCGGATGAGGCAAAAGTTCGCGTGTTCAACGTGAAGTCTCAACATGATCATTATGGAGATCCTCAAGTATAACCACGGAGTCAATTTGATTATCAAGGGAAACCGTTGGTCATCTTGATCGTCAAATATAACTACGGGGTCTAGTTGAAAATCGTCGGAATGAGATGGATGGCGATTTTGAACATTCTCGGCCTCACGGATCGTGGGAGTGGAGATATGAGATCGAGATAAATATGGTTTGTTGGTACTGAGACAAGCCATCAGTCATACACCGCCTCGTGGTCACCATGTAACTCATGCATATTAGCCATCAGCATAACAGCTACATTTGCCTGCAAGTCCTCCATATCATCATCAGCCTCTGATTTGCCATAAAACTCGTTTTGTCCGTGAGAGATCCACCAGCCTTCATCCTAAGAGCCAAAAGAAGAGCCTCTTTGAAAGCTAACGCCTCTAGTCCTTGGCTTTGGGCATGCATTAGCCAGTGTCCCTTCTCATTGTTTGTAGCATCGAAGACCATTCAACCCATTTCGAAAGTATCGTTCCACCACTCGGAGCTCGATTGTTATTCCTACCCACAACATTAAACCCCACCACCGCCCATCCGACGGCACTCATAACCACGATCAATTTCAACTCGCCCATTGTTCACAATGCCTTGATTCCTTGTATTAGATGAGGCTTAATACGGTTGTTGGATTTGTTGGTATAATAAGCTAAAGGCATTACATCATAGCAAATCCTTGTTGCAGTTAGTCAACGATCGACTCTCATTAGCTTTTTGAGCATTGTGTTGTTGTATGGAACCAATTGAGTTGAGATGGAGGTTTGAAGGATCATGTGGTGTGATTGTAGCTTGGTTGAGTTGGGTTGAGGAGAATAACCGCTTGAGCATATAAGGCAAGTTGTTGATTTTCCTGATGCGGAAGCAATTTGAGCACGGAGAATCCTTTCCTATCAACTTCTTTCATGAGGCTTCAAGTAATCGCATGCAATCCATATGTAGATTGATGCATGTTTTCGCTTAACGGAGAAAAATGACATACTTCCCCCATTCGTGACCAAGACTACTCGTGAACTTAGTATATTCACAAAGAATTCTTGGCATGATGATGTCAGGTTTATCCAAATCATTGATGATGTTCCAAAACGGTGATGATAGGACTCTAGTGTCTCTCCAGTTCAATCATGAAGTGTTCATAAGCCAGTAAATTTTGGATTCCAAATCTTCCCGATTGAGTAAGATCCTTCCATAAGAAGACTAATATGATCCCACATTTTCTTTGGCAGCTTTTGAGCATCAACACTACAAAGAATTAGGTTTGGTAATCCTAGGAGGATATATTCCATTACAAGCTACCGCTTCATAGTGTAGAAGTTCTTGAGGATTCAAGTTGCAACAAAGAGTAGCAATGTTCGTTTGTTCATCTCTTGGTGGAATGACATTTGGATCTCCGGGTACAATGACAGTAGGCATCTCAAATGGACCTTCCAAGATAACCTGCTTTAAGAACTTGCATGTGGCTTTTAGATCACAAAACCTAAAGAACCTTATCACCCATTGATCAGTTTCCTGGGAGTGAGCATTGGAGGTCTATCAAGTGATCCAGCCTCATGAATTGATTGTTGGGTGCTTAAAGCTTCAAACATCTTTGCAAACCAAGTGGGTTCCTTCATAATGGTCCTTGATGGATGTTGATTGAAGTCATTTGTGTACGGTTGAACTTGAAGACTTGGTGGTGGTTGAACCATTTGAGGTTGTGGATTTGCGGCAAGTTGTGGAGTATGTTGTTGGTTAAATTGTTGTTGATAAGTTGCTTGTTGTTGATTCCATTGTTGATGTTGTTGAGTTGTTGTGGTTGACGTGAGGATGAGGATAAGTGTAAGGGAAATAGTTTGAGTATGGTGGTTGTGACATGTTGATAAACTTGTGTTGGTAAATGGATCTTTGTAGTCGAATGAACCTTTGTTGATGAAGTATCCTTAGGCGAGAAATCACAATAGACAAGTAGCACTTATGCTTAAAAACACCAAAGTTACGCGTAACAATTAGAGGTACGGCGTAGAATTTAGCTACGGTAAGTAAGGAAAAGACGCTAAAGTTATGCTTAGACAAAGGTTAGGCGTAGAAAGTTAGGCGTAGGATTATCTTAGGCGTAAGACTAGGCTTAGGCGTAAGAAAAATCTTATGCGTAGGATTTCTACGCGTAAGCTTATGCTTATGCGTAATTTTAGGGTTTTATCGCAAGTGATCTTTTACACTTCACAGTGCAAAGATATCCAAATCACGTATTTTCAGACTTATCCAAGTAAGAAAACACGAATAAACCACAAAATGAAGATCAAAACAAGGAGATACTTACGCGTAGTTTTAGGGTTTTACTACGCGTTAGATCTACTCGTAGAATGGATATTGCTCAAAGATGTTTCTAAACTAATTTTGTGTGATGAATAGCTTCAAGATCACCAATAACACAAGGATGTGAAATTTGTTGAACCAACCTTCTAAAACAGTTACGCTTAGAACTAAGCTTAAAATCTTAGATCCACAGTAAAGTTCGAAACTTTTGCCAAAACACTATTTTAACACCGTACAACGTTGAAAGTACAAGAATCTTGGATTCAAAAGTGTAAAAAGACGTTTTAAAGCGAACCCAAGTATCACCCACTTTTACGGAAGACCAAGAACAAAAATCTTCAAAAACAAAACGTTTTACCCAACTATTTGGCGATTGATACCACTGTTAGGTCACAAGGTTTACCACACAAGCATCAATGAAAGAAATAGAGAAGAGATAGAGGTCGGTTGAACAATACACACACACACACGCACGTATGAAACTATGAAGGGTTAGGCGTAGAGAGTGAATGAGGAATGAATTGAACAACCAACCCTCAGTGAGTTCATACATAAGGTATTTATAGGAGGAAGCTAGGGCAACACTCCTAGTTCCCTTCTTTCACCTATGGCTAGGGCTTGGGCCTAAGTTCATGGGCCTTCTACATAAGCTTAAGGCTAATAACAAACATAAAGGCCATAATAAGCTAACTATTACATATGAGTAACTAACACTTGAATAAGGTTTAGGAGTGATTCCAACAGATTACGATAAGGTAGGCTCGTTGATCTGTGCTGAACTAGTCAAGTCTAATCACACAAGCTAGCCACTTGTGAATGGCTAACCGTAATAGACTTAAAACTGCTTAAAAAAAAATACAATGAAGTCCTGGAGAATAGAATGAATTCCCGGGTCGTTAAGTCCCACGGAGACTCAATGGTGTATAAACACAAACTCAGACGATAGAGTGATCACTAAGGATAGTGATCAGTAAAGGTTTTGGATGAGAAATTACACTACTGATTGATAGGAAAGGAATTGGATACAGAACTGGAAAGCACAACAATCAGATAAGAGAAACGTAAACGTAAGTTTAAAAACTACGTATACGTACAAAATAAAAAGTGAATCTAAGAAATAAAAGACCTAAAAATATAAAAATGACATTTTTGGAATCTTAAATATAAAAGAAAATTTTTAGAAAAAAGAAAATTATTTTTATAACTATTTATTTAATTATTATTAATTAAAAACTATTTTAACTATTTAATAAATACTTTAAAATAGAAGAAAATACAAAATAAGGCTAGAAAAATAATATTATGATTCAGAAAAATCTAAAATATTATAAAACTAATTTTAAAATTGAAAATATATTTTTCACACTTTTTATCTAATTATTACTAATTAATTATTATTTAAAATACACTTAAATACTAGAAAATATAAAATAAACTTGGAAAAATAAAATTTTAATTTGGAAAAATCTAAAATATGATAAAACTAATTTTAAAATTGAAAAAAATATTTTTTATGCTTTTTAATTATTTATTACTAATTAATTACTATTTTTAACTAATTAAAATTATAATAAATACTAAAACGATTAGGAAAATTATGAAACTTTTTCTAAAAATACTATATGATGACAGAAAACTAACAAAAGTATAAAAACAAGATTTGCTTATTAATAAGCTAAAAAGAAAAATCAAAAGGCTAAAATCTATTAAATAAACGCTATCACTATTTTTAAATTGATGTTTTTCTGATTTTCTTTTTGAAAACTACTTTACTACTGATATAATGAAACTTTAACAAACACAAAATTTTTACAAATAAAAAATAAGCAGTTTGAGTAGCTTATGAGCCAACAGTTGGCTTAATGAGCTTATTTTGGAGATATAAGCTCAAACAAGGTTACAAGCTGAAACAAAAGATGGAATAAGATACAATAAGCTAAAAACTACTCAATTGAAGCTAAAAGATAAAAAGAAGCACACTGAAAAGCCAAGAACAAACAAATAAGCACTTATGCTAAACACAGAAATGGGACAAGCCTAGGACTTATTGCAGCCCTAGCAAATAAGCTAAAAAAGGAAAACTTAAGCTTGGGACTCAAAGATGACCAGGTTGGCTACCCAAAGAACCAAAGATCACAAGATAAAACCAACAATTAAGCTCTGTGCAAGCTTTTCAAAATGGTACCATTCACTGTGCACAGGGCATGGTTTCAGAACAAGTATCCACAAAAAGCTAGAAAATAAGCACTTTATAAGCTGATTCAAAGAGATCTATTATTTTTCTAATTTAGTATAGCAACTGAACTTTAATACCCTAAGAGCTTTTAAGCTAAATCTCAATATTGAACACACAATAAAATTATCTTTTTTATTCAAAAACGACCAATTGCAACTTTTGACTTTTTAAGAAGAACTAAAGGTTTGACCAAGATGAACTTTGAACTGATTTTAAGCACTGAATATGTTATGTTAAGTTGAAATAAGACTGATTTGATCAATATAAACAACTTATAAACACAAATCCATGGTCATGAATTACTAACATCCAACAGTAAGCAAAACAGATATGAACAAAAGAGATTTTGACTTATGATGAAACAAGAACTGTGTTTCTTGATTTGTTTGAACTAATTGAACCAAAGGTGACACAGAGCAAGTAATAACACTGAATTGAGCACTCTTGAGCACAGTCAAACAAAGTAAACCAAACACACCTTATTGAAACTGATTTGAAGATTTTCAAGGCTAATCACAAATTAAAACCATGAGACTGACTATAGACCTTATAATATCATTATATGAGATTAAATAAACATGAACCAACAGTTTTACAATATGAAACACAAGAATTAAGACTTAAGCTGTTTTAACTGTTAAAATGAAACTACAAATTTAAAAGATTAACCAACTGATTTTAAAGCTTAAATACACTTAAATATAGCTAGTGAACAATAAAACACAAAGATTACAATCACTAAACAATTAAAACAGTGAAATTCAAAAATTGAACAAAGGGCTTACAAATGGCTATCCAACTGAAATCCAAGAACTAGGAACCAAGAACAATCCTAAAGGCTTACCACTAAGCCACTACCCCAAGGCCATCCATAATTCACCCTGCTCCAGCTGTGTACATCACTTCCATATGATTTTTGATTTTTTAACTATTTAATTTGTATTTTTGGTGATTTTTGACTTTTGCTACTAAACTGTATTTTATTGTTTCTAAAAGCTTGAAGAAGCTTTATAGGAGCTTATATGAGCTAACTCAGTCCATACAAACAACTAAAAACAACATTTGAAGCATATGAGATTTTCTAAGGAAAAATTGCATAAACTGAATTGGACTTTAAAACTTGTAATTGCTTATTAAAAGAGATTCACAATACACTGAAAAACTTAAACAGAATGCTTGAAAGCTTTAAAATACACTGAAACTTAAAAAATACTTAAAACGACATTAAGAAATTGAAATTACTCTAGATACTATGATACAATACATCTAAGCTCCTCTTTATAGACTTTTATGACTCAATCATGACCTCTGAATCTTTCCCACCACTTCTGAGCCATTGGATTGGCTAAAACCATCATATCCGTCCACTTAGATTTTTAGAAATTCTTCACGGCGGTGTTTTGATATTAATTAGAGTTGGTTTCAATCAATTAAGAGTCTTGGGTGTTAGTGGAGGTGGAGGGGACAAGGTAAGGGGGGGGGGTGAGAAAAAGGTGGGAAACCATGACTGGTTTTGGTGTTTCAGTGGTGGTGAGGGAGAGTGATGAGTGTCTAAATACTCATCATTTTTGTACCATTTAAACTGCAAAAACATCTGAAAACACTCAGAATGCATCAAAATGATAAAAATATCACAAATAAGTGTTTTATGTGTTTTAAATGCAAAAATATCAAAATCTGGTGAAAAACGTATAAAGTTTGCATAATTGGCAGTTTTAGTCCCCCAAGTTTCAAAAGTTGTCAAAAACAGTCCCTGGTAAATCATAATAAAGAAAAATGTTATTCAAGGTCCCTGAAATATTTTAAATTGTCAAAAATGGTCCTTGAATAAATCTTTTGTCAAATGGCAGAAAAGGTCCTTGAACTTTTAAAATTGTCAAGTTTGGTCCCTGGAAAATTTGAAATTGTCAGAACTAGTCCTTGTACTATTGAAGTTTGTCAGTTTTAGTCCTTGTGTCAAGTTTGGAAAATTACAGGAATGGCCCCTCAAGTTTGGAAGAATTACAAACAAGTCCTTATTTATAAACCAAACAAACCCTTGTCAAAATGAAATGACCCCCTGCCATTCACCTGTTTTGACCCCCTTTCACACCTTTTTGAACCCCCTAGTCAAACAAGCCAGTCAAACCAACAGACTTTCCCTCCACCTCCTTCTTCTCCCCCACTTGCCCTGTACACTCTGCAACACCTCACCAAATCACACTCACCAATGCCTTATCACCTTATCCCCTACCCATCATCACCCCTACTTATCACCCCCCCTAGTTGCAGTCTAAAAACCACAGAAGTCAAATTCTGATTTTCACGCCAAAACAGATAAGATGGCCAAAAAGCTTAAAACTCATCCATTGGCTGAGAGGAGTGGTGGGAAACACTCTAGAGGACACGTGGAATCAGATTGAAGTATAAAAGAGGAAGAAGATTGAGGAAACAGTAGTAGCTAGTTTTTTCATTTTTTCCTTTAAATGTCGATTTTTCTTTAAAATGTATTAGTTTAAATCAAATGTTGTAGTTTAAGTTTATTTGTATCCTATTTAAGTTAAAACATCTTGGTATTGTAATTTTGACTATCAATCTTAATTTTCATATAAGTTTCCAAAGTTCAGGTTTACTGTTACAGTTTTCAGTTGCAAAATCCTAGGAACAAAAGTTAGTAGTTCATTTTTAAGCTCATACAAGCTCAATTAAGCTCATTGAAGCTTTTGATAAAATGGGAATTCAATTCCATGCAATTTTAAATTATGGTCAACAAAAGTCAATTTGACAGTTTCACTGTTCTGGATTGCTGATATGAAGATGAAATGGGTTGATTTTGGATCTGGTTTGGGGTGATATCAGTTGTAGTATAGTGGTTTTTGGGTTTGGATTTAGCTTGTACACCAGTTGGAGCCTTGTGAGTTCTGTTTTAATTTCCAAATTTTTGCAAATTTGCATTTTATGCTTTTATGAGTATCTGTAGTCACAACTGTTTTTAACATGTCTAAATAGTTATAATTAGATCATATTAGCTCAGTTGGATCAATGGCTTTAGCTGGTTCAGTTTTCTTTTTAGATTAAGATTGCATAGCAGTTATAAAGTAGTGTTTGGCATAAGCAGTTTTACTGAGTTAGAAGGTTAGAAATCTGTTAAAATCTGTTGCTTGAATCTCACTTAGGTATACTAGAGTTAATTCAGTCATAAAATTGCACCTTAGAATAGCAAAAGTCAAATTTGCATCTTTCGTTCTTAATGCTCAACTGTTGAGTTTTATCAAAACCAAAAGTTAGTTTTGTGTTAAGAAATCTTAAATATAGCTTTCATGAGTGTTATTTCATACATTAACATCATATTCAATCCATTAATCTAGCTTCAAAGTCCAATATAGTCAATTTTCCATTTTTGCTCAAAAGTCAAAAGTGCAATTTCTCGTTTTGGCCAACAAGAAGGAATTTTCATTCACTCATTTATGAGCCAATTTCAATGAAAATTGTAGGTTTAGAAAGCTCACCGGTCTTGTTTCTTATTAGTAATTTTTTAGATTTTTAGCAAATTTTTAGGAGCTTCATTTGAGCTTTTCAATATGGGTACAAATCCCCTGTGCAGGCACTGTTGACCGCACGAGAGGTTGAGTAGGATTTGCAGAGCTTGTGCAAAGCTCATGTGAGCTCACTAGGGTCTGATTTTTGGTTTACATGTTCTTAGCCAGGTTATCTTGAGGTTCCAATTTCTGTTTTTCTGTTTCCAGCTTATTCTAGTGCTTATAATTCAGCTGCAACTTGGTACCTATTCACTGTTTTTAGTCCATAATCTCATATCATCAATCTGTTGTAGATAGCTTATCAGTGGTTAGTACTTGTTGAAACTTGTTCCATTTATGTTCCTTTAGCATACTGCATCTTGTGTATCAGTTTGGTGGCTTTTGGACTCCATTTGCTTATATAAGTGCTTATTTCAATAAGCTTTTGGTCATCAGTTTCTATTTCCTCCTTATAAGCCCCTGTTTTTCTAATTTTCCTAACTTCCTAATATCATTTTAGACTTTTCCTGAAATTTTCAGATTTTTCTAAGTTGTTTTGCTATTTTTCTTAATTTAAATTAGTTTTTAAGTATTTTTAATTAGCATTTAATACAAAAAAATTAAGAAAAGGTTCAAAAAAATAATTTTTCAATTTTATTAAGTTAAGATAAATATAAAAAGAGAAAAAAGTATTTTTCCAAATTTTTCTTAGTTAAATTTGTATTTTTAAATAATTTAATTAGTTTTTAATAGTTTAAAATTCATAAAAAATAGAAAAATAATCAGAAAAATACAAAAATGGTTTTGAAAAGTCTATTTTGATATTTTAGACTTTTCTAAGTCTTAATTTTATTTTTCTAGCTTTATTTCCTAATTTCTTATATTTTAGGTAATTATTTAATAGTTAAAAATAGTTTTTAATTAATAATAATTAATTAAATAGTTATAAAAATAATTTTCTTTTTCTATAAATTTTCTTTTATCATTAGGATTGTAAAAATGTATTTTTCATATTTTTAGGATTTATATTGTATAAGTTTCACTTTTTATTTTGTGCGTTTACGTAATTTTTATTTAAACGTAAGTTTTTAGTTTTAAGTTTTAAACGTTCATCACTTTAAATATAGTGATAGCGTTTATTTAATAGTTTTTATCTTTTTAACTTTCTTTAATTTGCATTTAAGCCCTTGTAGTTTATGGGCTTTTTCTTTAGGTATAAATCAACCACTATCCTTTCACGTTCAAATCCTCTCGATCACTTTACGTTTGACTATTCTCGCACAGCTCGTTGGGACTTAACGACCTGGGGAAACACTATACTCTCCTGATCTAAATTGCAATTGGTGTGTGAGCTGTTTTAAGTTCCTTACAGTTAACCATTCACAAGTGGTTAGCTTGCGTGAGAAAACTTGACTGTTCAGCACCGATCAAATTTTGGCGCCGCTGCCGGGGAGCAGTGCTAATAGTCTTACGTTTAGCAGATTAGTAATTTGAATAATCACTCCTTGTTCATACCATCTATATATATTTATATTTTCTTTTAAAAATCAAAAACCCAAAAAGATTTTCATTCTTTGTTTTTGCAAAATGTTTTTTCAAAAACACCAAAAATATTCCTCTTTACCCTCTTACCCTTTTGATTCTTCATTTCTTACCCTCTGAAACCCTTTGATTCTTTCTATGTCTTATCCTCACCCTCTTGGTTGTCAACGGTGTGGTGGTCCTTATAATGGTGGCAATTGCCCCAGTTGTAGCATGGTGGAATCAGGAAACGGGTCTGTCTATAACCAGGATCCCTATTCCTACCATAACACAACTGATTTATTCCATCAGCTACCGCACTGTGAGACTCAGCAGAGTTTTACACTGTTGTGAGTACTATAGTGGTTCACACTCCAGTTCTGATTGTCAATCGGGAAACACGCTTGTCTATGAGCAGTTTCCTGATAACAATTATGACTACAACACATACCACTCACAGCCACATCGTTTTTATGTTGTGAGTATTGTGGAGGTCCACACTCTAGCTCGGATTGTCAAACAAGGAATCCATTTCCTTGTAACAATGACGACTCTTCGTATCATGACCAACCTCCACAGTACCAAGTGAATCAGCACCACCTCAGACCTGCCGCTTCCTCAAAATCTTCTCCTTGATCGTTTGGATTTAGTGAAAGATTTGAAGGAATCTAAACACTCCCAAGATAATCCAAATGAAAAATCCATGGAAGTTTTGTTAGCTGAAGAGCGGGCTGCTAAATTAGATTCCCAGATTGCAATTGAAAACACTGTTAGGGAATCAATTAGACTACAAAAAGCATTCAAATCTAGCTCTCAATTCCATTTCACCGATGACAATGATGATGAAGATACCCTTGATATTCTACAATTTTATTCATCAAGTTCATCAGTTGAGATTCCATCCGTGGAAATGCAGGAAGAAAAGAATATGACTGAATCACTAGCAGTAGAAATAATGGAACTTGTAGAATCCATAACGGCTAGTCCTTCTCAACTCCCTCAGTCTGCTGTTATCACACCCGAAGCTCCCACTCACTCTCTGAACATGGGGGATGAGCTTCTGACACTGTTCTGAAAAAGGAATCGGACAAATTAATAAAGTCTAGTGTTGAGAACCTTGTCCCAATCCCAAGAGAGTCACAGGAAATTCTTGATCATGTGTGTGATATCCCTCCTCCTCTTGTCTTCCAAAGTAATCATGTTGAGATGTGCTCTGATTCTATTGATGACGATTCGTTATCTTGTGGAGACATCAGTTATATGGAAGAATTACCTTCGGAGCTTGTTAGCTTAGAAGAAGAGAATGATGAAGTTACTGACACTGAAATCAAAGATGAAGCACTTCGGGCAACATTACTGAATGTCAGTCTTCTCATTTCTAAAATCGAGGCTTTCAATGAAAACCCTATTTCATCTCCTATCCCCATTAAGGATAGTGACATTCTTTCCGATGATTCTATTCCGAAATGGAAGCCTCTGTTTGATAATATGGGATAGAAGATTAGTGGCAGTACCACTTTTCATTCTCATAATTCTCTCCCCGATTATGAATCATTTACATTGGATGAGTTCACCAGTGAACCCACTGATACCAATCGAATATGATTCATTACCTCGAGGAGTTCTCCTATGAACTTACTCATATCATATCTCCGCCGGAGTATGATAATTTCTACTTTGATCTAGACACACCCATAATATGTCTTGATCAAGTGAGCTTAACTGAGGAGATTCATGAAACTATGAATTCTCCTATTGAGGATGAAGAGTTAGTCATGATTTGTATCATGATTTTCTTTCTTTTCTTCATATATCCCGTGGCTTCCCCTGTTCTTCACTCCTTCGGGAATGAAGACATTATCTTTGACCCAGGCATTTCCATGTACCATTTGTGAGCCGGGTCTGTCTATATCTCATCGGTGTGGAACTTTCACGTACTTCAATGTTTATCCAAACATCTTGAATGAAAGTCCGATGGAGATTGTCTCTTCCACTTACTTCCCCATGAACAAATTAATTCGGGGTCGAGTCAAGCTAGTGACTCGGGAATCAAAAACATTAGCATGCACCACATGGGTTTTCACCCGTGTGTACCACCCTAGTGTGGGGGAGATGCCCCACATATTGTAAAAAAAAAAAAAAAAAAAAAAAAAGAATAATTGTTGTGTTTCTACACTTAGCTAGGTTTATTATCTTTTTACGTTCTAAGTTCGGCATAATAGTGGTAACTATTGAATATTGAGGACACTATTCATTTCTAAGTGTGGGGGGGAAATTCTGGCGAATTTTGATCATAAATGTACCATTTTAGTCCCTTTTTCCCCCAAAATGGCCAAATTTTAAAAAATTTTTGTAGTGGAAGTACTATGTACTAAACACAACAAATGGTAATCAGTCCACCATGTCTAACCCACATAAGGATTGGCTAATCCAGAGCAAACGGCTCTTAGTAAAGATATCTCAAATCCGTTGACGGCTTGCAATTTGCCCAAAATTGTATGGTATTCACCTCACCATATCCTTAAAAGTGAAGAGTTGGCTAGCCCGCAAGTTTATGGCTTGTGGTAAAGGCAGTGGAAAATCCATAATTGGTAATCGACTCACCAAAGATAATATTGATAATTTATCTAAGAGTTGGCTAGTCCGAGCAAACGGCTTTCGGTAAAGACACATCAATTCCGTTATATGGTTTATGATTTGCCAATAAATCAGATGGTTATCAGTGTACCATGGTTCTTACTTGAACTGAAACATTTGGCTACTCCGGAAGTAATGGCTTTTGGTAAAGAGATGAAATCCATTAATTTTCTCAAAACATTGCTAGGGACTAGCAATATCTTAGTGTGGGGGATGGATGAGTGTCTAAATACTCATCATTTTGTATGTATTTAAACTGCAAAACATATTGAAAACACTCAGAAAATACATCAAAATGATAAAAATATCACAAATAAGTGTTTTATGTGTTTTAAATGCAAAATATCAAAATCTGGTGAAAAACGTATAAAGTTTGCATAATGGCGTTTTAGTCCCCCAAGTTTCAAAAGTTGTCAAAAGCAGTCCCTGGTAAATCATAATAAAGAAAAATGTTATTCAAGGTCCCTGAAATATTTTAAATTGTCAAAAATGGTCCTTGAATAAATCTTTTGTCAAATGGCAGAAAAGGTCCCTGAACTTTTAAAATTGTCAAGTTTGGTCCCTGGAAAATTTGAAATTGTCAAAACTAGTCCTTGTACTATTGAAGTTTGTCAGTTTTAGTCCTTGTGTCAAGTTTGGAAAATTACAGGAATGGCCCCTCAAGTTTGGAAGAATTACAAACAAGTCCTTATTTATAAACCAAACAAACCCTTGTCAAAATGAAATGACCCCCTGCCATTCACCTGTTTTGACCCCCTTTCACACCTTTTTGAACCCCCTAGTCAAACAAGCCAGTCAAACCAACAGACTTTCCCTCCACCTCCTTCTTCTCCCCCACTTGCCCTGTACACTCTGCAACACCTCACCAAATCACACTCACCAATGCCTTATCACCTTATCCCCTACCCATCATCACCCCTACTTATCACCCCCCCCTAGTTGCAGTCTAAAAACCACAGAAGTCAAATTCTGATTTTCCCGCCAAAACAGATAAGATGGCCAAAAAGCTTAAAACTCATCCATTGGCTGAGAGGAGTGGTGGGAAACACTCTAGAGGACACGTGGAATCAGATTGAAGTATAAAAGAGGAAGAAGATTGAGGAAACAGTAGTAGCTAGTTTTTTCATTTTTTCCTTTAAATGTCGATTTTTCTTTAAAATGTATTAGTTTAAATCAAATGTTGTAGTTTAAGTTTATTTGTATCCTATTTAAGTTAAAACATCTTGGTATTGTAATTTTGACTATCAATCTTAATTTTCATATAAGTTTCCAAAGTTCAGGTTTACTGTTACAGTTTTCAGTTGCAAAATCCTAGGAACAAAAGTTAGTAGTTCATTTTTAAGCTCATACAAGCTCAATTAAGCTCATTGAAGCTTTTGATAAAATGGGAATTCAATTCCATGCAATTTTAAATTATGGTCAACAAAAGTCAATTTGACAGTTTCACTGTTCTGGATTGCTGATATGAAGATGAAATGGGTTGATTTTGGATCTGGTTTGGGGTGATATCAGTTGTAGTATAGTGGTTTTTGGGTTTGGATTTAGCTTGTACACCAGTTGGAGCCTTGTGAGTTCTGTTTTAATTTCCAAATTTTTGCAAATTTGCATTTTATGCTTTTATGAGTATCATGAGTCACAACTGCTTTTAACATGTCTAAATAGTTATAATTAGATCATATTAGCTCAGTTGGATCAATGGCTTTAGCTGGTTCAGTTTCTTTTAGATTAAGATTGCATAGCAGTTATAAAGTAGTGTTTGGCATAAGCAGTTTTTTACGAGTTAGAAGGTTAGAAATCTGTTAAAATCTGTTGCTTGAATCTCACTTAGGTATACTAGAGTTAATTCAGTCATAAAATTGCACCTTAGAATAGCAAAAGTCAAATTTGCATCTTTAATGTTGATGCTTAATGCTCAACTGTTGAGTTTTATCAAAACCAAAAGTTAGTTTTGTGTTAAGAAATCTTAAATATAGCTTTCATGAGTGTTATTTCATACATTAACATCATATTCAATCCATTAATCTAGCTTCAAAGTCCAATATAGTCAATTTTCCATTTTTGCTCAAAAGTCAAAAGTGCAATTTCTCAGTTTTTACAAGAAGGAATTTTCATTCACTCATTTCTGAGCCAATTTCAATGAAAATTGTAGGTTTAGAAAGCTCAGCTGGTCTTGTTTCTTATTAGTAATTTTTCAGATTTTTAGCAAATTTTTAGGAGCTTCATTTAAGCTTTTCAATATGGGTACAAACTCCCCATGCCTTGCAGGGCAATCTGTTGACCTGCACGAGGTTGAGTAGGATTTGCAGAGCTTGTGCAAAGCTCATGTGAGCTCACTAGGGTCTGATTTTTGGTTTACATGTTCTTAGCCAGGTTATCTTGAGGTTCCAATTTCTGTTTTTCTGTTTCCAGCTTATTCTAGTGCTTATAATTCAATTTCTGCTGCAACTTGTACCTATTCATGTTTTAGTCCATAATCTCATATCATCAATCTGTTGTAGATAGCTTATCAGTGGTTAGTGCTTGTTGAAACTTGTTCCATTTATTTTCCTTTAGCATACTGCATCTTGTGTATCAGTTTGGTGGCTTTTGGACTCCATTTGCTTATATAAGTGCTTATTTCAATAAGCTTTTGGTCATCAGTTTCTATTTCCTCCTCATAAGCCCCTGTTTTTCTAATTTTCCTAACTTCCTAATATCATTTTAGACTTTTCCTGAAATTTTCAGATTTTTCTAAGTTGTTTTGCTATTTTTCTTAATTTAAATTAGTTTTTAAGTATTTTTAATTAGCATTTAATACAAAAAAATTAAGAAAAGGTTCAAAAAAATAATTTTTCAATTTTCTTAAGTTAAGATAAATATAAAAAGAGAAAAAAGTATTTTTCCAAATTTTTCTTAGTTAAATTTGTATTTTTAAATAATTTAATTAGTTTTTAATAGTTTAAAATTCATAAAAAATAGAAAAATAATCAGAAAAATACAAAAATGGTTTTGAAAAGTCTATTTTGATATTTTAGACTTTTCCAAGTCTTAATTTTATTTTTCTAGCTTTATTTCCTAATTTCTTGTATTTTAGGTAATTATTTAATAGTTAAAAATAGTTTTTAATTAATAATAATTAATTAAATAGTTATAAAAATAATTTTCTTTTTCTATAAATTTTCTTTTATCATTAGGATTGTAAAAATGTATTTTTCATATTTTTAGGATTTATATTGTATAAGTTTCACTTTTTATTTTGTGCGTTTACGTAATTTTTATTTAAACGTAAGTTTTTAATTTTAAGTTTTAAACGTTCATCACTTTAAATATAGTGATAGCGTTTATTTAATAGTTTTTATCTTTTTAACTTTCTTTAATTTGCATTTAAGCCCCTGTAGTTTATGGGCTTTCTCTTTAGGTATAAATCAACCACTATCCTTTCACGTTCAAATCCTCTCGATCACTTTACGTTTGACTATTCTCGCACAGCTCGTGGGGACTTAACGACTGGGAAACACTATACTCCTCAGATCTTCATTGCATTCGTGCTTGAGCAGTTTTAAGCTGATTACGGTCTGCCATTCACAAGTGGCAGGCTTGAGTGATTTAGCTTGACTGTTCTGCGCGGATCAGAGAGCTACAGTAGAAGTGGTTTTTAGGCGCGTTTGAGGTGGATTTGACTTTTGTTGACCGGAGTTAAATATAACGGGGGTTGGGTTTGGGCCAAAGGTGTTGGGATGGACATGGGTTTGAGATAACAAAGGGGTCCGTTTGGCTTTGTATTAATATCAAGGACCAAAAATGTAATTCCACCAAACTTTGAGGACTGAACTTGACACTTTTCCAATGCTCTCACAAGGACCAAACTTGCCATAAATGAATAGTACATGGACCACTTTTGCATAAAATTCCATTTTTAAAAATGTCCAAGGACTATATTTGCAATTTTTCAAAGTTTAAGGACCTTTTATGCCATTTGACCAAAGAATCATTCAAGGACCATTTTTTACAACTTAGAATATTTTAGGGACCTTGAATGATAAAATTCCACATTTTTGAATTCCAGGGACTAGATTTGACAACTTTTAAAACTTGGGGGACTAAAACTGCCAATTTTGCAAACTTGAATCATTTTTCATCTGATTTTGATATTTTTGCATTTAAAACACATAAAACACTGATTTGTGATATTTTGATCATTTTGATGTGTTTCTGAGTGTTTTCAGATGATTTTGCAGTTTAGATTGTACAAAAATGATGAGTATTTAGACACTCATCACTCGTACTCAAATGTTCATATTTCGTTAGCTTCTTTAGGTTCGTGTTTTGCTCTCTTATAACTCTTGGAAAACATAATAGTTGGGTTCTGAGATAATTTTTCCAACGAGATACGTTTTTCTGACGAGTTATACCTTACATACATGATCCTAGTGATCGAAACTCGGTTTCTTTGGTTTGTGGTGGTTGGTATGAGATCCTAGCTCTTATGATCAAGTCAGTCTGTCGTCACTTCCCATCATTAGGCACATCATAGCTAATACCAAAAAACGATACTCGAAAATGTCAATGTTATGTTGGTAAACTCGTAGGTTTAGAACGTATGAAATCCATTATGCCGTATATAGTGGGACAATTTGCGATCAAATAAGCAAAGTGTAGGCAATATCATGTAAGCCATACCACAAATAACCATCATGACACATATACTACCAACTGGAGTTATAACGTGAGTACTTATGGGGGACAGTGCCACACCATAAGAACCACAAAATGTTCGCCATTGTTTGCCAATGTACAAAAATGTTCACCAAAATTTACTACATACACAACTATTGCAAATTAAAATCACATAATTGTCCAAAAACAAAACACGTAACTTGCACGACATGAAAAACATGTAAAACATAAGTTTGCGTATCATTTTCCCTCGAGAAAATGTAGAAAAAGGGGCCACGAGAACTCACCTTGGTTCGTAGCTCAACAATCACGATGCACAAAACTCAAACTAGCAATCTATAACAAACCGAAACTGTATAAGTTACAAGTGATCAAGGCTTATACCCATATCACTATAACTCACATGAGATGGATTTGGGAACATTTAACTAATCATTTCCTACGTCATACCACTTGATATCCAATAATACACATGAAAATTCATTAGGTATTGGTGTCTAGTTATAAGCCCATATTAAAACAGTTTAAACCTTGTTTTATCAAATACTTGTTAACTTTCTCTAACTTTAGAACAATACCAAACGAGCTCCTGAGGTTCCCAAATTTTTACAAGTGGTACTTATATGTGTTAAGCACTTCCTATAATTTTCCTATATTTTATTTCCTAGTGTAAGTATTTTATAAAAATCCGTTAAGCAAAACTGTTAAGAAAGTGATCCGATTTAACACACAAAAAGTTTGCATTTCTTTAAAATTACTTAAACCTTCCAGAAAAATCTAAAAAAATTACACTAGTTATTAGATATGTGGAATATGTCCGTGTAAAAATTAGAGGTCCTAACTTGCTATAGTTCGCGAGATAAAAATTCTACAATTCAACCCAAATGTGTCCAAAGAACTCAGCTTTGACATATGGTTTCTTTTAAATTTTTTGAATGACCAAATTAGCTTGGATTGTCCTATAGTCAAATAGAACAAAAATTGGACACCTTGAACTTAATTTTAGAATCAATAAACACCCTAAAAGCTTTTATGAAACTCGAGTTCTAACTTATTATAGTTGAGGTTACAAATATGCCATATTCAATAATGACTTTCTACAAACCCTAACGTGTTCAATACTTCATATAATCATATACACGTTTTAGGAAAGTGTTCTAACAATCCTAAAGTCATAATTACAGTAGACTAATGATATTTTAGAACCCCCATCCATCCATGTAAGCTACTAATTAATTATAAGAATTTAAAGATTAAAAGTAATTAATTAGAATACGAAAACTAACTGATTCCTAGTCGATTTCTTTTTTTCTTCCCTCCCTTGGTTGACTGATTTTTAACAAAAAAGGGTAGGATTTTCGTTTGGTTTGTATTTATAGAGGTTAAGGAGGTGTTAAGGTAACTTAAGGACAAACTATATGGTAATTTCCTTAAACAAAACCCTTTTTTTTTTACAAATCGGCACCCCCTATAATTTACATAAATTATATATATTTTTTCTTCATTTTATTTATTATATGCATTAGATATTTTACAAAAATCCCTAGTTGCTAAGTATAACCCATTACTACTCATTTTGTCGTAAAGTAACTTAAAACAAGGAAATGAATTTCAAAAAATAGAAATACACTTATATATCATTATATTATAAATAAATATCATTTACATTATTTATAAAGTTCTTTAATGGGCTTAAACCAATACCGTGAATTCGACAACTACGTAAAGTCCTCAAATGACTAAAGTGAAATGTCATCCACGTTTTAAATAAACGTGGTTACTAATGAGCACATATAACACATAATATCATATATACATATGATAGCTATATAAAAGATCAACTTTGAAATGAATCATCAAAACACACAAGCACATAACACATAAACAACTAGTTAAACAAAGGTTTGGTTAAATGTCAAAGTTGACTGATCCGAAAGCTGACAGTTGTCACATTAAAACTTACTAATGTGTAAAAATTGGTTACTTAATAAATGTGAAAAAAAAATGTACTAAAACAATAGATTTTTCACACTTATAATCGCTTTTAAGTGTGGTAAAATCTAAGAAATGTCCACACTTATAGGTATGGTTGTTATTTGCATCACCTAATTTTCCCCCACTTTCTCACGTGTGGAGAATTTAGGTGTTACAAATAACCTCCACACTTAGGAGTGTGAAAAAATATTAGAATTCTTCGCACTTAAAAGTGTGATTTTTTAACGTAATTATAAGTGTGAAAAATATAATGTTTTACAATATTTTTTTTCACATTTATTAAATAACCAATTTTTACATATTATTAAGTGTTAATATACTAATAAAACTTAACACACTTTTTAGAAGTGTGAAAATAAAAGTGTGTAGATTAAACTATTTTTGTAGTGTTACGAGAACATTTTGGCAAATTATATTGGAGATTGTGCTTTCAACTACTTTTATCAAACGAATCATGACTTTAAATTATTAACATTATATATGCTTGAAAAAAAAGGTCTTCTTATTTTAAAATAAATAGCTAAACATAAATGGTTTGAACATTAAAACAACAATTTTGTGTCTTTTAAATATAGAATCGCAAGAAATAAGTGATCACAAGCATCTGTTTATGAAAACTTCAATGAGAGGTATAATGACTTTTTTCCTGTTAAGGTCATTGAAAAGCTTTTCGTTGTTGTAATAAAAGCTTTTTTTCAATGACTTTGCTGTTACTCGAGTTACTTGAGGCCTTTCTTTTCATTTTTATTTTTTTATTTTTATTTTATTATTATTATTATTTTTAATAAAACATCACTTCATTAGAAAATCATAGGAAATTACAAGAAATTAGTGGGGAGCCGAGAGACTAACTGGGCCCCCACTCCTCTAGCAATAGCGAAACAAACCATACTAAAAATATAGTTAGCACCACGCGCGCCAATATCTTGAGTGACCGAGAACTTTCGGATTCGCTTTATTATTATTATTATTATTATTATTATTATTATTATTATTATTATTATTATTATTATTATTATTATTATTATTATTATTATTATTATTATTATTATTATTATTATTATTATTATTTATTATTATTTTTTTATTTTATTTTTTTATTCTAAAACATCACTTTTATTTTTATTATTATTATTATTATTATTATTATTATTTTTTTATTATAAACATCACTTTCATTAGAAACAAAACCAATGGATTACAAGAAATTAGTGGGGAGCCTCGAAACAATCTGGGCTCCCACACCTTTAGCAATAGCAAAACGTGTGTTTTCATATATGAGTTATTATTATTATTATTATTATTATTATTATTATATTATTATTATTATTTTCATATATGAGTTATTTTCACTTTTGTCTACAGGTGGGAAGAGGAAACGAAAAACGTGTGTTTGTTTTTCCTCTTATGCCTGCAGGTGAGAAAATAATAGAATGAAAAAGTATGTTTATGTTTGTTGGTGAGAAGAAAAAATAAAAAAAGCGTGTTTGCTTATTTTAGGACTTAAGAGACAGTTTTTTGTTTTAATTTCATTTTTGCAGTTTATTTTTCTTCTTAAATTACCACTTCAAAATTTTTGGAGGCTTCAAGTGTACCTTTCCTCTTACAAAAATGATATTGTAGATCACACAAAACTATTTTTTACATTGTTTTAAATTTTGTCAAACAAATAGAAAGACGATATGAAAATTTTGTTTTTAACTAATAATCACCGTTAAATACATTAACTCTTGTAGTTTTTTAAGCTTTTTGAGAAAAGAAAGTTAACAAAATAGAAAATAAATATTTTCAACTTAATTCTTAGAAAAAACATTTTACCTCAAAATCAGTTAAATAACTTTTTCCCCATTTTTTTTTCTTTCTTAAGTAACTGCAGAACACAACTTTCTACTTTTCTTTACTTTACTTCGTTAATTAAGAGGGCATTTGTTTAGGCTTATATAGCTGGCTTATAACTTATTTGGTTTTGAGTTTATGTTTCACTAGCCTGGTACCCGCGCTTTCATGGCGGCGGGTATCTGTATGATTATTTTTTGGCGATAGCAAGTTTTTTTCGTTGCATTGATTTTAAAGAAGGAAAAAAACAAAAAGAATGTGCAACACATGTATTAATTGGAAATTAGGGTGTTTTAAAGATATACTCCGTAAATGATAAAATAATTTATGCATTATTGTTTTGTACCATTTGATATATTAATTGTACTTTTGAGTAATGAGGTAATTTAATAATATTATTAATGATTTGTTAATTTCATTTAATGGGTGTTTTAATGAAAAAAAATTTAGATAATTTATGCATTATTATTGTGTACCAAGTGCTATGTTAATTGTACTTTTTAGTGAGAGTATTTTAATGATATCTTTAATTCTAATATTAATATACACGAACGTTACAAGTTAATAAGTGTTCAATTTTTAATTTTATTGGGTTACTTTTATTAGAAATGTTTTTTGTTTTAAAAATTTTAAGACTTCTTTATTTACAATGTCCTAAATACTTTATATAATACTACCAAGTATAGATAAGTTTACTTTTTATGGCTTATTTTGAGATTTTCTGACCATCATAATAAGTTTATATAATGTCACAAGTTTCAAAACAAGCTATAGAAAGTGAGCTTATAAAAACATAAGCCCAAAACCAGTTAAACTCATCTTCAACTAAAAAAGTAATCTCATTTAACAAAACCAATACTACATTTTTAGGTCATAAACCCAAAACCCTATTCCCGGGTTTTTTTTTTCTCTCCGCAGCCACCATGTACAACAACCGACCACCGTTCAACCGCCGTAACAACAACCAACAACCACCACAACAACAATCCCAACCACCATATCTCAACCACCCTAACTACCTCCACAACCTCTATTACCACCACCACCACCAACAACAACAACAACCACCTCCCAATAACTTCCCAATCCCAAACCCTAACCCTAACATCACCACACAATACTTCAATCCACCACCAATCGAATCATCCCTATCACAATCATTCAATCCGTACAATCAGAATGTGTCTAATAATAACAGGTATGAAGTTATTGAGAAAATTGATAAAGCGGCTGTGAAGGCGCGGAGGGAGTTAGTTGCGAAGAGCGAATACGTTTCGGTTGTGAAAGTGTCGCAGAATGTGCTTTTGGCACTTGAGAGCTGCTCGTGGGACGCGTTGGGTGTTCAGATGAACCATGTGCCGGCGTTGTATAGTCTTATGATGATTGAAGGAAAGGTAGTATAAATTGTTGTATATATGATTGTATTGTTAGTTGTTTAGCGTGTTGATATTTTGGTGTTAGCGTTAAATTAGGAGCGGTAGTTAGTTAGTTAGTTAGTTAGTTAGCATATAATTAGGAATAGCTGTTTGTTTTATAAAAGCGTTTGGTAACGTAGCTGTTATTCGAGTAGCATTCAAAAGTTAGTGTTTAGAAAACATAAATGCTAACTACATTCCCAATCCCTAACCCTAACATCACCACACAATACTTCAATCCACCACCAATCGAACCATCCCTATCACAATCATTCAATCCGTACAATCAGAATGTATCATCCAATAACAGGTATGAAGTTATTGAGAAAATTGATAAAGCGGCTGTGAAGGCGCGGAGGGAGTTAGTTGCGAAGAGCGAATACGTTTCGGTTGTGAAAGTGTCGCAGAATGTGCTTTTGGCATGCCGAGAGTTCGCCGTGGGACGCTTGGGTGTTCAGATGAACCATGTGCCGGCGTTGTATAGTCTTATGATGATTGAAGGAAAGGTAGTATAAATTGTTGTTTATATGATTGTATTGTTAGTTATTTATTTGATATGTTGTTTAACGTGTCTATTTTTTGGTTTTGGCGTTAAATTAGGAGTAGTAGTTAGTTAGTTATCATATAGTTAGGAATAGCTGTTTGTTTTATAAAAGCGTTTGGTAACGTAGCTGATATTCGAGTAGCATTCAAAAATTAGTGTTTAGAAAACATAAATGCTCATTACTAAACGAGCTTTCAACTCTAAATCCTAACTACATTCCCAATCCCTAACCCTAACATTACCACACAATACTTCAATCCACCACCAATTGAATCATCCCAATCCCAATCATTCAATCCGTACAACAACAATCAGGTATCATCCAATAACAGGTATGAAGTTATTGAGAAAATTGCTAAAGCGGCTGCGAAGGCGCGGCGAGAGCTGGTTGCGAATAGCGAATACGTTTCGGTTATGAAAGTGTCGCAGAATGTGCTTTTGGCGCTTGAGAGCTGCTCGTGGGACGCGTTAGGTGTTCAGATGAATCATGTGCCGGCGTTGTATAGTCGTATCATGATTGAAGGAAAGGTAGTATAGATTGTTATTTATATGATTGTATTGTTAGTTATTTATTTGATATGTTGTTTAGCGTTAGCGTTAAATTAGGAGTAGTAGTTAGTTAGTTAGTTAGTTAGCATATAATTAGGAATAGCGGTTTGTTTAATAAAAGCGTTTGGTAACGTAGCTGTTATTCGAGTAACATTTAAAAAGTAGCGTTTACAACAACAACCACTTAACTTCCCAATCCTAGACCCTAACCCTAACATCACCACACAATACTTCAATCCACCACCAATCGAATCATCCCAATCCCAATCCCAATCCTTCAATCCGTACAATCAGAATGTGTCTAATAATAACAGGTATCAAGTTATTGAGAAGATCGATAAAGCGGTTGCGAAGGCACGGAGGGAGTTAGTTGCGAATAACGAATACGTTTCGGTTATAAAAGTCTCGCAGAATGTGCTTTTGGCGCTTGAGAGCTGCTCGTGGGACGCGTTGGGTGTTCAGATGAATCATGTGCCGTGCCTGCGTTGTATAGTCTTATCATGATTGAAGGAAAGGTTGTATAAAATTACTTAATTGTTGTTTATCGTGTCGATATTTTGATGTTACCGTTAAAATAGTAGTTAGTTAGTTAGGAATAGATAAAAGCGTTTGGAGCGTAGCTGTAATCTATTGTTTATCGTGTCGATGTTTCGACGTTAGCATTAAATTAGGAGCGATAGTTAGTTAGTTGGTTAGTTAGGAATATCTGTTTGTGTTATAGAAGCGTTTGGTAGCATAGCTGTAATCTATTGTTTATCGTGTCGATGTTTTGATGTTAGCATTAAATTAGGAGCGATAGTTAGTTAGTTAGTTAGGAATACCTGTTTGTGTTATAGAAGCGTTTGGTAGCGTAGCTGTAATCTATTGTTTATCGTGTCTATGTTTTGATGTTAGCATTAAATTAGGAGCGATAGTTAATTAGTTAGTTAGTTAGTTAGTTAGTTAGTTAGGAACAACTGTTTGTTTTATAAAAGTGTTTGGTAACGTAAGTGTAATCTATTGTTTATCGATGTTTTGATGTTAGCATTAAATTAGGAGTGATAGTTAGTTAGTTAGGAATAGCTATTTGTATTATAAAAGTGTTTGGTAACGTAGCTGTTATTCGAGTAGCATTTGAAAAGTAGTGTTTAGAAAACATAAATGCTCATTGCCAAATGAGAATTTATAGTGTCGATATAAAGAATAGTTACATTTATTTGACTCTTTATAGTGTCGATAGTTTGGATAAACTGATTATGATTGTGATGATTTTGAGTATCTAGGATCATGACTCGAGCGGCCGGCTACCATGTAGCGAGTAATTGGCCTACGAGGGCAGTACTTGGATTCAAAAATTTAGATTCAAATTTTGAAGTTATATGTATGACCTACTCATAGGACCATAGGATTATTGATAGGATCCTGGAAATATTTTCGAAACATTAATATCCAATCCAATTGCTCAAGTACTTCAAACTGACTTTTGAACGAATTTTTACTAAAGTGATGTTTGTGGCCAATTAGGCTCAACTTGCCTCGGTCACCGACCGTGTAGCGAGTAATGAGTAATCGACGATTACTCGGCCTTGTAAACCGAGTTTTACAACACTGTGTAGGATTACAATAGTTGGATCTGTTTGGGGTACCTGGTAATATGATACTTATAGTTTATGAGCCATGGGTTTGGAATAGGGTTGTAATCGAGCCGAATCGAATCAAGTACTGCCAAGCACGACTTGACTCGACTACTAAAGCTCGAGCTCGAAACTCATTTCGAGCTCGGTCAAAAAGTATAGGTCAAGCTTGAGCTCAATAAATAAGTGAGATATTTAGCTTGACTTGGCTCGCACCGTGTCCATATCACTTTGTATAGTACTATCGTTAAGTAATTATATGTAAATAAATGGGTAAGAGTGTAATTTAACCAAAGCTCGATAGGGCTCGCTAGCCTCACGGGCCTAGTATTCTGAAACCCGAGCTCGACTCCGAATCATACTCGAGTAGCTCAAGCTCAAGCTCAAGCTTGACTGGATTAAAGTAGAGTCGATTTTGAATATTTTGCCAGTTGATATTGATGCTCACTATGTCGTCTCTTCTCGTATCGCTTACACCCCTAGTTTGAACCCCGGCCCCAGGAGAGTGTCTGCTCATCATAATTTCTGTATTAGGGAAATATAGTTGGCTGTAGATGGCAGCCAAGAAGTTGCTTAAGGAAACTGAGTATTTTGGCATATAAATTTAGCTAACCGTGCCTGCCCTTAAGCAACTGATTGCTGATCATGACAAGTCACATAAATACATTAGCAACGTAAAGTTAAACACCCCATTGCTTATAGCCTATTACAAAGTCTGTTAGTGCTGGTAATGTATATGTGTGCACTTAAAACAAGTCTATCGAACTATTTTTAAGATTTTTTAAGCTATGTTGGCCTTTGTTTCTGTGTTCCATTTTTATGTGTTTGTAGACATGAAAAGATCCATATCCCCATTTTCTGTACGTATGTCATAACAGTCGATGACTGTGTGCATTTTAAAATTGATCTATCATATCTGATTTTCATTATTTTTGCATTCAGATAAACGCATTCATTAATTGCTTTATTCGAGTCTGGAAGGTCACCACCTTAGCCGATTTAGAGGCAGCAATCTGCAAGAATGAGGGAGTTCAGCATTTTGAAGAGCTTGAGTTGGGACCTCTCATTCGACATCCATTAATAAATGATTATTTTTGTGTAAGCCCTGATTCAACCAGAGCGTTCGAAATATCCAGCCAGGAGGTACTTAATTATCTTGTTGAGTTCATGGACGCTAATAAAGGTGTCGAGATCAAGGCTGATGAATTATTGGATTTCATCGCCAAAGAACGATCAGTTGATAGCAAGGAAAAGCTTCATGTACGTATCCAAAGTTTGGGGTATGTTTTTGGATTCCCTTGTAGTATTTTTAGTTGCTAGCATTACACATATTGACAAATCTGCTGGCTTCAAGCCTATTCTTTTATAAAAATAGAAATTATTAATTTGCTGACTAGTCTGTTAACACCATATTCCAAATTGTATTTCACTTATAAAGTCCATTTCAGTTAACTATTTCACAACAGCTTTTCTGGTGTAATTGTTTTCAAAGTAGGAAGCACAGTACTTCAGTCGAAAGATAATGTTTTCATTGTTTTACGTCTCAAATTTGAATTGCTATCACTTGGTATAGCTTCAGCCGTTACAATATTTATCCTAGACGATGTTTTGGTCATGCATAATCTAGTTAAAATTTTCTTAGTAAGGTAAAATCAAATTAAATTGTTATCGCAGGGCATCTTTGAAGAAAAATTTATTCTGATCTTGCATAACCTTGTTGAAAAATTTGCAGTAGCAGATACTCTAGTTGAAAATATGGGTTAGCATTAGAGTGATATAGTGTACCTAATGCTCTATACTAAATTAAACTTAATTTTTTTGTTGTTGTGCAGGTTGCATATTTCATTTATCCGGCAAGCAAGGCCGTTGGAAGTTGCCACTATAAAGAAACATCTACCGAGTTCTGGTAAAAAAACCAAAAAACGTCCTCTTTTCACGTCACAGAAAAAACAGCTGGATGATAATTTTAGTGTGATATCCCAGCGCATCAAGTCATTTTCTACCGAGCATGGCAATAAGCATATACGGTTTAAATCAAGTTCAGAAGACGAAGACAATGATAATGACGAAGACAACGACGATGATACTGAAAGTGATGACAACGAGGATGAAGCTTGTTTGATTAGTCAAAGCAAAAACTCATCTCAAGAGATGAAAAGTTGTGATCGAGTAAGTAGTTGTCCGTATCCCTCTGCAATTGAGGAAAAAACAAGACTTGGAATATTAGGTGAAAAGGAAGAGAGCTCTTTGCTTGATAGCAATGAAGGCAAAAAAAGTTCAAATAAAAAGAGAAAAGCAGATGAAATAGACGGCACATCCAAAGCCAGCCGCAAAATCCCTAAAGGAGGCAGTGACAATCAGGGTTTTGTGGGTATTAATCTTAGTAAGAAGGTTCGCTGTAAACGTAAACATCCGGCTGATATGTCACTAGACAATGATTCTATGATGACATTCATCACGCTGTGGAAGGATAGATGCAAAGGCAAAGACGTGTTCAAGGTCTGTGGTTTCTTGTCTCTTTGTCCCTTATGAATTGCCTAACTTTTTTATTTTTTTTATGAACTTTTTGTGTATATGTCCTTTACGAGTTACTTTAGATTGTTGGTCTCTTTTTATTTCATTTTCTGCTATTTACACACCTAACAGATCTTTCTTGCCCATGGTAGGTCATGAAGCAGATGACTAGGTTCTACAAACCTGACATGCCCAAGATTCCCAAAAAATTATCTCGAGAATTATACAAGTCATACCCTTTAGTTGGATTGATAAATGTCGCGGTTAGTCAATAATCTCCACATTTATGTCATATTTCGTTTATTTATTTTTTCCTTTTTGGAAAGTGATGAAACTCCAAAATATGTAGAAAGAAGTTGATCATTGTACTCTATTGGGAGATGCTACATAATTTATATCACTCTTTGTTGAGTTATTGAAACTCGGCTCAAATCAACGAATTTTCTTTCAGATAAGGTCTATAAAACGTGGAATGTGGGATAGCATGTACGATACTCTCCAAGCGCTTGAGCAAGAAGAAACAGTAAAGGATCCAATGGATCATACTGATAATGTAACTATAGAGACAGAACAGACTGATACACGGCTTGTCAATAAGCATGCCTCTAAACAACATTGTGGTGAGTGTTTCTGTTTCAACTCATGCTTGATTGACCCTATTTGTTTGTTGGGTAATATGATTATTCTGATTCAACCATTATATGGAATAGCATTAGTGGTAGTTCATAGGGGTTTTGCTAAGACGGTATTTTCTTTTTTCTGTATCAAATTCTTAAAATATTTTGAAAGCGATTTGTTTTCCCATACCCTGCCCTGGCGGGATTGGGTATTGTTGTTGTGTCTTCTTATTGTAAGGTCTCGTATGATAAGGTCTTTTAAAATAGTAGTGGCTGTTTATAGCTAGCTGGCTACATGCCACACTTTTAGATAACTAATGATTTTAAGTTATTTTTAAATTTGGCTACTAGGTTGTAAGCATTGGATTACACTTTAGTCAACAGATGACCTTATTCAGTTTTGTTTTGGCTAAGGTGATGTTTTACCTATTTGACTCGTTGGAGATAAAAAATAATGGAAACTGATCTCTTTCTTAGGCAACGATTCAAAATTGCAACTTCGAATTCGTGTTTCAATCTTTATTAACTCGTTTATTTGCTCTACACAGAAGTAAGTCTTGAAGATATCTTGAAGAAAGTTTCCGAATATCTTAAAGATAATCATGATGTCTCAAGTGATTCCAATTCAGTTTTTGGGAAAAACGCATTTTTTCATAGAAGTCTTTTCAAGTGTGAGGTATGGATTACTCAGCAGTTTGCTGTCGAAAATTTTGAGTCCTTTGGGTACGGTGATTTTCTCACGCTTCTAGAAAGAAAAGTTTCTGCATTACCTTCTTTTGTCCAAAAGTACCTTGGTTCTAATGGAACACACGACAAACCTTCTCTAAAGGCTTCCATGTCCCATCAGCTATTATACTTGCTTGTAGCACAAGCTTCACATAGCTTGTCAGAAAAGGAAAGATTAAGTATTCAGAATGTCTTGGAATTGCTCACAATGCAGTTTCCTTTGATACCTTTCAGTATAGATAAAGAAGGTTCTCTGGAAGCTCTTGAAGATATTGTCAAGTCCAACAAAAGCAATCCGGTTTCCAAAAGTGTACTGTTTTCATCTGCTTTATTATCGGCTCCTAATGTAAACAGCTCCTCTGAAACACATATCTCTTCTAAAGATGCGATTGAAGTTTTGCTTAGGGCTCCAATGTTGAAAGATTTAAACAAATGGTCACATTGGGATGTTTTATTTGCCCCGTCACTTGGCCCCCTTACCATATGGTTATTGAACGAAACAAGTACAAAGGAGCTAATTTGTTTGGTAACTAGAAGCGGGGATGTAATACGTATTGATCATACTGCCACTGTGGATTCATTTCTAGAAGCTTCAATTCGCGGGTGTCCTTTTCGAACAGCACTAAATCTGCTATCCCTTTTTGTGCTGTATGGTGGTGAAAAAAACGTTCCCTCATCTCTTCTAAAGTGCCACACAGAAAAAGCTTTTAAAGTCATAGTGAACAATAAAGATCAATCAGAAGACAGAAGTGAACTTAATATGGGGATGGTGAGTGCATCAAAGTTTGTTTTAGAATGTTTGGCATATCTACCAACAGAATTTCGGTGCTTTGCCACGAATTTGTTGCTTTCAGGATTTCGTTCCATTGCCAAAGATGCTCCTTCAGCCATTTTAAGCCAATGCAGACATGCAGAAGATCATCTAATGCTTCATGAAATAGGATTGTCTCTTGGTATAATGGAATGGATTAACGATTACAAATCCAAAAAGTTATCTGGATTTGATCAAGAAAAGGATATGTCGACCAGTTATCCACCTGCCGACAAAAAAGGGATAACATCTACCAAGGTTGATGTGCATAGGGGGAAAGGTAAAGTTGGCAGTGTTATTGGTCGAACTATGGGTTTGAAAAAACGTTCATCTACCAGTAATAATGAAGAGGATTCAGCAAAGAAGATAATTGAATCTATCAGGAGAGAAGAGTTTGGGCTGGATCCAAGTATCTCGGCTAAAGAGGATAGTATACTGAAGAAGCAACATGCTCGATTAGGCAGAGCATTACATTGTCTTTCTCAAGAGTTGTATTCTCAGGACTCACATTTTCTACTTGAACTTGTAAGGCATCATTTTCATGTTTGCTACTGTGGCTCACCTTACTTTATGTTTTTATCTTGTGTTAAGTAACACTATTTCATGTTTAGGTTCAAAATGCGGATGATAATGTGTACCCATGTGATGTGGAGCCTACCTTGACCTTCATACTTCAAGAAGCAAGTGTTGTAGTTCTGAACAATGAACGAGGGTTTTCTGTTGAAAACATTAAAGCACTTTGTGATGTGGGCAATTCGACAAAGAAGGAACCTAGTGCTGGATACATTGGTAAAAAGGGCATTGGATTCAAATCAGTATTTCGGGTATGGTAGACTCTTCTTTAAGTACTCGATTTTTACATTTCATTGTATATTCTATTAGGTAAACAAATAAAATCTGCATTAGTTCTAGACATTGCCTATGATAAGTTGCGATTCCATTTTGTCCACCAAACATGGACCAGAAACAGGGGTTGGAACCTAGATTTTATGTTTACTAGAACTTGCTTGTTTGTATTTGGAATTATATACATTTTTAGAAAAGATGTGTTGGACAATATTAAATTATATTTTGAATTATAATAAGCTGAAATTAACTAATGGAACATGTTGTACTTCCAGGTTACTGATGCTCCAGAAATTCATTCTAATGGGTTCCATATCAAATTTGACATAAGTAATGGTCAAATTGGTTTTGTATTGCCAACAGTTGTTCAACCTTGTAACATTGATATGTTTAGCCAGTTGGTTTCTGTGGACAGCGATACAACAAATGATAAACGTTGGAATACATGCATTGTCCTTCCTTTCAGATCAAAGAAAAAGGAAGGTTTTTCAGTCGAGAATCTCGTTTCCATGTTTTCTGATCTCCATCCATCTTTATTGCTGTTCCTTCATCGCCTTGAATGCATAAAGTTCAGAAATCTTCTTAATGATTCACTTCTTGTAATGAGGAAAGAAGTTCTTGGAGATGGTATCGTAAATGTTACTGTTGGGAAAGATAAAATGACATGGTTTGTCAAATCCCACAAGCTACAATCAGATCATATCCGTCATGATGTCCAAACAACTGAAATATCAATGGCACTTATGTTAGAGGATTCGGATAATGGATACTACAACCCAAAGCTCGAACACCAACCCGTTTTTGCTTTTCTTCCTTTACGGAATTATGGTCTAAAGTTTATCATCCAAGCTGATTTTATTCTTCCTTCATCACGTGAGGAAGTTGATGGAGATAGTCCATGGAACCAATGGTTGTTATCTGAGTTTCCTAATTTGTTTGTAAGTGCTGAGCTGTCATTCTGTAGCCTTCCTTGTTTCAGTAAAAACCCCGCAAAGGGTATTTCAGTCTTTATGAGCTTTGTTCCTCTTGGAGGGGAAGTGCATGGGTTCTTTTCTTGCCTTCCACGTATGATTATTTCTAAGTTGCGTATGTCTAACTGTCTACTTCTAGAAGGGGACGGCAGTGAGTGGGTCCCGCCATGTAAAGTACTTAGAAACTGGACAGAGCAAACCCGCTCTATTCTCCCCGATAATTTAATGAAGGAACATCTGGGTATTGGGTACTTAAATAAAGATACAGCTCTAACGGATTCTTTGGCACGGGCTTTAGGTATTGAAGAGTGTGGACCCAAAGTTCTTATTCAAATCATGCAATCGTTATGTCGGGCTGGCTCTTTAAAGTCAATGGGCCTCAGTTGGCTATCCTCTTGGCTTAGTGTTTTGTTTTCTATGTCGGTTAGTGAATGTCAGTCTGATATCATAAGTTCCCTAAAGGAGTTACCATTCATTCCTCTTTTAGATGGTAATTATGGGTCCATTGATGAAGGTGCAATATGGTTGCATACCGATCCCGATCATGGTCTCGAAGCTTTTGGGAACTTGTATTCCAAACTTCGTATAGTAAATCCTGCACTTTTTAATGATTCTCATGCTGAAAACATAACCCAAATGCTTTACAGAGTTGGGGTCCAGCGGTTATCTGCACATGAAGTTTTGAAAGTGCACATTTTACCTGCTATTTGCGATGAAAAAGTTATGTCGGAAAGTACTGAGTTGATGATTGAGTATCTTTCTTTTATCATGTTTCATTTAGAATCTTCTTGCCCCGAGTGTCTTGTCGAAAAGGAACACATACTTTCTCAGTTACGTAACAACGCATTTATTTCCACAAATCACGGGTGCAAACGACTTGTCGATGTGCCAATTCATTTTAGTAAAAAGTTTGGTAATCCAGTTGATATGAGCAAATTGGTTGGTGGGACTGATATGAAATGGTTCGAGATTGATACCAGCTATCTAAAACACCCAGTTTACAAATCATCGCCTGGAGGAAAATCGAAATGGAGAAAATTCTTGCAGGAAATAGGAGTCACTGATTTTGTGCAAATAGTTGAAGTTGAAAAGCTTATTTCAGATATACCTCATACCGCTATCAAGAACATGATGCTAGATGATGATTGTATATCTTCTGGTTCCGTTGTCAAAGACTATGACTCTGAAGAGTTAATGCATTTGTTGTCAATTATTTCGTCGAATGGTGACGTAGAAAAGGGTGAGTACCTCATGGAGGTACTTGATAAATTATGGGATGATTACTTTAGTGATAAGATTACAGGTCTCTGCAGCGTTAATGGACAAAACAAGCCCTTTAAATCTTCTATTCTAAGAATCCTTTGTAGTATTCGGTGGATGGCTTCTAGTATCGATGACCAACTGCACTTTCCTAATGAATTATTCCATGACTGTGAAGTGGTGTGCTCGGTTCTTGGTGACAACGCACCATATGCTGTTCCGAAGGTTAGTTTACGTTTTTAGCGCTTACATTTTAGTTTTTATATTTTTGTTGGCAGATATTTTATTCTGAGGAACAATTATTCTGGATGGATGAACTGCGGTACTAATTTACCAAATTCTTTTACTGTCAAGTAGGGTACCAGTGTAAAGCTAATTAATGATATCGGATTGAAGAATACAGTTAGCCTTGATGATGCTTTATCAGTTCTCGAAGTTTGGAGAAGATCTGAGAAACCTTTTAGGGCCAGGTAATGATTTGCTGCTAGCCAATACCGGTCAAAATGGGTAACTCTTTGGTTGGGATGAAATTATTTTCTGTTTGCTTAACCCAACACACTTCTTCAATCTTTTTAAATTATTAAAGTCATAAAGCAGCTTAAAACAAATTAAATAATAATTAGTGTCATGTATGATTGCGAACTTAAATTATTTTAGTATTAAAGGTTCTTCTTAGTGATAATTAAGGTTTTATCCATAAATAGATTATCTTTACTGGGTTTTTGGGCTGATGTTATGGGGTTATAGTGTTTGAATATATGATTGTTTTAAGGGTTGAGTTTGAAGGAATAAGTTTCGTATCTGCAAAAGTAATCATACTTGATACCCACCTTAAGAGCTAGGTTTAGAAAGCGAGACCCATTCCCATCTGATTATTCCTTAGTGCAAGCCAGGCAACATCGTAGTTATCCTTTTCCCCAAGTTTTTTTTTTTTTTTTTTTTTGTATTATTATTATTTTTTTTTTTTTTTATTTTCCATATTTGATTATTACTGTAAGTTGTTTTGTTATATGCCTTCCCTTTTTGACATGTTTGTTAACCATTTTTATTTTTCCATTTACCAGCATATCTCAAATGTCCAAGTTCTACACATATATATGGAATGAAATGAGCACCTCAAAGCAGAAGATAGTGGAGAGTTTGCTTTCAGAAGCTTTCATATTTGTTCCTTACTCGTTTAGTTCCACCATCGAAGTGGTTTCTGGTTTGTTCTTATCTCCCAGTGAAGTATATTGGCATGACTCTACTGGTTCAATGGAACAAACAAAGTCAACACATCCTAAGTTTGACCAAGATATGACTCATCATCCGTTTGGCAAGATGTTATGCAATGTCTATCCTGGCCTCCATTATTTTTTTGTGAACGAGTTTGGAGTAGCTGAGAATCCTCCTCTTCTTAGCTACCTTCAGACTTTGCAACAATTATCATCTGAGAGTTTGCCCTCACAAGTAGCTAAAACAGTGAGTACAGCCATAAGATTCTTTTCACTTGCGTATATATTAAGTGCAATTTCTATAAAGTTTTTTAATAAGATTTGTCTATTTTAGAAAACAGCTGAGAAGGCTGTAAACAATTTATTAGTTCTTTTTTCCTTTTTAGAAGTAAACTATAACTTAAATTGACCCGTTTTCATATAAATGGGTTGAAGTTATGTCCACTAATATATATCAGTAGCTTTATCCATAGTTTTGTTTTGTTTTGCGTGTTAGGTTTTCCAAGTTTTCCAACAGTGGAGTGATGGATTAGACTCTGGGGTTCTGAGCTGTGATGATATCGATTTCTTGAAGAAAAGAATGAAGGAAAAGGATATGCGGATACTTCCAACAGTGCAAGATCTGTGGGTTTCTCTGCATCAATCCTTTGGTCTGATATGTTGGTGTGATGATGAGAAGCTAAAAAAGGAATTCAAAAACTTGAAAAATGTGGATTTTCTGTTTTTAGGGGATCTTACTACGGAAGAGAAGCAGATGCTCCAGGATAAGGTTTCTGTTTTATTTAGGAGGTTGGGAATCCCTTCACTTTCCGAGGTACCCTCTCTTTCTCTCTCGCACACAAACATACGCACAAATACTCAAACACTTTTATATTTAGTAATTTATTCCTCGCTGCAGATTGTGACACGTGAAGCAATATACTATGGCCCAACAGACAGTAGTTTCAAAACATCATTGGTGAGTTGGGCTCTGCCTTTTGCTCAACGGTACATCTATAGCATCCATCCAAATGAATATGCCGAGTTCAAGCTGTCTGGATTCAAGAATCTAAACACACTGAAAATTGTTGTGGTTGAGAAGTTGTTCTACAAAAATGTCATTAAGAAGTTTGGTATTCAATCTACTAAACGACGTGAGTGCAGCTGTCTTCTACAAGACAACATCTTGTACACCACTCGGGAATCTGATACACACTCTCTTTTCATGGAACTTTCTCGTTTTCTGGTTGCTAAAATCCCCGAATTGCACTTGGCAAATTTTCTTCACATGATAACAACAATGGCAGAATCTGGTTCCACAGAGGAGCAAATGGAATCCTTTCTTACAAATAACCAGAATTTATTAAAGCTTCCAAGTGATGAATCACAGTGGACTATATCGATTTCATCACCAGAAGAAGATAAGGATATTCCAACCACGAGCTCTTGTCTGTCATTGGAGGATTTAAATCGGCCAAAAGCTGCAAAGAAGTTTAGTAACTCAAGTTGGCCACCTGTAAACTGGCAATCTGCGCCAGGGTTTGAACATGCAGTCAATACAAAAGCACACGGTAATCCTAATTCTCAAAAGAGACGAGATGTGACAGAGGGATTAAAAGACAAATCAGATGTGACAGAGGGATTAATCGAGAGTGATGCTGACCAGATTATTGAAGAAAATCCAGACTTAACGTTTCCTTCAGTGATCTTGGAAGAAGAACAAGACATAAAAGACCAATCAGATTCTGGAATCGTTGAGGATTCTTCGAAAGATAAATTGGATAACGGAAAGAGTATGGTATCTGCTGCAGTAACCGGACATAATAGGCCGAACATGAGTTCATCTAACTTGATCAACACAGATCAGTTAAATTGGGGCACAGTGACTCCACAACAGGTGATAACAGGCAGAACCGGTGAACTTGTAGCATTTCAGTACTTTGCAGAAAAACATGGTGTTAAATCTGTGAGATGGGTGAATGAGGTTAAAGAGTCGGGGTTACCATTTGATATTATTATTGAAGGTGAGAATAACAGCAAAGAGTACATAGAAGTTAAAGCAACTTCGAATGCAAATAAAGACTGGTTTGTTATTACCGTAAAAGAGTGGCAATTTGCTGTGGAACAAGGCGAATCTTTCACTATTGCACGTGTTCTCGTGTCAAATGGGAATTTGGCTCGGATCACCACTTATAGAAATCCAGTTAAATTATGCCAGTCACGGCACCTTCAGCTGGCTATTTGCCAACACAGTGTTTGATGCATCCGTGAAATTTTAACCTCATGATGCTGCAAACGCTTCGGCTGTTGTATATGTAGTGATGTTACAATCTATATTGTTTAGGCATACAAACTGTACCAATAGGAGATGCATTTTTGACGATATATGTTTTGACAGTTTTATTACTAGACGCGCTGCTGGTCTCTATAGCAAAATAGTGGTCACATTTATTGTATTGACATAATACATAGGTTTGTACTCCATTCATTTTTGTTTTATTTGTCTAATTTGCGCGCAAGCAACTTTGAATTCTAATCTCATCGACTGATTTGTGAAAAACAGATGATAGTGGCATTTTCTTAGTAACTTCAAAGTATGTGGGTGAAATTTCTTTTGTACTGTCTTTTACTTGATATCGAAAGCAAGTAGAGTATAGCTTGGTTATATAACCAAATTTTAGCATCATAAATTCGAAGCATGTATCTTACATTCCTCATGTAGAATAATCATAGAACCGATTATTAACATATGCGTATATGACAGATATTTTACATGACAAACAATATTACATTTTGTAACAAACGACGGTTTTCATATTCCAACGTGGCAACAAATAACTGTTTGAATAACTATATGCTAAGCAACAGAAACCCAAAACAAAAACACAGTTGAACTATAGACAGTTGGATGCGTAACAAGACAGTTTTATAATAGACCACTCTGCAATGACTCCTGAAGCTGTTTTCAGTAAGGAATCCAAACCGCCATTAAAATGCTTTACAAACACCTTGATAAACGGATTGGCACTTCAAGGAGTGTGTAATAATGATGCAGTTTTACTACTTCGGCACATGAACAGCCAGCTGAAGCTGCCTTGACTCAGGGCAGGCCCTGGCTATGGGCAGCGCGGGCGACGGCTCAGGGCATCAAAACGAGAGGGGGCATCAAGCTTTTGGTCATGTCATTCGGTTTATGTAAAAAAGAAAACAAATGTAAGTTTTTAAAAGTATTACTAGCTTGGTTTTATTGTGCCTTTAGTTTAATTAAAAAAAGAAAGTAAAAAAGATAAAAGAAATTTGAGTGAAAATGTTGCCTGACATGGACGCCGAGAGTTTAGAGGAAGAAGAAGCTTGTGTTTGACTGTTTGTATTTCTTTTGTGGGTCCATGTGTTTATTAATTGGTCTAATTGGTCTTTTTTCATAAAACATCTCCAACTCTATATTAAATTTGCAATTAAGACCTTTTAGTTTACATTACTCTTTCATTTTCTACTTATCTTGTACTCCCTCCGTCCCATTTTTATTGTCCACTTTGACTTTGACCGGTCTTTTTTGTTCAACTTTGACCGTTAATATATTTATTTGTGTTATATAATACTTGATGAAAGTTATATCAAATGAAAATACATTTAAAACCCAATACATTTAAAACCCAATACATTCATATATTTTTCATCAAGTATTATATAACACAAACAAAAATAATTATGGTCAAAGTTGAAGAATAAAGACTAAAAAAGTCAATATGGGACAATAAAAATAGGACGGAGGGAGTATTTGATAACATATTTCTCTAATCTATTACGTAGTATATTACGGACTATATTTTAGACCATACTTGTTAAAATCTCGATCTTGATATTAGGATGTTACGATTTTACGATACTACAAAGCAAAAATGATCCGAGTCCTATGTAGAATCTTAAGAAGCTTAAGATCTTATAAAATCCTAATTTTGATCATATGATCTTAAGATCTAATCTGATCCGGTCTTACGATTTTAATCTTGCAACAACGAAAACGATTTTGAGTATGATCCCGTTTTTGAGAAACTTGTTTTAGACTACTTTTACTTTGTAAAATTTGCAACATAAAACATATAATGTATTTACCTTTAATACTATAGCAATGTATTTATTTATGAAAGATTTGATTTAATTTTTCAAATTTATCAAAAATAAAGTAAGTTGTTTCGGTAGGAAAAACTGTATTTGTAATTGTAATATAGATATAATTAATATAATCCGTAACATGTTCTCTACTTTTAATTTAATCATATATAAATTTCAAATATGAGACGAGTTGTATATTTTTTTCATTATTTTTTTTAACAATGCCTTGAACCAACCTAAAATTAAATTAAACTTAATAGTCATAGTTAATACGCGAAATCTGTTTATATGACAAACTTCTAGGTAGGGGCAATATTTTAACATCTCGCCCAGGGCATTCGAAATCTCAGGACCGGCCCTGCCTTGACTGACATAATTTTACCGGATCTCTATAAGTAGTAATCTTAGGCGGTTTCCCATCTAATAAGACAACACGTGCAATGCTAAAAGATTCACCTTTTTCAACAGCTAACTTCCACTCGTTTACACTTATATCAAACCAGTCCTTCTTTGCCTTTGAAGTTGATTTAACTTTCTATATATTCCATGCTATTATCTTTACCTTCAACAACAATATCATATGGCAGTCCGGATTCTTTAACCTCATTGACCCATTTCACTTGTCAAAATCAAAGGTAAATGTGGCAAAATCAAAGGTAAATGTTATGAGAGAGAAATAGTGGAATCCACTTGTCAAACATTGAATTTATTAGGCACAATATTAGTCATGTGAATTAGGTCTCCCAATAATTTTCCTGAAAAATTATCTTGGAGAAAAAGATAACTAATTTAAGTAAATAATAAAATTAAAACTAAATAAACTTTCAAAAAACCCTCAAATCTTATCCTCATCATTCCCTCCCACTTAAAAAAACTCGATCCCGACTTGTCATGTGTTATTTGCTCGTAGGGTAGACACTTAACCTTTGACTAACCTCTTTAATCTTCACTCGCTTTCCACACTCCCACAAGTCAACACGCGAACCCGATCACCGATTAATTAGTCCCAAATATTTTTCCTTCTTCAATATAAAAACCATATTCAAGCTCTTTTGGTAAATAATCTTTGTTGACTAGTTGTTCTAAACTTTTGAAATCACCAACTCTTGATCCTCCTTTTCCTTATTATGATTTCCATCGGCTTCTCGAAGTCAACATTTTAATCATTATAAACCTTTGAATCTGTGAAACATTCGGAATCTGTGCTTGGCTCACTACCAAAACCCTTCACGTCTTCATTATTTTTAAAACCACAACTTTTCCCGCACAAGTCTTCAAGGTACCAACTTTATTTGTTGTTTCCAACACTAAAGTTGAAATCTTGTCTTCATTATTATTACAAACCTCGTGACCTCCAACCAAACAACTTTGTATAGGAAAGTTAAAGTAATTGACTCTTGACACCAAGTTTCTAGCCCCATAATTATCAATAATTAAAGAAAGTACCTTATTATTGATCAACACTCTTGAATGAAACCACTTGATTGGTTACACGTCAAGCTGCAATTTTAATCTTTCCCCTATAAATATAGGGCTTAGCGTTTTGTAACTTTAATCTTTTGATCTTGATTATTAACGAACTAAGGTTTTTAAGAGTTTATCTCTTGTTACGGTTTTATTCCTTAGATGTTTAATCCTCGTTATCAACCCTTGGATTAGGGTTAACATAATTCGCTTCCGCATTCTGCGTCAATTGGCATCAAAGCTTATTGGTATCATGGATGGTAAGTGGTGCAGAAGGTTCTGCGTCAATTAACGTTTAGAGCTTGTTAGTTTCCTAGATGATGAATGGTGTAGAAGATTCAAAAACTCGTACTATTGGTGGGGTATGGTCTAAAGAGCACATGGATTATGATTTTATCAAAATCGTATCCAAACTCGACAAGAAATCCACTATCTATCAAAAACTCCGTTTCGTGTTCGTGGGTGGAGGTAACAACTACGAAAACCACGAGGCAACAATTACGGAGGTTCAAGAATTCGTACAATCATAGGCGGATCTATTGACAGCCATAGGTGCAACCAATCCCCGTTCAACAATAGGAGGGTTGATGAATGGGAAGAAAGGAAGAGGCTTTGGATAGCTTAACTGATAGGATAAGTCAAAGAGAAGAGGGTATTCGTGATGTGCATGAAGCTGAATTTGAAGACTCCGGGGATGTTGACCAAGTGGAGGATTTGGTTGATGAATGTGAAGAAGATTTTGTGGATCGAGTGGATATCATGAAACAGGAGTATGATGCCTTTAATCCAATGAAAAATGAAGAGGAACTCTTAAGGTTGCTTGATGAAGACCCTTTTTCATCATTTATGGAGATCAAAGAACACACGACGAGTCCATTTAACATTCCTCAACAAATTTGGCATTCACATGAAGAAGAAATCAAGCAATCTCATTTATCAACCGAATGGGGCAAGGTAAGGACGGAAACGAAACCTCAATTCAGCTATAATTTACAATTAATATTTCCCTCTCCTGTGGAATACTTGCTCCATGTTGGTGTGTATCGCTACTACCACTCACACTTAATTTTAAGTGTGGGGATGAACACCTATTATCTAATAAATAAGGGTGGAGTCAAGCTCATGACTCAAACAAAAACAATCGCTTAGTGGGAGGCAATTCATGCTCATCTTTATTTTATGTTTCGTTTTTAATTTTGCTTTTAGGATTTTACGCTTGGGTTTTGTTTGTTTATCCTTTGAGAACCAATCGTAAGATTGCCATCGAGAACCTATCAAGACATCTTTTGAAATCTTTGGGAAAAATCAATCGCAAAAACAAATGTTTTCTATAATTAGTGGGACGAATTTATTAAAGGCAAATGATGCTAAGATATAAAGTGTTAAGTGAAAAATATACTATGTTTTAATACATATTACACATATATGTTTTAATACATATATTACACATATGAGAGTTGGAGAATTGAATAATCTCTAAGTAGTTGTTTTTACTTTTGAGTAAGGTATCCAAATCACCATTAGCATCCACGCCTTACAAACACCTTCGTAAACAATTGTTGGCGCGTATACATGATGCAATTTTACTACTTTGACGGATGAAAAGCCAGCTTAAGCTGCCTTTTCTGACATAATTTTGCCGGATTTCTATAAATAGTAATCATACGCAATTTCCCATCTGATAAGACAATGCGTGCAATGCTAAAAGATTCACCTTTTTCAACAGCAAAATTCCACTCATTCATAGTTATATCGAACCAGTCCTTCTTTGCTACTGAAGTTGACTTAACTTCTATATATTCCTCGCTTTTATCCTTACCTTCAACAAGAATATCATACGGTAGTCCGGACTCTTTAACCTCATTGACCCATTTCACCTTTTTCCCACTAAGAGTCGAAGAAAAGTATCTGAAAGCCTCACGTTCTCCTTCCCTCCCAGTTCTGACATGTTGCGGGGTAACTGAAACTATATTCTTTCCTTTATTAATAACAGAATCTGATTGGTCATTTAAAACTTCATCATCTTCAAAGATTACAGAGGGCATCGATGAGTCTGGATTTTCATCTATGATCCATTCACCGTTACTCTCAAATAATCCTTCTGCAGTATCCAGTTTTGTTTCATCAAACCCGGGTGCGGTTTTCCAATGGACAGGTGGCCAACTTAAGTTTTTTGCAAACTTCTTAGTGGTAGTCGGCTCCACTTCTGGTGATGATGTGGACACTAACGACCACTGTAATTCTTCACATGGGAGATTTGGCAGCTCTTGGCTATCTGTAACGAATAACTCCATCTTCTCCTCTGTGAAACCTGATTTTGTCATTGTTGTAATCAAGTGAAGAAAATTTGCTAAAGGGAGCCCAACAAGTAAAAAATGAGAAAGCTCCATGAAAAGCGAGTGAGAATCAGCTGTGTGCGTTGCATACAAGGTGTTGTCTTGTAGAAGACAACAGCATTCACGCTCCTTTGATTCAATTCCAAAACTCTTTATGACATACTTCTGGCACAATTTCTCCACCGCAACAATTTTCAAAGAATTCACGTTTTTGAATCCAGATAGCTTGAGCTGAGAATATTCATTTGGATGCATGCGATAAATGTAACGCTGAGCATATGGGAGAGCCCATCTCACCAATGAAATCATATAACTACTATCTGTCGGGCCATAGTGTATCACTTCACGGGTCACAACCTGCACAATGACATAATATTAGACGGGTGATAGATATTACCTCAATGAATAGATATTTCCTAAATCTTATGTGATTAATAATCAAACATTATGCATTTATACGAATCTGCTTGTGATGCAACTTAATATTCCCACGATCAGATCTAATAGACCTAAGCCCAACTATATTGGGTCAAAAAAGATTCCACGGATAGTCATAACACACATCATGCGTCTTCGATGTATAGGTGGAAGATTCGACCCATTAAAAAATATGGGTTGTTTCCAGTTTGATTTATCCATAATGGGTCAAATGGGTGATTTGCTAGAAGGGCAACAGGTGGACTCGGATTCAGATTATTAATGTAATAATAATGTCATTGTTATCGAAACTAACGCCTTAACCATTAAAAAAAACTTTAGGGACTTGACAAAAAAGTGTTTGTGGGTCAAACAACTCAGTTCGGACAGTTTCAACCATCACTAGAAAATGACCCGTTTTGAAATGTTATCAGACCCGTATATCTTGAAACCTCTAGTGTGAGGTCTTTGTTATGTGAGTATAAAAGAGAGTACCTCAGAAAGACACGGGATTTCTAGTCTCCGAAATAGAACAGAAACCTTATCCTGAAGCATCTGTTTTTCTTCGTTAGTAAGCTCCCCCAAATATAGAAACTCAACATTACTCAAGTCCAAGAAGTCCTTTTTAAGCTGCTCATCATCGCACCAACATATGTGACCAAAGGACTCATGCAAAGAAACCCATTTGTCTTGCTCAGTTGGAAGGATCCTCGTTTCCTTTTCCTTCATACTCTTCTTCAAGTAGTCGATATCATCAGAACTCAAAACCTCCGAGTCTAATCCATCACTCCATTTTTTAAAAACTTGAAAAACCTAACACACGAAACAAAAGAATTGTGGACAAAGTTACATATGTATATGAAAACGGGTCATTCTGATTATGGTCAATTAATGGGTAAAGTCACATTTTTTAGCAAAAAGGGAAGGTGGAAACAAGTTGGATGACTTAGAAGTTTCCTATAGTTACAGAAACTAGAATTACAATCAACTATAAAATAGTACTCACTGTTTTAGCTGCCAGCGATGGCAAATTCTCAGTAGATAATTGGAGCAAAAACTGAAGATAGCAAAGAAGAGGAGGATTCTCAGCTACTCCAAACTCACGTACAAAGAAATGACGGAGATCAGGATAAACATTGCATAACATCTTGCTGAAAACACGATGAGTCATGCATTCGTAAAGCTGCGGTTTGGTTGACTTGGTTTGTTCAACTGAAGAAATGATAGAATCATGCCAATATACTTCACTGGGAGATAATAATAAACCAGATAGAACTCCACTTGTGGAACCAACCGAGCTAGGAACAAATATGAAAGCTTGAGAATGCAAAGTCTCAACTATCTTCCGCTTTGAGGTGCTCATCTCACTCCATAAGTATGCGTAGAACTTGGACATTTGAGATATGCTGGTAATGGAAATTTTATAAATAGTTATCAAGTATGTCAAATGTAAAACAGACTTAAACAAACTATAGTACTGAAGGATTAAACCAATGATACCTGGCCCTAAAAGGTTTCTTAGATCTTCTCCACACATCGAGAATTGATAAAGCATCATCAAGAGTGACTATTTGCTTCAAGCCAATATCATTCAAAAACTTCAGACTGTTAACCTACACAACGACAAAAGTAACGGGTAACTGAATACAAGTGTTCGTCCATCCAAGATATCGGTTTTATATAGAAACTTAAGTTACTAACCTTTGGAACACTGTATGGTGCCCTGTGACCAAGAATGGAACGCACCGTTTCACAGTTATGGAACACATCTTTAGGGAAGTGAAGTTGATAATCCATACTAGAAGCCAACCATCGAAAACTATGAAGGATTTTTATAAGTGAAGATTTAAAAGGTCTGAACTGCCCATCAATTTCGCATAAGCCTGTAATCTTATCACTAAAATAATCATCCCAAAGTCCATCAAGTACCCTTAGGAGGTACTTACCCTTTTCCTTATTACCATTCAACGAAACATGTGATAATAATTGTGTTAACTCTTGAGAATCATAATCTATGACAATGGATCCTGAAGATACGCAATCATCATCTAACATCATGTTCTTGAGAACAGTATGCGGTATGTCAGAAATAAGCTTTTCAACTTTGACTATTTTCACAAAATCCGTGACTCCTAAATCCTGCAAGAAACTTCTCCATTTCGATGTTCCTTCAGGTGAGGATTTGCATACCTGGTGTTTCAGATAGCTGATATCAATCTCAAACCATTGCATATCACTGCCACTCACCAACTTACTCATATCACTTAGATTGCCGAATTGTTTACTGAAATGAATTGGGACGTCAGCAAGTCGTTTGTACCCGTGATTTGTGGAAACAAAAGCATTGTTACGTAACTGTGAGAGAATGTGTTCCTTTTCTGCAATACACTCAGAACAACAAGACGATTCTAAATGAAACATTATAAAAGAAAGATACTCAATCATCAATTCCGTACTTTCCGCCATAACTTTTTCATCACAAATAGCAGGTAAGACGTGCTTTTTCAAAACTGCGTGTGCAGATAACCGCTGGACCCCAACTTTGTAAAGCATTTCGGTTATGTTTTCAACATGAACACTAAAAAGAGAGGGATTAACAATCTGAAGTTTGGAATACAACTTCCCAAAAGCTTCAAGACCATGCTCGCGATCAGTATGCAACCATATTGCACCTTCATTAATTGATGCATAGTTACCATCTAAAAGAGGTATAATTGGTAACTGTCTGACGGAACTAATGAAATCAGACTCGGTTTCATTAACCAACATCAAAAACAAAACATTTAGCCAAGAGGATAGCCAGCCGAGGCCCATTGATGTAAGAGAATCAGCCTGACAAAAAGATGCCATAACTTGAATAAGAACTTTGGGTCCACATTCTTCAATGCCTAAAGCCCGTGCCAAGGAATCCGTTAGAAGTGTATCTTTATGCAAGTATCCAACATCAAGGTGCTCCCTTATCAGTCTATCAGGCAACAAAGAACGAATTTGTTCTGTCCAGTTACGCAGTACTTTACATGGCGGGACCCACTCTTTATCTTCCCCTTGTAGAAGCAGACAGCTAGAACTACACAGCTTCGAAATAATCATATGTGGAAGCTGTGAAAAAAAACCATGCACTTCCCCTTCAAGAGGAATAAAGCTCATAAAGACTGAAACGCCCTTCGCCGGGTTCTTTTTAAAACAAGGAAGGCTACAGAACGACAGCTCAGCATTAACCAACAAATTTGGAAACTCTAGTAACAGCCATTGGTTCCATGGACTATGTCCATCAACTTCATTTCTTGACGATGAAACAATAAAATCCGCTTGGATGATAAATTTTAATCCACAACTCCCCGAAGGAAATAAAGCAAAAACAGGCTGTTGGTCGAGCTTCGAGATGTAGTTACCATTGCCTAAATCCTCCAACATAAGTGCCACAGATATTTCAGTTGTTTGAACATCATGGCAAATATGATCCGCTTGTAGTGTATGAGATTTGACAAACCAAGTGAATTTCTCTTTTCCAAGAAAAACATTCACAATACCGTCTTTATCAACTTGCTTTCTCATGACAATGAGCGAATCATTTGGAATATTTCTGAACTTGATACATTTAAGGTGGTGAAGGAATAACAACATGGATGGATGAAAGCTAGAAAACATGGAGATAAACTTCTCGACAGTAAAAGCTTCATCTTTCTTTGATCTGAAGGGAAGCACAATGCATGTTTTCCAACATGTCTCATCCGTTGGATCGTTATCCCCAGAACCCAACTTGCTAAACAAATCAACGTCACAAGGTGGAACAACTGTTGGCAAAACATAACCAATTTGACCGTCGCTTATGTCAAACTTGATATGGAACCCGTTAGAATGGATTTCCGGAGCATCTGTCACCTGGTCGTATATCAAATTATTAAGAAATTTTCTAATAAAAAACATCAAAGATCAGAAGCTAGAATAAGCGATGGAACATATGCTTCGAGAAATTGAAGAGTATAATATACCCGGAAAACCGATTTGAAGCCAATGCCCTTTTTGCTAATATATCCAGTACTAGGTTCCGTCTTTGATGAATTGCCTACCTTACAAAGTGCTTTTATGGTTTCGACAGAGAATCCTTGATCATTATTCAAGACTATAACTTCTCTTTCTTGAAGAATGAAAGTTAAAGTTGGCTCAACATCACACGAGTACATATTTTCATCAGCATTCCGAACCTATATATTAGCAAAACACGGTGTAACATAACATAACCAAAAAAAGCGACATGAAATAGTTTAAGCAGATGCACTTACAAGTTCGAGTAGAAAATGCGAGTCCTGAGAATATAACTCTTGAGAAAGACAGTGTAGTGCTTCGCGTAAACGACTATGTTGCTTCTTCAGAATGTTATATTTCTCAGTAGCTGAGATATCTGAACCCAACCCAAATTCTTCTCGCCTGATACACTCAATAATCTTCTTTGCTGATTCCTGTTTGTTGTTATTATTCTTACCTTCTTTAACCTTCTTCACCAATCTCTCACCACGTTTTTCAGAATTTAAAGCGACAGGCTCTCTCTCGTTTGAAGTAAATCCATCATTCATATCAGAAGAGACTGTATCCTTATAAGTTCCGGAACCTGATTGGTCTTTCATATATTCATCTTCTTTTCTGATGACTGAAGGTTTACCATGTCTTGTCTGATCACTATTAGCTTCTTTTTTCTTTGATGCATATTTATAACTTGATACAGGTTTCCTTCTTGATCTTCTTGGTAACTTCTTAGATGTAGACTTTGCGGGACTTGGAACTTCCGGTGACAAACCAGAACTTGTGGTTGGTGAAAGCTTACCTTCTTCTGTCGATGAAATGGAGAACATAGACCACTCGGATTCTTCACTTGGGAGCTTCAATAGTTTTTGCTTATTTATCGAAAACAGCTCCAGTTGCTCCTCTATGTAACCTGGTTCTGCTGTTAAAACCTGGTGGAGGAAATTTGCTAAGGGCAATTCAGGAACTCCGGCAACAAGAAAACGAGAAAGCTCCATAAAAATCGAGTGGGAATCTGAATCAGAATCGGGAGTTGCATACAGGATGTTGTCCTGCAGAAGACAACTGCACTCAAACTGCTTATTGGATTCAATACCAAGTTTCTTTATGACGTTCTTGTAGAACAACTTTTCCACCACGACAATCTTTAGGTTCTTGAATTCAGAATATTCTTTTCGATGGAAGCTATAAATGTAGCGTTGAGCATAGGGGAGAGCCCCGTTTATGAAGTAAGCTATAAAGCTATTATCCATCAGGCCAGAGTATATTGCTTCACGAGTCACAACCTGCAGAAGCCATAAAATAGACGAATGATACAAAATTACAAAGTACTTCAACTTCATATATACAATTATCCCTAATGTCACCGGCAGCACAAAACCATCTGTGACATATTCGTTAAGTTTGAAAAAAATGGACAGGGCGGGTGGGTTGCAAAATGGGTCAAACAAGTCAGAGCTTGAAACGGGTTGTTTCAACAATCAGTTTTGTGGATAGTTAATGTGTTAAACATACAGGTTGGGCTGACCCGCAATCAGCTTTTTGGAAAGGTAATGCGTTAATGATGATTAGAGAAACATTCTAATATTTTTTGAAGTAAAACCATGTAAGAAGCTGTAAGCATTGAAGATAAACTTTGGGCGCCTTTTCAACCCATTTGACCGTTCAACCTAATTGACATGTTTCCCTTTTAGCTAACCTTTCTGATTTCACCCGTTTGACCCGCTAGGCAAATAATGTAACACAAATCAACCCATTTATAAGTAAATGGGTTGACATCTCTACCTCTATTTTCGTTCTAGTATTATAGGCTAACGAAAGATCACACAATGTCTTCATAAGATATAAGTTGAACCAAGAGAAACCAGTATAGAAATTTTATGTTGATACAGAAGTCCTTTTTAATTCGTTCTCATAAATTTTATATTTGAATATTTGGTAAGTGTTAGTATGTGCGTAAGGGAGAGCGAATGTGAATACCTCAGAAAGAGAAGGGATTCCCACACACCGTAATAAAACAGAAACCTTATCCCGAAGCATTTGCTTTTCTTCAGTACTAAGCTGCCCAAAACTCAAAAAATGAACATTTTTCAAGTTCATGAACTCTTTTCTTTCAAAACCCTGACCTGATTCGACCAACCAGACTTGACAGAAACTGGAACTAAAAACACCACGCAAATAACTAGAACAAGCTTTCTAATTAATCAGAAAAGTATTGGCTTACAAAAACTGATATTGAATGCATAATGACAAACCACAGCTCGGTTTGTATATATAGGGAATAGAACAAGCTTTCCTAATCCTACTACAATTCTAATATAACTAGAATATTAAAACCGACATTCACCCCATGGGCTCGGGTCAATAGCTGCTGCTGCCCCATGGGCTCGGGTCAGACATTAGCCCAACATTCACCCCCCTAATTTCTGACTCGAGATAGGGAGGTCTTCAACTCCGAGTAACTCTTGCATTTCCTTGAACTTAATCCTTGCGAGAGCTTTCGTAATAATATCAGCACGCTGCAAATCACCTCTTACAAACTCAACTTGTACTTGGCCTCTTTCAACACATTCTCGGATAAAATGATAACGTGTGTTTATATGCTTGCTTCTCCCGTGAAAGACTGGATTTTTCATAAGTGCAATAGCCGATTTGTTGTCAACAAATAAGACCACCACTCTTTCTTCCATTCCGGTTATTTCACTCAACAATCCACGTAACCATATCCCTTGACACGCGGCTGAGGTTGCAACCATGAACTCGGCTTCACAAGACGATAGAGCCACCGTGTTTTGCTTTTGTGAGCACCAAGTGATATGTGATTTACCTAGATAAAATACGTGCCCAGTTGTGCTTCGACCATCATCTTGGTCCATAGCAAAACTACTATCACTAAACCCCACTAACTCCTTGGTCTTCTCTTGGTTGTATCGTATTCCAAAATTCAAACTACCTTGGATATACCTTAGTATTTGTTTCACAGCTGCCATATGTGATTCTTTTGGTTCTTGCATGTAACGACTAACCAAACCAACCGAATAAGATAAATCAGGTCGAGTGTGTAGTAAGTACCTTAAACAACCAACTCGTCGTCTATACAAAGTTGCATCAACTGGTTTTCCTTCCTTATCCACGCTTAACTTCATTCCAGGTTCTAATGGACGACTTTGAGTAGAATTCGCTTCATGCATCCCAACATCTTTCAAGAACTTCTTTGCATAGCTTTCTTGACTTCTTGAGATACTCGAATCCTCTTGCATTACTTCATTGTTTCGTGCTATGGATGGTGGAGAAATTGGTCCACATAACGACTTCTTGATTTGTTTTCCTACCAAACAAGATTCACACAACTTGTTCTCTTGATGAATTATTGGCAACTTTTCAAACATGCCCTTCCTTGCCATTAATTCCATCGTCTCGAAATTAATGTGACCCATCCTAGCATGCCATAACCAAGCATCATCTTCCATCTTTGCTTTGAGACACACCGGACTTCCAACTTGGAGCTTAATCTTGTAAAGTCTATTACTTGTTCTAGGAACCTTCATCAAAAGCTTACCATCTGAGTCACGCATAGTAAGAAGGTTACCTTTCATACGAATGTCACATCCGCCTTCGGTAGCTTGCCCAAGACTAATTATGTTGCTTTTAAGCTCGGGTAGGTAATAGACTCCAGTGATTAACCGTTGCTCTCCCGTTTTCCCTTCAATGATTATCGAACCCTTTCCTTTTATCTCGATGTAGGAGTTATCACCAAACTTCACTCTGCCGGAGATATTCTCATTCAACTCCGAAAAGTATTCTCGGATCCCCGCCATGTGATTACTTGCTCCATTATCCAAATACCAAGTGTCTTCCTCGTTTGGCTTAGTATTCAATTGGTTTGGGATAATCTTTTCTTCATTCAAGAAAACTACTTCTTGAACGCTTTTCATCATAAAAAGTGTTGGGTCATCATCATCCTCCGTTTTCAAAAGGTTTGATTCATGCTTTTGCTTTTGTTCACGTCGTTCAGGGCAGTTAGAAGCAAAGTGACCATATTCATCACATCTAAAGCATTGAATCTTTGAAAGGTCTCGACTTTTGTTCTTCTTTTGATCCGTCTTGCTCCCGGAGTTGTTTTGGTTTCCACGGTTGTGGTTATTAGCTTGACCACTACCACGAGATTTGTTTTGAGAAGAAAAGTTTTGACCTTTACCGTTGCCATTAGAGGAATTCCTTCCTCGACCTTTCTTATCATACTTTTCAGCCCTTCCGAACATCAACTTGCCTTGATCTTCAGAAGTGGTGTCAACACCCTTCATTCTTCCTTCAAAAGCTTTCAACCTTCCAATTGCTTCTTGAAAAGACATAGTATTCAAGTCAGCAAATTGTTCTATTGAGGCAACAATTGCAACATACCTATCCGGAACGGATGCAAGTAGCTTCTTAACAAGTTTCTTGTCTTCATAAATTGTTCCCAAGCTATTTACTTCAGTTACAATTTTGCCCAACCTAGCCGCAAAGTCATCGATTGATTCATTGACTTTCATCTTTAAAGATTCGAATTCCGTCTCCAAGGTTTGCAACCTCGCATCTCGAACCCGTTCAACACCCACATACCTGGTCTTCAAAGCTCCCCAGATTTCTTTGGCTGTGTTGAATTGTGAAACTTGAAAGACAAGTTCTTCGGAATCACTGGAAGAGTACGCCACTGCCATGTGATCTTGCTTAGCAACAACTTGTGTTCCTTCCCCTGGTTCCAATGCATCTAGTATTCCATGGACTCGGAATACCGCTTTAACTCTTATTGCCCATATGTTATAGTTCGTGCTTGTTAACATTGGACATTGAAGAGCCGTTTTAGTATGTTCAATAGGTGGTTGACTCGACTCGCCTTGCACCATCCTTCTTGAACGCCTTTTGTAAGTTACCGGTGTAGTTGGATTATCTTCCAGCCCTAGAACACGCTTGTTTTACTTCTTGCCTAAGTAAACCAAGTGTAAAGTTTTAAACTTTATCGACTTCTTGGAAACCCTTTAGTCGTCTTGACTGTCTTGGAAAACCCTTTAGTCGACTGCTTTTGAAACCCTTTGGTGATCGACTAAGCTTGGAACCCTTTAGACTTCAATGATCGACTAAGCTTGGAACCCTCTAGTCGACTTCTTGGACACCTGCTGTGATCGACCCACTGCTTGTAACCCTTCAGTTTATCGACCTCTTGAACCTGCTGTGATCGACCCACTGCTTGAAACCCTTCAGTTGATCGACCTCTTGAAACCTGCTGTGATCGACCCACTGCTTGAAACCCTTCAGTTGATCGACCTCTTGAAACCTGGTTTGTGAATCCCTTCGAACCTGAGCTCTAGATACCAATTCAAAACCCTGACCTGATTCGACCAACCAGACTTGACAGAAACTGGAACTAAAAACACCACGCAAATAACTAGAACAAGCTTTCTAATTAATCAGAAAAGTATTGGCTTACAAAAACTGATATTGAATGCATAATGACAAACCACAGCTCGGTTTGTATATATAGGGAATAGAACAAGCTTTCCTAATCCTACTACAATTCTAATATAACTAGAATATTAAAACCGACATTCACCCCATGGGCTCGGGTCAATAGCTGCTGCTGCCCCATGGGCTCGGGTCAGACATTAGCCCAACATTCTTAGCTGCTCATCGTCACACCAACATACGAGACCAAATGATTGATGCAGGGATACCCATTTATTGTGCACAGTCGGTAAGATCCTCGTATTCTCCATACTCTTCTTCATGTAATCAATATCTTCAGAACTCAGATCCCACGAGTCTAATCCATCACTCCATTTTATGAGAACATGAAAAAACTGACACGTGAAACAAAATAACAATGAGAAAAAGCTACCTGTATATTTAAGAAATAAGAATAAAACGGGTCACGTACTTTAACAGTCACCCAAAGTATATTTAAGAATAAAACTACGTTTTTTTTTTGCAGCTTCCTGCAGCAACTGGTCAACACATTTAGACACTCGTACTTTGCCACTAAGAGTATATGCAAACAAATGACTATATTACTGTACTCACTGTTTTAGCTGCCTGTGATGGCAAACTCTCGGCTGATAACTGTAGCAGAGACTGCAGATAGCTAAGGAGAGGAGGATTTTCAGCTACTCCAAACTCATTCACAAAGAAATTATCGAGGCCGGGATAAACATTGCATAACATCTTATTGAAAAGAGGATGAATTGACTTTGTTTCTTCTATTGAACCGAAAGAATCATGCCAATATACTTCACTAGGAGATAAAAACGAACCAGACACCACTTCATGCGTGGAACTAAACGAGCGAGGAACAAATATGAAAGCTTGAGAATGCAATTTCTTGGCTATCTTTCGCTTTGAAGTGCTCATCCTATTACATAAGTATGTGTAGAAGTTGGACATCTGAGATACGCTGGTAAAGGTAAATTTATAAACGGTTAACAAGCAGTATAGAAAAAAAGGAATTGCCCCATTCATACACAAGCACAAAAACATTTAAAAACTGAGATAGTGATACCTGGCCCTGTGAGGTATCTTAGATCCTCTCCAAACTTCAAGAATTGATAACGCGTCATCAAGAGTGACTGTTTTCTTCAAGCCAATATCATTTAAAAACTTCTCGGAGCTCACCTATTTAGCAACAGAAGTATAGGATATTATAGACTTATAGTTCCATAGTGTTGCAACTTTTCATACGAAATAAAATTAAAGTACTAACCTTTGGAAGAGCGTATGGTACCCTGTGACCAAGAACCCTACGCACCACTTCACAGTTATGGAACAAATCTTTAGGGAAGTGAAGTCGATCATCCATACTAGAAGCCATCCATGGATAATCAAGAAGCATTCTTATAACATATGATTTATAAGGCTTGTTACTAAGATGATCATCCCATAGTTTACTAAGTACCTTTAACAGGTACTTACTCTTTTCCCTATCACCATGCGTGGTCACATGTGACAACAAATGCATCAACTCCGGAGAAGTAGATTTTACGCCGTCAGCACGCTTTTCAACTTCAACTACTTGCACAAAATCAGTGACTCCTAATTTCTGCAGAAACTCTCTCCATTTCAATGTTCCATTAGGCGTGGAATTGCAAACCGGGTGTTTCAAATAGCCGATATCAATCTCACACCATTCCATATTGGTCCCACAAACCAACTTATTCATATCAACTGGATTCCCGAATTCTTCATTGAAATGAATTGGCACATCAACAGGCCATTGGCCCCGATAATTTGTGGAAATATAAGCATTGTTACTTAACTGTTAGAATATGTGCTGCTTTTCCGCACGGCATTTGGAGCAACTTGATTCTAGATGATACATTATAAATGACAGGTACTCAATCATCAACTCCGTACTTTCCGTCAACACTTTTGCATTACATATTGACGGTAAGATGTGCAATTTAAGAGCTTCTTGAGCAGATAACCTCTGGACCCCAAATTTGTAAAGCATTTCGGTTAAGTTTTCAGGATGATCACTTAAAAGGTCGGGATCAACTATTCTGAGTTTCGGACTAGGATACAAGTTCCCAAACATTTCAAAACCAGGCTCGGCCGTAAGCAACCAGATTCCACCATCACTTATTGATGCATAATTACCATCCAAAAGAGGAATAAACGGAAGGTGTCTGAGAACACTTACATCATACTCGGCTTCATCAACCAACATCAAAAACAAAACATTCAGCCAAGAGGATAGCCAACTGATGCCCAACGATATAAGAGAATCACCCCGCCATAAAGATATCATAATTTGAACAAGAAATTTGGGTCCACATTCTTCAATGCCTAAAGCTTGTGCCAATGAATCTGATAGAACCACGTCTTTATTCAAGTAGCCAATATCGAGACGCTCCCTTATCAAACTATCAGGGAACAAAGAACGGATTTGTTCTGTCCAGTTTCTCACTACTTTACATGGGCGGACCCACTCATTGCAGCCCCCTTCTAGAAGCAGACAGTTTGACTCACGCAACTTGGAGATGATCATACGTGGAAGGGAAGAAAAAAAGCCGTAAACTCCCTCTCCAAGAGAAACAAAGCTCAAAAAGATGGAAACACCCCTCGCTGGATTCTCCCTAAAACATGGAAGGCTACAGAATGACAGCTCAGCACTCACGAACACATTTGGAAACTCAGATAGTAACCATTTGTTCCATGGACTATCTGCATCAACTTCTTCCAATGACGAGGAAACAATAAAATCCGCTTGGATGATAAAATTAAAATTATAATACCCTATTGGACGAAGAAAAGCAAAAACAAGTTGTGGGCATAGATGCGGGGTGTAGTTTCCATTATTTGAATCTTTTAACATAAGTGCCATTGATATATCAGTTGTTTGGACATCTTGTCGGACATGATCCGCTTGTAGTCTAAACTTTTTGATAAACCAAGTTGCTTTTTCATTATGAGAAGATATATTAACCATACCGTCTCCAACAACTTCTTTTCTCATGAAAAAGTATGAACCATGTACAAAATTTATGTACTTGATACATTTAAGCCGTTGAAGGAATAGCATTACTTGCGGATGGAGTTTACAAAATATGAAAATTATATCCTTGACTGCAAGAGCTTCATTTTTCTTAGGAAGTACCATGCACGTGTTCCAACGTTTTACATCCTCTGGATCACAATCCGAAGCAGCCATCTTGCAAAAAAGACTAACATCACGAGGAGGAACAGCTGTTGCCGAACCGTCACTTATGTTAAACTTGATATTGAACTCATTAGAATGTATTTCCGGAGCATCACTAACGCGAAATACAGATTTGAAACCAATGCCTTTGTTATCAATATACCTATCACCACTAGGTTCCTTCTTTTTTATATTGCAAACATCATCACAAAGTGCTTTCATGCTTTCAGCAGAAAGTCCTTGATCATTATTCAACACTATAACACCTGTTTCTTGAAAAATGAAGGTCAGAGTCGCCTCCACGTCACATGGGTACACATTTTCATCAGCATTTTGAACCTAAAACATTACATAACACACATCGATTAGAATTATTGAAAGAAACGAGAAACTTGTAAAAAAACTTTCACATATTTTTGTCTTTTTACCATTTGAAGTAATATACTTCTGCCAATATATAAGAATGAACTGGTAACTAGTTACAAACTTATAACATACAAGGTACTAAGATAAAAGTCTGTTAAGTTAACAAAGTTATATATTGTTATAAACAATGATGTTACTTTTTCATGCAATTTTCCCTATAACTAATCTACCAAACCTCTAACTAACTTTTACATCATTTTACACTTTATAATCACATATAGAGTAATAGAACTAATATACCAAACCTCTAACTAACTTTTACATCATTTTACACTTTATGCTCAGTTCTCGAGTTTTTTTAGTAAGGAAAAGTAAAGAAACATTTTAGGTCCAATTTTAGGAGGAAACATTTTACATTAAAATCAACCAAATTACCCTTCTTTTTTAGTCTCTTTCCTTTTCTTTTTCTACATAAATGATACTCGAGAACACAACCTTTTTAATTTCACTTCATTTTCTTTACTTTTCCTTAAGTGATACTCGAGAACACATATATAATTATATAGTAGTAGTAAGCATGAAGATGCAATTATATACTGTAAATAAACAAATAGAAATAAATATTAAAAGGGTATAGTATACTCACAAGTTCAAGAACAAAATTTGATCTCTGAATTATAGGATAATAACTATTGGTTGATGATGAAGACTTGCTGGCTTTTTGACCCATTTTATGAAAATGGTCAACGTTAGATATATAGTAAAAACTGTAAGTCAACTACTGACATGCAAAAGTCGTCGGAAGAGTGATGATCAGTTGTGTTTTTTTGAGGAAGAAGACTAGAAGAGGAAGAGACATAAAAAGTGTTTCATGGGTTTGGTTTCAAAGAAAATGCATGTGGGATTTTTGAGTAATTATTGTCCTTTTTATTCTTTTCTTTATTTACTTTTTATTTTTTTAATATTTTCTCTCTTTTTAAATAAAGATATAGATTATTTGCTTACACCCGAAGTACTCGGACTAAAAGCTTTGTATATAAAGTGCAAAAATGAAAAATATATGTATGAGATACCTTAAAGTTATTCGTAATACGCTATAATTATGTTTGGAAAACATCAATATACTTGTTTAAATAGTTCAAGAGGAGAGTTATTTTATATAACAAATTTTTCTTAAATGACTTATTTCCAGCATTCATCTAAAAAGAAATCAATGGCTTGAAATTAAAAGCATTTTATTATTTCACATATTTTTTATAATTTAAATATCTCTTAAACCGTTAATCGTTAAACAAAAATAATTACACCATCGCGACGAGCATTTAATTATCTTTATCTATGGAAAGACTTTGATATACTTTCAAACAAAGAAAAAAAATCATTTTTTTTTCACGTTTTTTCGTCTTTTTTTCCGTTGTTCTTCGAAACTGGAATTTGCGTGAAATATCATATATGATTTAACACTAATTTGAAGATCACATGTGATATTAGTGTTAAATCACATATGATATGTAATATCATATGTGATACTAGTGTTAAATCATGTATGATAAATCACATATGATATACATATCATATGTGATTTAACACTAATATTACATGTGATGTTCAAATTAGTGTTAAATCATATATGATTTTTTCATGCAAATTTCAGTAACGTAAAAAAACTAAAAAAAAAATATGTGAAAAACACGAAAAAAAAATGTCGAAAATATATCAAAGTGCTATCTATAGAAAGATAATTAAATGCTCGTCGTAATGGTATATTTTTTTTAGCTTGACGGTTAACGGTTTGAAAAATAATTATATTTGAAAAAAAAAGATGAAAGTGAGTTTTTTTAATTGTTGTGATTAATCTCATCCATTAGATCTAATAAAAATGGAGGGTGTATATTGATCTAAAAAAGTTTTTTTCCTCAAATTATCTTAAATCATAGTTCAAACTTCAATTTTGACCGAGTTAATCTAGTTTTGTCCAAACCATTTTTTTCAAGTCTAACTTAGTTTGTTTCGATAGAAAGCTTAGGGTGCGTTTAGTTGGAGAAAAAATTATCTTGTTTTTTATCTTTAATTTTGTAAAAATTTAGATGAGAAATTTATCTCTACAAAACACTTGAAAATATAGAAAATGCGTTTAGTTGATATTTGTATTTTATATTTTGAAGAAAGGGAGGGAGGGGTTGGGGTTATAAAGGAAAACAACTAAAATTTGTTTTTTTAATTTTCCTTGTTAGATTAGAAATAAGGGATTTTGTGTTTTGCAAAACATTTTGTTGGAAAATAATAATTTGAACGCGATCCCTATTTTCCTTGTTTTCCACAAAACATTTTGTGGAAAACAAGGGTGTTTTCCCCCAACTAAACACACCCTTAAAATCTGGGTTTGTAAAATAAGATAACTTACGATATAGGTTTTGTTTAAAACGTGACTTTATAAGTTCACGTTAATATAGAATTTGTTTCTACACATTTATATTATGGGGATAGTTTGGCTACAATACTTTACAAAAAATACACTAGCAATGATTCAGAAACCTACAAAAAAGAATCAGGACCTACAAAAATAATCAATGACTCACATTTTTAGTACAAAATTATAACCAATTAGCTACAATTAATTGTAGCTACTATATTCCCTTATTTGAGGGCCTCAAATTTTTGAATGAAGCCAATTAATATTTGAAAATGACTATAGTACCTGCTCTCGTATCCATTCAAGCACTTATAAATAGCAAAGACTTTTTTGATTGACTTACTACTTTGTCTAATACTTGGCATCCGTCTTCAGGACGATCTAGTCACAGGTTTTCACTTCTCAGTGAGTGAAAGATTTTTCCACAAAAAGTTTTTACAGGCCTTTCAAAAAAAAAAAAACGCATATATGGATACTCTGAAGTTGATTTCAAGCCAAAACCACATATACAATGATTATGATAACAACATAGAGATAGAAAAAACTGAAAGGTTTATGAATACTCTTCTTCAAGTAGTTGTTGGTCCCAATATGAGTAAACAGATTATAACGAAATTGCAATAAATGAATAACTTGTCAATATGTCTTACTGTTGAAATTCTGTACATGATACATCTATATATAGATATCGAATGGGTGTCTTCCAAACGACATGATGGTTCTGAAATAACTATAATAACTATAATAACCGCTTGGCAGTTTAAATGTTTGAAACGGGCAGGTTTGGCCCTTCAGGTTTTTTGTCTTCATGGATGAAGCAATGGGGCGAGATTATCTGCTCACATTCTCCTCCTTAATCTTGATCGTTGCTTCGTCCTAAGTCTTGAACTCCGAGCATTTTTCGCATAGTCACGAACTTGAGTCTTGGTAATGCTTTAGTTAGAATGTCTGCTCTTTGAAGTTCTCCACTTACATGTTCTACGTTGATATGACCATTCTCTACGCATTCCCGAATGAAATGATAGCGAATGTCTATATGCTTGCTTCTTCCGTGAAATACTGGGTTCTTTACGAGTTGTATAGCTGATATGTTGTCAACTCTGAGCGTTATCTTCTTTTCTTCTAATCCAGTTAATTCACTGAGTAATCGTTTTAGCCATAAGGCTTGACATGCTGCAGTAGCTGCCATGAATTCTGATTCACATGATGAGAGTGCTATTGTCGGTTGCTTCTGAGTACACCAAGTGATAGGTGACTCTCCAAAGTAAAATACTATTCCAGTAGTTCCTTTTCCTTGATCTGTATTGACTCCATAACTACTGTCCTGTATCCGTAATCTTGCAGACTTCGTCTTTCTTGTATATTACTCCATGGTCTTTCGTTCCTTTAATGTATCGATTACTTGTTTCATCGCCTTGGTGATGATCCTTTGGATCTTGCATAAATCTGCTGAGTAGTCCGACTGAATAACTAAGATCTGGTCTTGTATGCAGTAAGTATCTGAGACTTCCAATTAAGCTTCGGTAATAAGTTGCGTCAACTGGGTTTCCATCTTCCGCCTTGACCAACTTAGTGCCGGGGTCCATCGGTGTCTTCGTGTCATTACTGTCTGTCATGCTTGTTTCTTTTAAGATCTTGTTAATGTATCCAGTTTGCTTGATTGTAATCTCTCCTCCTGTTTGTGTAACTTCTATCCCAAGGTAATATGCTAGCAACCCTAAGTCGCTCATTTCAAATTTATCTTTCATCTGGGATTTGAACAAATCTACTTCCTTCTTTGGAGTGCCTGTGATTATCAAATCATCCACATATACTCCAACGATAAGTGTAGAAGTCTTGCTTCTCTTTGTGTAGATTGCTTGTTCGAGATTACATTTCTTAAAGTCTAATGACTTTAATGTTTGGTCAAGCTTCACGTTCCAAGCTCTCGGTGCTTGTCTTAAGCCATACAAAGCTTTAGTTAGCTTGTAGACTTTTCCTAGGTTTCCTTGTTGAATGAAACCTTCAGGTTGTGTAACATAGACTTCCTCCTTCAATTCTCCGTGTAAAAATGCGGATTTTACATCTAAGTGGTGTACTTGCCATCCATTATATGCTGCTAGCGCTAATATCAATCGAACTGTCTTTATTCTAGCAACTGGTGCAAACACTTCATCGAAGTCTATTCCCTGTTCTTGTACATAAACTTTTGCTACTAATCTAGCTTTATACTTTATGATCCTTCCTTGTGCATCTCTTTTGGTTTTATAAAGCCATTTGAGTCCTATTGCCTTCTGGTTTTCGGGCAATGTGGTAAGGGTCCATGTGTTATTTTTGTTGATTGAATCTAATTCAATTTCCATGGCCTCAATCCACTTCTCATCTTTTGATGCTTCCTTGTAATTACGGGGTTCTTATTCTCAGAAAGAATAAGCTTGGCGCTTTTACTTCACGTGCAGTTTGGTAGATTTCCGTAATATCCTTTAAACCTTGTATAGGTCTATGATCAAATCTAGGATCCGAGCTCTCTAATGAACTTATAGTAGCTCTTTCTTCATCTGAGTTAGGGTTGAAAGTATATGATGGTGGTGTGATTGGTGAGGGTGGATCTGGTATAAGTTCTTGTTCTTGATAAGTGTTGTCAGTGTTTTCTATGTTGACTGGTGTAGGATTATCATAGTCAACTCCATCTATTACAAAGCTAGTCCAAAACGTATCTTCAGTATTCGTATCCTCTTCATTATTATTCCAATCCCACGGTTTCGTTTCCATAAACTTTACATCCCTACTAACATGTTTCTTCTTTCCTACTGGATCATATAGCCTACATGCTTTTGATCCTTCTTCAACTCCTAAGTAAATCATTGGAATGCTTCTATCATCTAACTTCTTCAAGTGAGGTATCGTAACCTTAGCATAAGCTGTGCATCCGAATATTCTTAGGTATTCTAGGTTTGGTTTTCTGTTGTAGAGGGCTTCATATGGTGTTTTATCTTCCAGGGCTTTCGTCGGTACCCTGTTGAGTATGTAAATGGCGTGCCTTCACTTCCGCCCAAAAGTTAAGGGTAATTAACTTCATTGCTTTCATCATACTCCTAGTCGTTGATAACACTGTTCTATTTCTCCTCTCTGCTACACCATTCTGCTGCGGTGAGTATGGTGCTGTCAATTGTCTCTCAATTCCATTTTCCTTACAGTATTTGGTGAATTCATGTGATGTAAATTCACCTCCTCTATCAGTTCTTAGCATCTTTATTTTCAACTTCAACTTTGATTCGATATGGTGTCTAAATTCCTTGAATGTGCTAAACGCTTGATCTTTCGAGTTTAGAAAGTAAGCCCACATAAAACGTGTGCAGTCATCAACTAATAAGAAGATGAGCTTCTTTCCGGAGTGTGTTGTTGGACTTATGGGACCACAAAGATCTCCATATACTAAGTCTAACGGGTTCTTTGATCTGAATTTAGCTTGGTTTGGAAATGGTGTTCTGATGTGTTTTCCTAATAAACATGCATCACAGATTTGTCCTGCATGCTTTATTCTTGGTATTCCACCCACTAAACCTTTCCTTGTCATCTTATCTATTGCATCAAAGTTTAGGTGACCTAATCTAGCATGCCATAACCATGCTTGGTCATCTACGTTTGCTAAAAGACATATAGGTGCTACTATATGCAATCTAATACTGTAAAGTTGTCACACCCCCAAATTACCTGTTTTGCAGCGGAATGGAATTCCTGGGGGTTGACTGTCATAGCATCACAATCACAGTTATATTGAATGACCTAAAGTGTCGTTTGGAAAACACATCGTTTGATTTAATAAAACATTCAGAGTTTACAAAGTGTAGGTCCCAAATGAAAATCAACATGTACGGAAATAAGTTTGATACAAGCCAAACGATGTTTTAAAGTGCATAAAATCCCTGTTAGACGCGTCGTCACCGCGACTCTATGATAAGTCCACATGCATGCCATGAAGTGTATGCCTTAGATACCTGAGATAAAACATGCTTAAAACAGTCAACACAAAGGTTGAGTGAAATCCATAGGTTTAATTAATTCGTTTGAACACAATATTCATAGTGTGATTTACATTATTTCACACTCATCGTTGAAAACAAAACAACATTTATTTCACTAAGTTCATGACAACCAAAGCGTAAACCTCGTACCAATAGAAATTGGTAAAATCGTTTCATCGCAGCCCTAATAGGTAAACTTGCCAATTTACCTTAATGATTCAAATATAGTGCGTTTGATTTCCCCTAGCTGGGTCAATAAGAACGGGAGTGTTAATTCCAATAGGCCTATTCACAATATTCGGCCACTGCAAGTGACTAATGGTGCATGATGTAGGGAATTCAAACATGGCAATAGAATACTTAGTGACAATAAAACATTTGGATATAGCATACAGTTCAAAGCATTTGTGTTCGATTAAAAATATAGCATGTATCTCCCCCAAGAGTTTGTAAAACAATTAAGTAATAGAAAGTGGGGCTATGAACTCACTTGATACAATGATGCGATGGAAAAAGTGAGTACACTGAAATGAGGCGCAATCTCTAACTGCGACCTATTATGAATGATATGATATATAATAAGTCATGATGTAATATTATGCATGCAATTCGTATGATATCTATACCACTTGTGAATTTTTGAAAATAACGTTTATCGTCAAAAAATAATCTTATAACGTCTTGACAATTTATAAATTACTTTACAAGTATTTATGTTGAAATGATATCCTACGATAATCATTTAATGATTTATTATGAAATTATAACTTTTCGCCGTAAAACAATGTCATTTGATAATTCATGAAAGTGACTAAATGGCCTCGAAAAGCTATTCGTAAAATAGTGAATATCGAGTGTTAGAAAAAAAACTCAACGGTTTTGGAAAGCTTGTAGCATTATCTCAAAGTCTTAGCTTTTAAGTTTTCATCATAGAGGTTTCGATCATGGAGAAAAACATAGGTAAAGTAGGGTACTTGTACCAAAAATATTGTTTTAAAGGTAACTTTCGGCAAAGTTTGAGTGACCGTATTTTATTCGTTACAACTCCGTTTGACGAACGACTGAACATTTTGAAAAATAGGCTAGGCAAACTTACTTTTACTAGAAGACATCGTTTTCTAAAAAGTATTCCATCGATGTTAAAAACGACCCTCAACATGGTCATTCGCGGCCGTAATTTTTGGCTATTAGAAAATATATATGTGTTATGCTTATATGAAATAGTTACGACAACCTTGTTTAAACGCGTGTAATTTAGTCGTTACAAGTCCGTTTTCTACGTTTTATATGTTCTTAGCTTCGTGTTAAAGTATACTAATATATTTTTGATAAATCGACTCATTTAAATAACGCTTAAGACTCATTTTTGACTCGTAAAAATTTGGACAGCATGCTGATTTTTCCGGAAAAATAGTTTTCGTCGTTAAACTTGAAAATAACATAACTTCTTCGTTATAACTCCGTTTTAACCCGTTCAAGCGGCCACGTTTTCGTTTTAAAGTATATTTTCTGAATATTTAGCCCAAAATATTTTGTAAACTGTCGAAATTTCCAGAATTAGCAAAAATGATCAGACCCTTATATATTGTTGTCGAAATGGATTTTTCTCGCATAATACTTATTCTAACAACTTCAAACCAACGCCAAAGCTATTCTAAACCTACCATACACCTTCTTAGGGTGTCATGGGTTCCTAGACATCATCAAAAATGGTATGTTTCCAGGGATAATTATAGGATGATATATATTCATTAATAGTACTTAAAAACAAATAAAGTGGTATAGATGATCATTTAACTTGCATGTTTTCCTCAAGCATGATAAAATGACCAAAGTATGAATATGAAAGAATAAAAATGATCATGAAATGCTTACCAGTAAGGTGATGACGTTTAAAGAATAAGGTTTTTCCTAATACCATAGGTTTTTATTTCAAAACCTTAATTAAGAGTATGTTAGAGTTAATATTATAGCTTGATCTTGCAAAATTCTTGGATTTCTCCTATGTTTCTTCCTTGGCTGAATTTTTTGGAGATGAAGTTGGAGAGACTTTAATTTTTTTTTCACCTTGCAAATGAGTGTAGTATGTTTTTTTTTAGGAAAATAATATATAGTATAATAGAGTATGTAATTAAAACAACACATGTGTAAGCCTAGTACGTATATGTATATGCTAGTTACAAGATTTTTACATGAAATCCTTGTTGAGTCATCATGAATGTCGGCAATGGGTAAACAAAAGAAGGGATGATGTATTTTTATTACTAAATGTATTAAAGTGTATGTATAGTTTGTAAGTTGGTATTTAGGGTAGTGTTAGCTAGAAATAAATTTTAACGGAGCAAAATAGAATATATCGAAATCGTAAAAATTAAAAAAATACATTTCTTACATGAATTAAGTGAAATAATAATTATCGAGTTGCATTTACGAAAACCGTCGTAAATATTTATATATAACAATTTATATACAAAATAAATTGAAAACATCAGGTAAACTAATAACGTAATTTTTATAGTCTTAAAATGAGTATAAAAATATATTAGGATTATTTTTGAAAGTGTCGGATCGAATATTTAAAATAAATTATTACGCGATAGCGTTTATTTAATAGGAAATTATACGTTTAATGAAAAATGCAAAACCATGTATGAACTAATATGACGATGATGTTACTAATAATATGTAAACTAAATCTAGTCTATATGAAATGTCCTCGATGATATGTTCATGAATTCGCAGCTAAACCATTAAGGTTACGCGAATTTGATACTCGTAAACCTAGTTTACGATAAATGATGAATAGTGAATCATGAATAGTGATTTTTCTCCGGGAATTAATAGTGTTTTGTGAATAGTAAAATTTTGAAATACGTTCTCAGAATATCAAATCGACTTCAAAAACGATGAATAGTAAATTCCCGAGATGAATAGTAAAATTTCCAAAGTTTGTAAAATGATCTGAAATTACGAGTTGTCACAAAATTCGATTCTTAGATCGTTCTACTTTCATCAACAACTTCTTGCTCTTATCATACAAAGTCAGTAAATTTCCATCCATGATGATTTTACAACCTATTTCAGTAAGTTGTCCTAGACTAAGTATGTTGCTCTTGAGGTTTGGAATGTAGTAAACATCCGAAATCATCTTCTGTTGTAAGTTTCTACATCCTAATAGTATTGAACCTCTACCCTTTATCTCTACATACGATCCATCTCCAAAACGAACACGTCCAAAGGATGTTTTCGTCAATATCTTTAAAATGGCCTTTGGTGCCTGACATATGGTTACTTGCACCATTGTCTAAATACCATATGCTAGCATCTGTCGTAGCATATTTTCGGGGTTGTACTTGTTCTTCTTTTAACAAGATTTCTTCAGTTTCGTGTGTAGCCATTAGCAATGATGGTTCATCGTCTTCTAAGATAAGGTTTGACTGTTCTTGAGTTGTTGATGGACTTCTACAATCCTTCTTGTAGTGTCCGAGTTTTCCACAATTATAGCATGTGATTTTGCTCTTATCCCATCCTTGTTTTCCATTATTTGACTTATGGGATGAGTTTCCTCCATTCGAGTTGTTTCTATTTCCCTTATTCTTCCAGTTTCCACGTGAATAGTTTGATCTACCTCTATATTTTGTAAATCGTTTCTTATTTCTAGAATGTTCGCCTTGTGCGAATAATAAGTTATCCTGGCCATCTACTTGTCCTCCCTTTCGGAGTTTTATTCTCTCCTCGAATGCCTTAAGCTTTCCTGTGATCTCATCTAACGTAATGTCATCGAGATCATTCGTCTGTTCTATGGATGCTACTATTTGAATGAACCTATTTGGTGTGGAGTCTAATAGTTTTCGAACTAAAAGTGATTCATCCAACTCTTTTCCTAATTCTTTTGCCTTCGTGGCGTAGCCGTTCATTTGGCTGTAGAATGCATCCACCGTTTCATCCTCCTTCATCTGAAGAGTCTGAAATCCAATCATCAATGATTGTAATCGTGCTTGTTGCACTTTTTCTTCTCCAACGTGTCTCTTTTTCAATGAATCCCATAATTCTTTTGCTGTTTTGCAACTTGCTACTTGTAAGATCACATCTTCGGTTAACGCTTGATATAAGAAGGCGGTTGTTGCCTTATCCTTCTTAACATCTAATTGTGTATCGGCCTTAGGTTCTATTGTTTCCCATAATCCTTGTGCTTCTAGTATCACCTTAATTTGTATAGTCCAAACTGTGTAGTTTGTGATTTTGAGTTTTGGGCATTGATACTGTGTCATAGGGGTTACGGGTTTTAGTGCAGTGTTACTGCCACTTGCGCTCGCCACCGGCATTTTGATGGTGCTTATGATCTTCACTTTCTACTTCGTATAGGGATTTCTAACTAGTGGTATCACTTAATACTACGGGAACAGAAATAGTTATCCGGGAATCCTAATATGGAACTATGGATTTCTAATAGTATAAACTAAATATCTATACTATAAATATGAAAGGAAATCCAAAAGTTTAAGATTTTTCGTGTGACCTGTGTTTTTCACTTGCGTATTCCCTTCTTGTCGGTACTAGAATATACCAACTATGTTTTTCTTTTCCCTTGTATCACGTTGTCCTTTCTTTTGTATCGAACTTGCTTCCTTTATCTCCAAGTCTCGAATTTCTTTTGTGTCGACTTGCTTCTTTATCTCCAAGTTTCGAATAAACACAAAACGTTTCAGAAATTAGTCTCGGTAATTTCTTCCAAAAGACCAAGCGAGTTGCTTGTCTTTGTTCTACTACTCGACGGTAGTATGTCAACAAGTGATGTCCTTGTTGCCTTCGTTGCTTGTCCGCGTTTCAACAATACTTCTTCTTCTTTTATTCCACACCGTATCTACAACAACCTACAGAAATACCAACGGTATCCTTGCGAGCAAATGATCAGGATGCTCCTGTTGTTGTCCCTTTTTGTATTGCGAGCGTTTTTCAAAAACAGTTTGATATGTTTTTCTGGTTCGGTATACCCTTCTTCTTCAATCCAAGCTGTAAAACCTTACTTTTATCACGTATACCTTATCACAACAGCTCACGTTACCAACACAAGTAACACACGTTAAACACAAACGTAGAAAGATTAAGATGAGAAAGATGGTGACTTGATGTATAGATCGTGTATGTATGTTTAGAGAGATAAAGGAAAGAAGATGAAAACAATATTCATATGAAACACACACACACACACACACTCAAGCACACCCCTCAAATGACATACTTGAGGGGTATTTATAGTAAGAGAGATGATGCCCTAAGGCTTGGCCATGGGCCGTGAGATGGGCTTGGACATGGATTGGGTTACATGAACTTATACAAGGCTAACTTAACTAAACGTCTAACCATTTAGCTTAGCCCAATCCATGAGCCCTTTGACTATTCTAGCACGATATCTAACACATGTTACAAAGTTCCTAAATGTGAATGACCATCACTTCTAATAAAAACTATTAAGGCTAACAATCTCCCCCTAAGGGGTGGTCATTCAAAAGATGCTCCACTTGATAAGATCTTTACTTTCCTTGAGCTTGAACTTTGTGTGCAGATATAGAATAGTCTTGATTCTTTGTTCCTTCATGCTTTGTGATCAGTTAATGTGGTTGTCTGCCGTTGTCAACTTCGTTGGTTAGGTGTCTCCACGTCTTTCTCCACCATGCTCACACTTCTATTTGTATTTTGGTTACCAATGATGTAGTTCTCGAGTCTTTAAACTTTGTAGATTCTTTGACATTGACGAAGAATCATCTTTAACTTTGTGTAGCCTTTGATTATGATGAGAACTTTCATGTGTTGTTGGTATGAGCATGTGGCGAGTCTGCACGATCAATCCGCTCCGGAGCTTCCATAAGAAGAAAACATAAAACAGGTTAGTAATAAGCGGATTCCGGCACTTACAAGTTTGAATTTCGAGGGTGTTAACAAGATAGTGTGAAAACACGTCTCTAGTTCTCACAAGGGCCGTTCCTGAACTGGAGTCCCACAAGTGAGATAACACGATATACCGAAGTACACCTACCAGGATGAGTCACGAGGTACACCAAGCATCACCCCACGATCAGACCGTTTGAGACACACTAAGCGTAATCCACGGGGAGTTACCGAAGTGACTGCCGTCAGGTCGCTTGATGTTGACCCTGGCAGGAGTTTCCATTCAATCATCAAGATCACGAAGTGAAACTTCTCATAAATGTCCTGGCAGATTGCTAAGATCTGCGTAGGACTCTAGAATATATCACTTGTGCCCTTAATGATGAACAACAAGCGATGTCATGTCATGTGTTCCTATGAGATCTTTTGATGAATCTCGTGGCTCTAGACTCAATTAGTGCATTTTGGTTTTCCGGAGCGGAGACTAGGGAGAGGGTCTCCTTCTTCAATACCAACGATCTCTAAGAGAAAGTCGATAGATTATGTAAGGTTCCCAGTGAGAATGAAACAAATCCTTTTAAGAGGAATTGAGTGGCTAGAAGGTTTAGTGCAGTGCACTACTGGGTCCATGACGTCTTTGTCTTCAATACCAGTGTCATCTTAGTGACAACCAAGAGTGATGAATTGAACCCTTTCGCCTAAGGTTGATTATCGAGGGCTATTTCTTTTCACCCTTTCATTACATTTCTTTTTAATTCTTCAACCCCTTCTTTCTCTTTTCTCACATTACTCCTTTTTTCAATCATACCTAAGGACTTCTAATACAAAACTATTGGAGATGTCCTTGGGTAGATCCCTCTGGCTCTGGCGGATCATAGGACGAGTTTCCTATCCTTAGTCACCTTATAACTCCATGACTGTCCTATTGTTGCCATAAAACCAATTTCTTTGAAAATCTCTCAAAGTGTTTATGATAGAAAACATGTTTGAAACACTCCGAGAGTTTTATATTTTCAGAAACACTCCCCCTTCATATGTGCTTATAAGTTTTAACAAAAATCTGCACATCGAGGGTAGAGTTTGCACGTTTTGAATTGATCGGCTCATGATAGACAATTCCCCACGAGACACGGTTACGTTGCCTAGTTAAAGAGTTCCATTGTCAGTTTAGGTGACAACTAGCTCTAATAACTACCTTGAAGTTGTAAACACTCCTTGAAAAGGAGGTTAGACCCATGTAAGTTCATGTCTATCACAAGTTTCTCGAAATGGTACGCTTATCGACTTTGATTCCTCATCAATTCATTGGTTCCGTCTGAGTCGAGCTCATTTTGAGATTCAAACAACGATCATTAAAACTTTTGATCACATTTTAATCACGTCTCCTCCCCCTCAAAATAGCATATTCGTGATATTTTTGATATCAACGGATTAAACAACATTTTAGAATATTTTGGGAAGACAAACGGATTTGATTTAAGCATGAATTTGGAACATTTTAGTTTTATACCCCCCCTTTAATAAAGCATAATCAATTAAAGGGTTTTAGAGGGAGTTGTCTTGAGCACAAAATATTTTGAAAGATTTTGAAAATCTTTTGAACAATCTTGAAAAGGTGCTCAAGATGATGATGATTTCTCACCATTTTTAAGTGTAGTGCACTGAAGCGTACGCTCGATTTTCATTAAAAAGCACCAGTTTTGATTTGAACATAATCAAAAGTCATCATTTTGGTCCGGGTTTCGTACTGAAGTATACGAAAGCCATTGTTTAAGAAGTTTTGAGAAACGACATGTTTTGAAAAACATCTCACGTATACCTTATCACAACAGCTCCTAAATGTGAATGACCATCACTTCTAATAAAAACTATTAAGGCTAACACAAGCAACGTCCTTCTTTTCTTTTACGTACGTCTTTTCCTTCTCTACTTTTGTCTCGGCAAAAGGAGTCTTCGTTGTATGATTTGAAAAACAAACAAACAAGTGTAACAAAGTTGTTGTTTTTTTTGCTGCGTTCCAAATTAAATCAACGTGTATCAAGTCACCACAGTTTTTGGTGGCTTGTCAAATGCAATTTCTACACAAGTACGGTCGTGCACTACTTTCCGTGCGTTATCAAGTTATCTAGGCAGCGTATGTATGATGATACGTTGCGTCTTTTCTTCTTCTTCTTCCTGAAACAAAGTTTCAGCGCGTCTTGGTTCCTTCTTTCTCGTTCAAGAATGTTTCTGGTTTGAGATGGTACTCGTTAACACAGATTCTGGGTTCTATAGTATTCGGTACAGATTTGTGTTTGATGGATGGTTGTATTCGGTGTAACAAGAATGTATAGGCAGGCTCTTGATGCCAAATGTTGGTCCCAATATGAGTAAACAGATTATAACGAAATTGCAATAAATGAATAACTTGTCAATATGTCTTACTGTTGAAATTCTGTACATGATACATCTATATATAGATATCGAATGGGTGTCTTCCAAACGACATGATGGTTCTGAAATAACTATAATAACTATAATAACCGCTTGGCGGTTTAAATGTTTGAAACGGGCAGGTTTGGCCCTTCAGGTTTTTTGTCTTCATGGATGAAGCAATGGGGCGAGATTATCTGCTCACAGTAGTCAATTTCATCAGAACTTAGAACCCCATAGACTAATCCGTCACTCCATTTTTGGAAAATTTGGAAAACCTGACACATGAAACAAAAGAATAATGACCAAAGCTACGTGTATGTATGAAACAGGTCAATTCGAGTTATTGTTCATTTCTAACAGATAAAAATAGTACAATTTTTCAGGCTAGCGGTAATGGATCACATGATCTAAGATTGCTTTTTTTTTTAGAAGAAATTTGGATTTTGATGTTAAAAATAGATTTTGTAGTCATATTAAATATAGTATAATTTGAGCAAGAAAAGTGTTCCCTGTTCAACGCAACCATTTTAGGCCAACCCTAAAGTTTTCCCATTTTGACCCAAACCCGCGAGGAAAGTATAAAATCTTGGTTGTACTCACTGTTTTAGATGCTTGTGATGGCAAAATCACATTGGATAATCGTAGCAAAGACTGAAGGTAGCTAAGATGTGATAGATTCTCAGCTACTCCAAACTCATTCACAAAGAAATACTGAAGGCCAGGATAAACGTTGCACAACATCCTGCTGAAAGGACGATGACACAGACGTTGGTCAAACTGAGGATGCGTTGACTTTGTTTGTTCCATTAAAGAAATGAGAGAATTGATAAGATCGTTTATAAGCTCAGCTAGGGATCAATAACAAAGATAATAAACATAATACGCAGCGGAATAATCAAAACAATACTTTGTTATTGAACAAGGTTTTCAATCACTAATACTCTAATATTAGACGTTTATAGAAGCACGTCTACTAACTAAACTAATAACCTAGGCGTTTACATGAACATACGCCTAGGACACACTAATCTAAAACCCTAGACGTTCTCCCCTAACGTCTAGGCTAAACACACACCTTTTAGTCGACTACATTATGGAAGACTTAATTAAAAACCTACACCTATGTCCTCTTTATATACTAGAGGATAAGGACTAATAAATAAAACTTCTTTTGCAAGCAAGTCCTTCCATCTTTTTATAGGTTTCCTTCTTGTCATATTAAGTCCCTCTTGTTTCATTCTTTTTGTCTTTATCAACTCAAACTTATAATTCCCAACAATCTTCCCTAGTTGATAATGACAAAACCATTCTTGAACGAACTTCCCTAGAAGAAGTAGAGAAATTGAGATCATCTCACCATGAATGAAACAAGTATGTCTTCCTTTGTCTTCCCCTTAATCCATGCCATGTCACTCAAACATCTCTTCCCCTTTTGTTATTATCCAAATAGGGAACTTATGCAAATAATGATCTTGACCACCACGAACCAATACTACACATCCAATTCATCCTTCCAATGTCTCAAATTACCCTCCATGAAGTTTTCCGCGAACTAAAATGAACTTGAAACAGTAAAAATCTAAACCATCAGTAGTAATACTAATCAATAGTAATAAGAATCAAACACTTCCCTTGAGTGATGCATGTAGATGGTTAAACTTTTAACAATAAGCTTCCTCTAAAAACCATATGTTAACCATCTTCTTGATTCTTCAAAATCTGTAAGCTCCTTGTAATGATCACTTTGTGAAGAAAACCAAATATAACGAACTTGATGAAGAAGTAAAATTTCCCAAACTGGTGTCTTAAATCTGTACTATCCACGGAACTCCATACTTATACGGACAAAATATAAGTAGACCGCAATCCCTTGAAAAGAATCCTCAACTAGTATGAGACACTGAGCACTACAATGTAACTCCTTCAAGTGATAGACAATGTGTGCATAGAGCATCATAAGAAAAATCACACATTGCTAGATTCATCAAGCTAGATGATAAGAACACAAACCAAGTAATTCCACTTCACCTTCAAATAAGTGATAAATAATCCTCTTCGTAATCAATTCTTCAATAAATCTCCAAAACGAGCTTTTTTTAAATCCTTTTAAGAACATAAATTTCTTCCTGTGTGTGAACAATAACCTCTGTGTGTGTCATCCAAAAATCATGCTCGACTTCCCCTTAATTTCAAATCGTAATAAAAACCATGAGCAAGACTTTGGGAAGGAGCAAGATTTTCATCAAAATCTGCAAGTACTTTTGAAATAAACTGCAGTATTTTCTACGATCAGCAGATTTCATCTTCGTCGAAGCAGTACCTTAATAAGAACTCGAACATTACTGTGGAGCAAGATTTGAAGAAAAACACAGAAGAAGACTTTTAAAATATTATCGATTTCAAACCGCATTACTTTATAAAAACTCGAGCAGCAGTACTTTCGAACTCTAACTCCCATGCGTACCATGTGAAGTCATGTCAAATAATTGCACCAATGATAAACCATATCCTTTATCTTGACATTAAATCCCACGTGATATCTTCATGTTTTTAACCAATCACAAACCAAAGACTATCATTGTTACCATATGTCGCACCACACCAAATCGTTTCCATCCATAAAATAATCACAAATCACAATATCTTGAATCAACCAATTAGTAATACTATGCGCTAGTCGACAGTTGACATAGCCAAACGAATTAATAACCTCTGACGTAACATCAATTAATTCGTACGAGGTACAAGGATACTCACATTAATTCGTTGACTTAATTCCCAGCAATTCAAAACAGAAAACACAATAACCATCGACCCACTTTTCACAACTGCTTCTGTTTGATTTTTTTTTAATCTGCTTTCTTCGACATCTTTTACTGCTTCAATAAAACCTTGAATAAACCCTATATCAAGAGCTCCCCGCTCTGATACCAATTGATAAGATCGTTTAAAAGCTCAGCTAGGGATCAATAACAAAGATAATAAACATAATACGCAGCGGAATAATCAAAACAATACTTTGTTATTGACACAAGGTTTTTATTCACCATTAACTAATAATCTTAGACGTTTATAGGAGCACGTCTACTAACTAAACTAATAACCTAGGCGTTTACATGAACATACGCCTAGGACACACTAATCTAAAACCCTAGACGTTCTCCCCTAACGTCTAGGCTAAACACACACCTTTTAGTCGACTACATTATGGAAGACTTAATTAAAAACCTACACCTATGTCCTCTTTATATACTAGAGGATAAGGACTAATAAATAAAACTTCTTTTGCAAGCAAGTCCTTCCATCTTTTTGTAGGTTTCCTTCTTGTCATATTAAGTCCCTCTTGTTTCATTCTTTTTGTCTTTATCAACTCAAACTCATAATTCCCAACAAGAATCGTGCCAATATACTCCCATTGGAGATAAGAATAAACCAGATACCACTTCATCTGCGGAACCAAACGAGTAAGGAACAAATATGAAGGCTTGTGAACGCAAGTTATCCACTATCTTTTGCTTTGAGGTGCTCATTTCATTCCATAAGTATGTGTAGAACTTGGACATTTATGATATGCTGGTAAATGTATATTTTATAATCGGTTAAGAAGCAAGCCAAAATAAAAGAAAATAAAATACAAAAAATACACACACACAAACACATATGTCAAGCATGAAATAGTAATTAATACCTTGCCCCCGAAAAGATTTCTTGGATCTTATCCAAACATCAAGAATTGATAAAGCATCATCAAGAGTGATCGTATACTTCAAGCCAATATCATTTACAAACTTCAAGTTGTTAACCTATTTAACAAAAAAATCAAGCAGGATATTAGTTCCACAGAATTATAATGTTGCATACAAAAGAAAATCTAAAGTACTAACCTTTGGAACAAAGATACGTATCACGCCACCAAAACTTCACCTAACCGCTTCACGGTTATGAAACAGATCTTTTGGATAGTGAAGGTGATCATCCATATTAGAAACCAACCATTGAGCGCCATGAAGGATTCTTATAATATAAGATGTAAAAGGCTTATCACTAAAATAATCATCCCATAGTGTATTAAGTACCTTTAACAGGTACTTACTCTTTTCCTTATCACCACTCGAGGAAACATGTGACAACAAATACCTTAACTCTGGAGAATCCCAGTCGAGGCCTTTTTCAACTTCAACTATTTTTACAAAATCAGTGACTCCCAATTTCATCAGGAATTTTCTCCATTTTTGTAATCCTTTAGGTGAGGATTTGCAAACAGGGTGTTTCAAGTAGCTGATATCAACCTCAAGCCAATTCATGTCTGTCCTGCCAACTAACTTTCTCATATCGATTGAACAACCAAATTCTTTACTGAAATGAATTGGCACATCAGCAAGTCATTTGTACCCATGGTTGGTGGAGATATAAGCATTGTTACTTAACAGTGAGAGTATGTGTTCCTTTTCTAAAAGGCACTCACCGCAAAATGATTCTAAGTGAAACATTATAAAAGAAAGACACTCAATCATTACATCGGCATGCTCCGCCATAAATTTTTCATCACATATTGCAGGTAAGATGTGAATTTTTATAAATTTGTGAGCAGATAACCGCTGGACTCCAACTTTGTAAAGCATTTCCGTTATGTTCACACCATGATCACTAAAAAGGTCCCGATCAACTATTTTGAGTTTTGGACTCGGATAAAACTTCCCAAACATTTCATAAACAGGCTCATCCGTAAGCAACCAGATTTCACCTTCACTAATCGATGCATAACTTCCATCTAAAAGAGGAATAAAAGGTAACTGCTTGAGGGAGCTTATAACATCATACTCGGTTTCATCAACCAACATCAAAAACAAAACATTCAGCCAAGAGGATAGCCAACTGAGGCCCAATGATTTAAGTGAATCAGCCCCACATAAAGATATCATAACTTGAACAAGAAATTTGGGTCCACATTCTTCAATGCCTAAAGCTTGTGCCAAGGAATCTGATAAAACCACATCTTTATTCAAGTAGCCGACATTGAGATGCTCCCTTATCAAACTATCAGGCAACAAAGAACGGGTTTGTTATGTCCAGTTTCTCACTACTTTACATAGGCGGACCCACTCATTGTCATCCCCTTCTAAAAGCAGACAGTTAGACACACGAAACTTGGAGATAATCATATGAGGAAGGCAAGAAAAAAACCCAATCACTTCGCCTCCAAGAGGAGCAAAGCTCAAAAAGACGGAAACACCCTTGGCTGGATTCTCCTTAAAACAAGGAAGGCTACAGAATGACCGCTCAGCACTAACAAATAGATTTGGAAACTTAGATAGCAACCAATGGTTCCATGGACTATCAACATCAACTTGTTCCCCTATTGAGGAAACAATAAAATCAGCTTGGATGATAAAATTTAAACCATAACCACTTAAAGGACGAATAAACGCAAAAGCTTGTTGTCTATATAGCTTCGACATGTAGCTTCCATTGTCTAGTTCATCTAAGGAAAGTGAAATTGATATTTCGGTTGTTTGAACATCATGACGGATTTGATCAGCTTGTAGTGTACTAGATTTGACAAACCATGTCATTTTTCCATAATTGTGAAAAACATTAACAATACCGTCTCCAACGACTTCTTTCCTCATGACTAGATTTACACCTCTAACAAGATTAATGTACTTGACACATTCAAGGCGGTGGAGAAATAACAACGCATGCGGATAGAGACTATAAAATCTCAACATTAGAAACGTGTGTGTAAAATTTTCATTTTTCTTTGGAAGCAGAATGCACGTATTCCAACGTTCTTCATCCATTGGATCGCTATCAGCATCAACCAACTTCCTAAACATATTAACATCACAAGGTGGAACAGCTGTTGGCAAACCATCACTTTTGTTAAACTTGATATTGAACTCATTGGAATGTATTTCCGGAGCATCAGTAACACAAAATACAGATTTGAACCCGGTACCCTTTTCAAGGACGGACCTTAATGGAGACCGGGGAGGGCCCCGACCCCCCCAAAATTTGCGGCACCTAGTGTAAATATTATAGATTTTAAAGGTAATTTAGTTGAGGTTACAAACAAATCTCCGATTCGGCCCTCCCAAAATAAATTCTGCCCCCCCAAAAAAAATGTTCAAGTTCCGTCTATGACCCTTTTGATCAAGATATGTATCACCACTAAGTTCCTTCCCTTTTGATTTGAAAACATCATCACAAAGTTCTTTAATGCTTTCAACGGAAAATCCTTCATCATTATTCAAGAGCGTAACACCTGTTTCTTGAAGAATGAAGGTCAGAGTTGGCTTCACATCACATGGGTATGCATTTTCATCAGCATTCTGAACCTAAACATTCAATAACACACAAGCTGTTAGCTATAGCTAAGTTGTAACATTTTTGTTTTATATAAAGTGTAAAACAAGCATACAATCCTAAATATTAAAAGGGTATACTCACAAGTTCGAGTACAAAACTTGATCTCTGAATTATAGGACTATAATTGTTGGTTGATGTTTTTATTTTGCTCGTAGGGTAGACACTTAACCTTTGGCTAACCTCTTTAATCTTCACTCACTTTCCACACTCCCACAAGTCAACACGTGAACCCGATCTTTGATTAATTAGTCCCAAATAATTTTCCTTCTTCAAGAAAAAAATCATATTCAAGCTCTTTGGGTAAATAATCTTTGTTTACGAGTTGTTGTAAACTTTTGAAATCACCAACTCTTGATCCTCCTTTTCCTTAGTATGATTTCCATTGGCTTCTCGAACTCAACATTTCAATCATTATAAACCTTTAAATCCGTGAAACATTCGGAATATATGCTTAGCTCACTACCAAAAGCCTTCACGTCTTCATTATTATTAGAACCACAACTTTTCCTGCACAAGTCTTCAAGGTACCAATTTTGTGAAAAACTAGAAGGGGGTTGAATAGTTTTACCGATTAAAACTTCGTTTTAAACTATTTAGATCGACTTATGTCAATCTATTTGATGTGTGTGTTGGATGTTGATAGATAAGCATATAAATAAGTAATGCAAAGATAAAGAGTAAGGAACACAAAACCACGACGCAAGTATTTATAATGGTTCGGCTACAAGGACACCTTCCTTGCCCTACTCCACTCCCTGAGTCACCTACTCGAGAGTTTGTAAGCACTACACAACACAAACTCCTTGTGGCGGAGAAGCCTTCACAGCGTCGCCTACTCTTTATCCGGTACAAGGCTAGACACCGGGTTCTTACACGAGGTAGAACCAAACCTATCACAACGTCGCCTACACTTTATCCGGTACAAGGCTAGATACCGAGTTCCATTACAAAGGAGGAACTACTACCTAACACTACACAACACCTATCCCAAAGGAGATCCACTCCTTATTACAACATTATCAAGGATATCAATATCCTTTAACCCCAAACTAACAATCTTGTACATCGATGCACCATATCGATTGTACACCCTTGGCACCTTTCACTAATGCCTTCGACACGACCCTTTGACACCTTTCACTAATGCCTTTTCTGGAAAACTAGAAGGGGGGGGGGTTGAATAGTTTTACTAATTAAAAGTTGTTTTAAACTATTTAGATCGACTTATGTCAATCTTTTTGGATGTGTGTTGGATGTTGATAAACAAACATATAAAAATATAAATATGTAATGAAAAGATAAAGAGTAAGAAGCACAAAACCACAACGCAAGTATTTATAGTGGTTCGGCTACAAGGACACCTTCCTTGCCCTACTCCACTCCCCAAGTCACCTACTTGAGAGTTCGTAATCACTACACAACACCGACTCCTTATGGTGGAGAAACCTTCACAACGCTGCCTACACTTTATCCGGTACAAGGCTAGATACCGGGTCCTTTTCACCAGGGAGAACCAATCCTATCACAACGTCGCCTAACCTTTATCCGGTACTAGGGTAGATACCGAGTTCCATTACAATGGAGGAGCTACTACCAATCACCTTACCCCAAAGGAGATCTACTCCTTATAATATCAACAAGGATAACAATATCCTTTGACCCAATACTAATCTATCTTGTACATCGAATCACACCATATCGAATGTACATCTTAGGCACCTTTTACTAATGCCTTTGACTAGATCTTCAAGACACCCTTCACTAATGTCTTGTGACTTAACTTCTAGGCATCCTTCACTAACGCCTACAATACGGACGATCGACACCCTTCACTATTGTCTTCGTCTTGACACTTGAGACATCTTTCACTAATGTCTTCAACACTACACTTTTTAGAGAAAGAACCATCAACAAGATAACTTCAGTAGTCTTGATGATGAGGAAGCATGGCAACTCATGGACTTGCGCTTGCTTGACTTCAAAAGTGGTGATCTCGCCTTTAAGAGGAACCTAGAGAATCACACAAAAACAAAACTACATACATAGATCACTTGGATCTGGGGTTAGAGAGTTTTTAACTCAAGGAGAAAGTATGTGAGAAAGGGGTAAAGAACAATGAAGAAATGGCTCACTATTTATAGAGAGAAAATGTCTACTGTTCCACGGATCCCACGGATCCCTCCTTCAAGGGATCCGTCTAGTGTAAAGTTAGGGATCCGTGGGACGCTCCTCTTTACCCATGGGTATTTTGGTTATGGGTTGATCCATGGGTCTTTCATTAGATACAATGTATCTAATAGATGCAATGCATCTAGTCAAATGGGTATGGGTCAATACCACTGGTTATGGATATGCTCCATGGGTTGTAGTTTTTACCCATTTATAATATATGCTAGTTATGTATATATTTGCCCAATATGTAAACACTAGTTGTTGTACATATGTATTACTAAATCATAAAATCACTTATACTTGTTTTAGTGTTTTATGTGAAAACGTAAGTGTGTTAGAAAACTATTGGCTCAAGCTATTTACGTATTTTATTTGTTTCGTTAAAATGATTTTGCGTTTGTTATCGACAAAACATTAGAAGATCGTAAAATATAAATAAACGCTTTTACGGCTTATTTGTATTAACAATCTCCCCTTTTGTTGATGACAAAACATAAAATTATTTTAAGGAAAAGCTAAAATTCGTAAAAGTTTGAATTTGTAGTTTTTACTTTCTTCTCCCCCTTTTTGTCGAAACAAAAAGAGCTTCGAAAATAAACTAACACATTGTTTTAAGAAAAACATGTGAAGAAAAGAAAAGAGAAATAATATAGAGAGCAAGTAACGGGAAAATATCTCGTCTTAACTCCCCCTTGACGAGTCCATCCCTATGTGAGGGCGTCAAGAAAAATAATACTAAGCTAGTTCATTTGCAACTAAGTTTGTAAAATATTTCGTCTATGTGACGAATATGCTCCCCCTTGATGATTGCAACTTTGCAAAGGGACGTCATGAAATGTAATCCTAATATTGCAAGTGATTTTTCAATGTATTGCTTTGACACAAAGCTCCCCCTAGCTTTTAGGGTGTCAAAGTCTTCATGTGTAAATTGAATAACTACAAAACAAAGGTTAGAAAACAAGTGTAATGCATAATTTCCTGCAAATATGACTCAAGTTAGTAGAAAAATAGTTTTCTGTTGCACGGATCCCACGGTTCCCTCCTTTGGGGGATCTGTCTAGTTAAATATCAGGGATCCGTCTGGCTGATGACTAAATTCAGCAAAGGTGATATAACAAATAATGTTAACATCAAAGTGAGATATGTATTATCTAACATAATCATATACTCAGAAATATAGCAAGTATCATGTAATTTTATTTAATAAAACTAGAGGTATGATATACATGACTCTAAAAACTAAGAAAATGAACGATACATGACTTGGAATTATTAGTCTTATCTAAGTAATGCTTGATACTAGGACACCACTAAAATCCTCTAGCTCATGTTTAGGTTTAATCTCGTCGAAACGTTCGAGGAGGTGATAGAACATGAAACATTGATCTTCTTGTACTTCATGTATCAAACTTTCAACATGTTGACAATGATAACAATCTTTGTCATGGCTAGGTAGTGGTGGTGGAAGACAAGAAATTTCTTGATGCGAAGGATCAAGTGAAGCGGGCTGGGGAGCCTTAAACGACGGAGGGATTGGTGAAGGCGCATTTGAAGATGGCTAGACCAAGAATGATGGTGGTGGTAGAGAAGTGTCAACTTCCATATGGTCGGATGGTTGACTTTGATAATTTCTCATAATCCAAATGGTATTATTTGATGGTGACGGCAAAAAGGAAGCCGGAGCTAGTGTTGACTCAACACCTTGATTTTGTACCATTATTCCTCCTAATGAGGAGAATGTTGCCGGTGGAGGAGGCTGAGATGGCCTAGGAGGAAAATCCTCTAGATTGTAAAGGTGTGGTGATGAGAGTGGAGTCTTGAATGAGATAGCTCTAGGCACCAATGGTGATGGTTTAGTGGAAATGGGATTGTTTGGTTTAGGAGGTATGGTGGTGCTTGGCATAGGTAATTTTGTGGGAACTATCCTTTTAGGGATTGGTTTGATTGGTGGAGGAGAAATCCTTGCATTTGTGGACTTGACCGGAGATGATTCGGTTGAAGAGATTTCGTGTACAACACGAGCAATCTTCTTGGGTAGTCCTTTGGTGGATGAGTTACTACTTGGAGCTTTTCTCATGATGAGATGATTTCAAGAGGTTTGTAAAGATTTCTAAGTGCTGAAAATGAGGATGAAGATGATGACTTTAGGAGTCCTAATAATGTGGTTTATAAAGCAAGGGATTTGGCAAGTGCATTCAAGACTTAAGCCACTAAAATTCATTGGAATGTGATGATTAGCATGCACAAGAGTCAACTTCAGAGTTGTACTGATCTAGAAACTCATTTAAGATGAGATGGAGTGTTTATGTTAGCAAGATGAGCTTGAAATGATTGTTTTAGCTAGAGTTGACATAAATCTGTCATACGTATCCCACGGTTCCCTTCAATGAGGGATCCGTCTAGGCTAATCCTAGGTATCCGTCTCTCAGCAGCTAAGAAAGGATAACAATGATGTTTGTAAGATCTAATGCCTATTTCTTCTTGAGTGTTTCAGTCCATCTAAGTGTCTTAAATGAAGAGGTACTTAAATACTTAAGGGTAATGAGTGATGTATCTAATGATTGCCTTTTATGGAAGAAGTTGGAACTTTTAAGAGTACCAATGAGTGACCAAAAATGACACTAAGCATTTTGAGAGTGTCAAATGGTACTAAATGATCCTAGAGATCAGATAGTAACTTAGGATAATGTCTTGGAGGATATCCTAAGAGTTTTAAAATGGAAAAACTAGAATTTGATCAATTTCGACCAATCTTGAGGTAAGGATGATTATAATTAGTTTTGAGAGATTTCCAAAGCTAGATGTTATAACATGTGGGGGATGAGTATAAGAGCGGAAGAGTAATGAGTTTTGGTGAGACGATAAATCTACGGGTGTTTCGAGTGTGATCTAAAGACATGTTTGAAATACAATGATTGCAATTACATTTTCTGTTTGCCGGATCCCACGGTTCCCTAAGAGTAGGGATCCGTCTAGCACAAACTTTGGGATCCGTCTATCAAGCGAACCTTTACAAAAGGCATGCAATGATTTTGACAATGCATCATATTTCAAGGTTAGTTTAAGAGGTTCTAACACTAAGATATCAAATGTAAGATGTTTTATTTCATGAAAGAGATTGGATTACATTGATAAAACATGGACACTAAGGATTGACCCTATTTAGAAAGAAGACTAAGTTCCTTGAGCGTTTTCGCTAGATGGGTCATCAAATGGTTGATGAGTGTTTGCCGATTTAGGAATGAAGAAACTCTTCATGAGAGATGCGTTTAGAGGTTCCATCATCTTGTTCACAAGTACGTACAACGGACTTTGAAATTGAGGATGAAAGTACATGATGTTATGATAAAGGCGCGTCAAGAAAATTCCATTAGGGATGAGTTTATTCTTGGAGCCTTGAAGATTTACAATTCGCCTTGCGAAGAAGTAGGCGAGATTGTATGGTTGTTGTGTTAGCAAACAATACATTATGTGAGCACAACAAGTGGGAAGGATTTCTCGATTTCCCCTAAGGCTGAAATTAACATAAGGAAAACACACTAAGTAATTTTCAACATCATATTCTTATTAGAAATAAATCAACAAAGAATACGTTACCCAAGTACTTGCGGAATAGTACTTGGGATTGAAATGACAAAGTTGGGTGACTCCTCTCTAAGCTCAGGCTAAGTCTGAGCACAACTCTTAGAGCTCACTAAGCTATCTCAGGAACTAAGTTGTATTTGGAGGAGTGAAAAGATGGCTTACGTGTATGTGTGTTTTTACAATTCACAAGCTTAATCTTTTCACTCCATCTCTTATGCTATTTATACATGTATGAGTTTTAACTCTTTCCTAAGTGACAAATCGACATCATACGTAAGACAAAATATCGATGTATTTTGTCTCTGCTTACAAAGACTATTCTAAGTAAAGGACAAGGTCGCTTTCCATATTTCAGTGATGACACTGAGCTTGTAAGTTAGCCATTCAGGGAAAGTTGACTTATGTTGATAAGGACTTTTTATCGATTCAAACTTCTCCCTTGTCCCGCTCTTTCTTCATCTGTTTATCCTTCTCTTCTTCTTCGCTTTGTCTTCGTAAGTAGTTGGAGAGGAGTCTTAGGGATTCAGTGAGTTATTGTCATCACTCACTGAATCCATCATCTTCTTCTTGACTCAATCTTCACCCTTTAAGTTCCGCCTTACTGAGTGGAGAGACTTCTTCATTGCCTCGATCGAGTATCCTAAAGATGACTCATCTGAAGGCTATGCACTCGACACTGATTGTGTTTAACAGATGAGTACTTGGGCTATTTTCTATTCAAATCCTAGATTAAGGGGTTTGGGTATTTTCGAACCCAACAAATCTCCCCTATTTGGATATTCAAATAGCCTAAGTGGTTGATCAGTGTAAGTGAGCAAATGGCTTCTTCCTACACTGAATGTACTAATGAATACAATAAGGAACACCGAGTAAATGAATAAAACATACATCGTTTATTGATCAAATTACATAGTTCCTATCACTAGTACAAAAGATAAAACAAAATGATGTCACCCGGATGGATTCCCAATGCTTCAAGCTTGACCTTTTGGTGATGAGTGTTTCTCTCGATGGTCTCTTATCTTGGCATTTAGGTCTTGGCGTAACCTCGATATTTGCCGGGATTGGATCCGAGAGGCCACGGAATATAGCCGATCATTGCGCTACACCACGGCGATCAATATCACTCCATCTTTGAAATGATGGGTTTCCATAGACATTAATGTGAAATAGCCCTCTTCGTGCTCTTCAATCACTAGACAATTCACAAATTTAACCCCTTCAGGTAGCTCCCTATTACACTCCGCCGGCACTTTAATCTCAGGTTGGAACTCAACTCTCTTCCTTTTGCCGGTGGAAGTTTGTGGTTGAGATCCTTGAGGTGCGATCAAGGCAGTGAATTCTAGTTGGTGGTGCATCCTCACCTTTCATATCTTTTGTGAGCATCTTCATCGCTCCTTGACCACCTTATTTTGCTTCTTACCAATGATCGGACCAAGTTCATCAAGTTCAATGATCCCAAAGTCACTGAATTTTAAGGGATCATGAACCTCAAAGTGTCTTTTGTCATCCCTCTGTAAACATTCATAGCCAATGGTTTGGTGTTAGGAATAATCTTGACATCGATGATTTTTTAGTACCGCTCATTGTCATGTTGTATTCCTCAATTACGCTTCGAGAGCTTCAGTTTTCTTTCTCTTTTCTTCATATTGCTTTCTCATTGCAGCCATTTGAGCGACTGAGCATCCTTGAACTTTTGTCTGCTCGACCCTTTGGGAGCTTGCTTGCATCTAATCCCATATTCTCAGCTTCTTCAATGACTACTTTTGCCGCTGCTTCTCGTTTTTTTCTCTTCCTCGGCTAGTTTCAATCTTCTTTCTTCTTTAGCAAGATGTTTACTCAACTTGTTGAGGTGTGAAATGTATTCTGTCGATTTTATAGGGATCTTCTCGGCTTAGCAGTCGTCATTATTCCTTTGCCTTTGTCCTGGCTTGAAGAAGATGATGCAACCAAGGGTCGTGTTGTTGTGATAACCGCCGGTGTTGTTCATGATGATGTTGGTGGGATGGATGAGATGGGAGTTGCTGTGGACCGGTGGTGATGTTGATGTGGAGCTATAGAGATGATGATGTTTGCTCCCTCGTGTGAAGAGGAGTTTCTTCACAATATTCTCCCCTCAACTGCGTTGCCGCAGGCTGTACCAGGGCAAGAGTTGGTGTTGATGCCGAGGAGACGGAGTCGCTTGACCCTGAAGGCTTGATAAATTTCGTGATCATGGCCTTCATGTCTGAGGTGTCGGTTGAATACCGGTGACTTTTTCTTCCAAATTAGCTTGTGAAATTTCAAGAGCAGTCATTCTGGGCCCAAGATTCCGTGCCGAGATGAGGATGCCTCGAGCCAATGTAGCCACTTGCGTATTCAGAGAGTCCATTGTAGCTTGTAGAGACTGGACTGAGGATGAAAGACCCTGAACATTTGTAGACTTGAGCATATTGAGCGCTCATGAGGTTTGAGGATTGTTTCGTGTACGCCAAGAGCTTCCAAGACTTTAGAGTTGGTTGTCGGGTCTTCTTTCGACAAACTCCCGATTTCATCTATCATGGTACCTACACTCCGAAGATGCCGAGGAATTTAGCCATGTTTTCATCCGGGGTGAATGTTGTCATACATCGGATCTCGTGCTCATGAACATTTTCATCGAAGCCTGCATTTCGCTTTAAGATCGGGCTTGCGCAGCCTCGATATGTTGTTCCCACAATGTTTTAGTCACCCCGAGTATAGCTTTTTGAAGCCCGGTGATCCACGAGCCAACCGCCTTTCGGTGAGGGAAGTACATTGTCAAACTCTTTGAATTCATCGAGCTTGAGGATTCGTAAGTATGATCATGTTGGAATGGAGATTCAAGAAGCTCTTTTGGATCGCCGAGGTTCTTGTTCGCCTTGAACCTCGGCCCATTTCTTCTCCACCGGTGATAAGATTTCATCATCGGCCTCAGAAGCTCATCTTCAGAGAATAATATCCCTGGACATCGCAATTGTGAGCAAGGGGTTGGTTATGGGTTCCATATCGTGGTGGTTTATATCCCTCGAGTCTTTGTCCCCGTTGACCCCTCGGACACGGTGGGCGCTTCCCTGCCTTCACCGGAGTCGATTGGTTGTGGGTTCCATATCGGGGTTGTTCCTTTCCCTCGAGTCTTTGTCCCCGGTGACCCCTGAGACACGGTGGGCGTTCCCAATGCCTTTAGCGAGTCGCTGATAGTTGTATCCCTATCGCCGGGTTGTTTGAGTCCCTCCAGTCTTTGGGAGAGATCGGTGCCCTCGGACAAAGGCTTGGATTTGCTAATGTCATCACCGGCGTTGTGGAAGGCGCTCCCCTACCGGGTTGTATGTTTCCCTCGATCTTGGGGAGTAGTAGGTGTGACCAAGGGCACCGATTGTGATGTATCGGTGTCCTTCGTTGTCACCGGGTGATTGTTGCCCGGTCGTGTCTTTTGGTCACGGGCTTTTTGTGCCTCTTAGGTCGTGCTCCCTGAAGCCTCGTGGCCCCGAGACTTTGGTATGGTCTTAGTCCCAGCCGAGACTTCCCCTTTTCTTTTGGGGCGTGGTTTGGAGACACCGATCCACTTAGATTGTTTACGAATCATGTGGGCCGCCAATTCAATGGGAGTGACGAGGGATGGGTCCTTTTGAAAATTTGAAGGGCTCGAGGATGCGGGTAAATTTCCAAATTTTTCATCCGAGTATAATTTGAACCCAAGAACGATTGCAGAGCACAAGAGACAAACCTAGGATACTAAACGTATTTCGTCCCTAGTTTTGCTCAGAGCTTTGTTACGAGATCACTGTAAATGATCTCCCTATGTCGACAGTGGACCCCATTCATCAAGCAGATGCCATCATCAACCGAATAGAGTTAACTTGTTCAGTGGATGAGTGGTTCCCGCCGAGGACCTAAATCACAAAAGTGAAGAGGATCCTCCAAGCCACGGGGAACGAGCTTTTAGTGACTGGGGTCTTGTCCAAAAAGTTGGATCTAAAACGATTTGTTTTAACCCATCCTTCACTGTGGAGGGTTCGGGATGCGCTACATAAACACCTTTGTTATAATCTAACCCCGCTGTAGTGCAAAACGTTTTGAAATCCAAGGTGTATTGTTTCCCCATTAAGACTGAACCTCGATGAGATACTCCCGAGAGGTCTAAGGTTATTCTCATCATTAGAGTAGGTGTCGGGTCAAAGGCTCTAGCAGTAGCCCAAAACTCCCGAGGTAGTTTGGGTACAACACCGAGGGACATTTTACAAAGGCCGTTTTGAGTGGGCAGTTGAATAAAATTTTATAATGTCTTTATAGGTTGGGACATTTTCAGGATATTCAAATTTTCCTATGACATTATTTGTTTTAAATTCAACATTAGTAAGATCCCTACCCACTTGAGAAGCAAACCGAGAGATGGTGTTCTAGCCATTTCCATTAACAAAGATTTTAGGATTTAAAAAATGTTTTGACTAGAACAATCAAAGTATTTAGATCTCTTCAAGTTTGTGATGAAAAACTTTTGTAAATGTTTACAAGAAGAGTTTTTCAAAAGAGGTTTTGAAGATTTGAGAACACACAAATATTTTTGGATTTGAGAAAGAATTTTGACAGAGTTTAGTTCTTTGAAAAGATTTGTGTGTGTTTGTTTGTGTTTGAAGAAGGTATTTATAGAGTGATAAGAGGGGTGTTTTGTGCACAAATGGGAATATTAAGAGTTGGTTTTGAAAGGCGTTTGAATTTCCACATTTAATGCTACCACTCCATTACCCGCAAAAAAAATCCCATTTTCAAGGGAACAATTGCGCACAAGCACTGCAGAGAAAATATCAATTTGATATTTTTGTGAGAGGCATTAAATGCCAAGTGGGATGACAATAAGACAAAGAGACATATATTCCTTTATTAAATTGGCATAGTTACCAACCTAGGACATTAAAGTAACGGATACTTGGATCATTTAGTTACTTATTCAATGCTCTTTGTCAAGTGTCAGGGCCTGAATGAGTCTTACTCATTCAAAGGAGAGGTTTATTTTGGGTGTCGGGGATGAACCATTTCAGAGAAATTACTGAGATTGGTTTTTAGATACTTGACTTTCAATGTCAAGCATTCCCAATTCACTTCGCCTCTCGAAGGTGGGTTCATCAAGGGTTTGGTGAAGATATCGGCCGATTGATATTCAAGGGATGAAATAAAGTTCTATGTCTCCTTTCATTATGTGATCCCTGATGAAGTGATATCCGATATCAATGTGTTTGGTTCTTTGGTGGAGGACATGGTTGTTGGAGATTGCAATTGCACTAGTGTTATCACGTAAGATGGGCACCATTTTCTAATGGATGTCGTAGTCACTGAGTTGACTTTTCATCCATAATACATTGGTACAACATCTGCGCAGTACATATTCATATTTCAGCCAGGACATAGCCACCGATTGTTGCTTCTTTGCACTCCAACAGACCAGTTTTCCTCCAAGAAATTGACAGGACCACGAGGTACTTTTTCGTCCATGTTGCGCCAACATAATCGTAATCGAGTAACCCTTGAGATCAAACCTCGAGCATTTTGGATAATAGAGTCCAAGGCTTGGGGTTCCCTTCTGTACCGGTATTCTCCTGCAGTGAGGTGAGATTCTTTGGGATTGGACTGATATCTTGCTATTAAAGCATCAAAATTGTATGTCGTCTAGTAGCGTTAGATACATCGCTGATCCAACAATCCCTCTAAAATGAGTTTGATTGACTGATTTTCCAGTGAGATCAGGTCCAAGGTTGTTAGGTGGGACCATTGGTGTCTTCACCGAGGCACAGTCAAATATCTCATATTTCTTCAAGAGATTTCTGGTGTATTTCTCTTGACTGATGGATATTCCTTTATCGGTTGCGATTTGTAGTCCAAGAAAGTATGTAAGTTCCCCCATAATGCTCATTTCAAACTTCTTTGTCATTACTTTGTCAAATTGTTTGCAAAGTTTGTAGTTTGTTGAGCTAAAGATGATATCATCAACATACACTTGGACTAGTATCACATCCTGTTGGGTTCTATAGACAAACAATGTGTTGTCTATCTTTCCTCTTACAAACTTGTTTTGTATCGAAGTGAGAGAGTTTCATACCATGCCACGGAGCTTGTTTAAGTCCATAGAGGGCTTTGTCAAGCTTGCGCATATAGTCGTGAATTCACTTCTCAAAGCCGGAGGTTGCCGAACATACACATCTTTTTTGAGATCACCATTTAAGAATGCACTTTTAACATCCATTTGGTAGACCCTCAAGTTCATGTATGTTGCATAAGCAAGGAAGATCCCGATGGCTTCCATTCTTGCAACAGGAGCAAATGTCTCATCATAGTCAATGCCTTCTTGTTGATCGTGAACCTTTGGCTACCGATCGCTTTGTTTTTAATGACAGGCCATTTTCATCAGTTTGTTTCTAAAACCCACTTCATTCCTATGACTACTACATCCCGAGGACATTTGATCAAGGTCATGACCTTGTTTTTGTCAAACTGTTGCAGTTCTTCTTGCATAGCCTGAACCCAGCTTGGGTGTTTTAGAGCTTCAGTGACACTTTTGGGTTCTATTTCGATAGATAATCGGCATATAGACATTCATTGGTCAAGCTGCAGTTAGACTAGCGACCATACTTCTAGTGAGCATGCCCTCAATGGGTTCACCAATGATGTTTACAAGCTCAATATCCTGAGATCTTGTCCACTTACTTTGTGGTCTAGGATCTGAGTTTGATGAAGTCACCGGAGGTTCGTGAGTGAGAATGGATACGGAGCAAATGATTCATTTTGAGCATCTGTTATGATGTCTTGTTCGGTTGGGTTTCATGAATCACAGGATCCCGAACAGTTGGTTCATGTTACCTATCCTGCTGGACCGATAGATTATCAATGAATTCATTGATTATTGGTTGGGGTAGGTTGTAAGGTAAGACATAATATGAGATATCGACGCCTTGATATGAGGAATTGAATTCTGGTGAACTCATCGAGGATATCTTGATGAGTTATCAATTCCTATTTCCTCCACTGAGGTGTTGGTGAACCCGATGCTTTCGACTTTCATCAAAGGTGATATGAAAGGTTTCCTCAACTTGTTGTCTCCTTGTGTTAAAACCCTGAAGGCTTTGGAGATCAGTGAGTAGCCTAAGAAGTATCCATCATCAACTTTTGCATCAAACTTGCCTAGATGATCCTTGTGGTTATGAATGAACACAGGACATCCAAATACATGAAAATAGTGATGTCGGAAGTCTACCTTTGAATATCTCATATGGGGTTTTATTATGTCTTTTGACAATGATTGACTTGTTTTGAGTGTAACAGTGCGCTTTTGGCCGCCCGAAATGTTTTGAGAGAGCTGAGCCATTTAACATGGTTCTAGCAGCCTCAATGAGAGTTCTGTTTTTCCTTTCAGCCACCCCATTTTGTTCAGGGGTATAAGGAGATGAGAAATTTTGAGAAATTCCTTTTCATCACAAAACTCTCAAGCTCTTGATTTCGAACTCAGCACCATTGTCAGCTCGATTTGTTTGACAAGGTAATGTCATTCGATTTTCAATCTTTCGATGAATGACATTATTGTATCACCGCTCGACTTTTTGGAGAAAGTATACCCAAGTGTATCTTGAGAATTCATCAACAATAACAAGTGTATACTTCACCGGATTGATCCGGGACTGACCGGTCCAAAGAGATCCATATGCGAGGAGGTGAAGGCGCTTTTGATGGAGAAATTTTGTTTGGTTTTGAAAGATGCTCTGTGGTGTTTACCTTTTCACGTGCGTGAGCATGGTTTGTCTTTGCAAAACCGGTGATGGTAAGCCAAGGACCTTGTTTTGTTTTGCCAAGTTGTTGAGGTTTTGAAGTTTAAGTGTGAGAGTCTCTTATGCCACAGCCAATTGATAGTTTTAGTGGCTTTAGCAAAGAGACACGTTCCATCTTGGGAGAGTGTTGACATGTCAAGTACATAAACATCATCTCTCCTAGGAGCTATCAACACAACTTCCTTGTTGGCATTGAAAATGGTACCTTGTTTATCATTGAATTGTACAATGTATTTAGCATCACATAGTTGACTGACATTGATGAGATTGTATTTGAGACCATTGACATAGGCTATTCTAGAGAAAACTATTCCATTACGGTTCTTGAACCATAACCTTCAGTGGGACATGATGAATTATCACCAAATACTACCTTGGGCCCCGGTTCCTTTACATACTTGTGCAGATATTCCTTCACACCAGTCATGCTTCTTGAGCATCCACTGCCTAGATGCCAAATAGGCTCCCCGGCATGTCTCGCACAAGTAGTAAATGCTAATTAGTTTCTCTTAATGACCCACTTACTAGTGGGCTTGGGTCTCAAGGTCTCTCTGAAATTTGCAATCGACTCATGGCGTGGTTGTGTGTCAGTGCTACCGTGTTTTGCATTTAGAGGAGAGGATGACTCGTGACTCTAGGTTGTTAGGAATTTCTCCTTGCTTGAATGACACTGTCATGTTGGGATGTCTCATGAGCTGGATTACCGCATATATCACACAGTATTCATGAGACAATCATCCTGATGATGATCATTAAACCCAAAGTGAGGGCACAGAGGAAAAGGTTTTGCTCTATTCTTTGGAGCAACTTTGGAGGATGAAGCATACTTATGACCAACTTTGGTATAGTTTGCTTGACTGACATCCTGAAGATGATCTGCTGTCCTGCGTGATCATCCTTTTGCGATCATGCATAAAGGATTCTGTAGCAGTTGTCGAATGGTATGGCTAGTGTAATGACACATCTCACATTTTGTTTGTTTTGGAGGTTGGCTTAGACTTTGAGGAACCGGAGGAAGCCGACTTTGTCTCCTTGATTGGTTCAGGACCTTTTCAATGGATTCCATTTTTTCAAGTAAGCTTCCTCACAAGTTCACTGGGCCGAATTTGGTCACCGTGGGGACAGAGGATGTTGAAGTCTTAGTAGGAGTGGACTCTTGTTGAGTTTGTTTTGCTTGTCTTTGTAGGATGGTTCTACCAAGTCCAGACCTTTCTTTTGGTGAATGAGGATTGAATTGTAGTGGAGTAAGCTCAGAGCTTGGAGCAACACCAAGAGGTTTCATGGGTGGAAGCGGTGCTTGAGATTCTGCTTGCACTCACTGATGTGTTCCCGCATACTGGGCACATCGGGGAATCAAGCATGCTCTTTAGAGCTTGACTTTCGTGCTCTAGAATCCTTCCGTAATCGAAATTTGGAAGCTTACTCTCAGATTAACCCGTTCAATCCAATCACCGGAATTGGGATCAGCCTAACATATTTGTGATCATGCCACCGCACACAAAAAGGCTTAGGAGACCGGTCTTTGTTGAGAGGGTCGAGAGATGATCTTCACCTATGACTCTCTTTTGCTATTGGGGGCACCCACAGATCAAAGACCACTCGGATTCTTAGCAGTCCAACTATTAAGAATATCATTTGCCTTTTTAAGTTCATCTTGAAGATCCTGATTTCTTTTAACTAGTTCAATGTTTTGAATTTGCAAAGTGACAGCCTCAAGCTTTGCTTGTTTTAACATAAGCATTTCATCTCTACACTTATTCAATTCAAAACTTAACTTGTTGTACTTAGAAAAAGATTCAGCTTTGCTCTTCTACAAACTTAAGGTCTACATTTAGGTAATTCATGTAAGATCGCCAATCGAGTCATCATCCATAGAAAGTAAAATGTTTACCTTCTTCATTGTGATGTTGACCCATTCTCCATTCCAGGCATGATTCTTTCCAACAGCTAGCTTGTCCTCTTCGAGAGGGCCATCAGCCACACCGACATGCACCATTTCATCATCTCGATGACACCGCTCTTCATCCCGGTCGAATAAGGTCTCAAAGAACAAGGCCTTTGTTTTACCCCGCACGATTGAACACTTTTGTTGTTTCTGAGGGATCGCCTCGAGCAATGCAAGATTAGCTTTAGCTTTCTTATACTTGGCTTCATAATCAATGGTTTTGTTATCAGATTATTTTGAAAAATTTGATGAGACTGATACATTTTGGTTGAAATTTGCTGCTGAAGCCCGAGGACTGATTTGAACGATGATGGTTTATAAGAGGGTTCTAAATTGTTTTAGAAAAAGCTCTTTTGCAAAATGACCCTTTTGTGACACTTATAGCATTCAGGTGTCTTCAGCTTGCTTTAGCAGTTGAAAAACCTTTGTTTTTTTTTTATAAACCTTCGAGAGTTAGCAAGGAGTGCCCTTTCCCGAAATTCAAGATTCAGGTCATTTAGGTACTCCTCACTTGATCTCATCGGGCTCATCATCTCGAAGTTTTCTTGGAAATCTTGAACCACATTGTTGGAAAAGAAAGGGTTGAAATTGGTGATGAGGTGGTGGTCGTGGACTCTTGACTTCTACGAGACTTCTTTAAGTCGTGGTATCACCTGTTGATGAGGTTTTCCTCATAGACAAATTTCCCATAAATTTCGTGAAGCTTAAGATTTTGGATATGATTAGCATTCCGAGTCCCGAGAGAAATTTAACCACTTCTCGGGAGACTGGACAAAACCAACATTGATTTCATGTTTGGACAACTTAACACCATCATTTGATAGTTCATTTAAAAGAGTTTTGTACCGGTGTAAGTTTGAGAGAGTTTCGAGTCCTTAGCCCTCAAGGTGTTATACTCATGTTTCAGGTCCATTATCCTGTTTTCCTTGGTATCAGATGGTCCTTCATGACTATGAACTAGGTCATCCCGTGTTTGCTTAGTCAGTACTACAGCCTTATAATGCACTCCATAATATCGCCGAGGAAGACAAGATATTATGATACTTTTGAGTCTTTGGTCTGGTTGACCACTCTCCTTTCATCAGGTCCATGAGCTTCGTGTTTGGGCAACCCTTCAACAGTCTTTGGAACAAATGGACCTTCATTTATACACTTGATATAATAAGGTTCCATCCCAATCAAATAGCAAAGCATTCGCTTTTTCCATTTGTTGAATTTGCCAACTTCAAGTCTAGGGGCAAAAGCTGAATAAGCTCCACCCTTTTAATCGACTAGTTGGGGTACATCAATTTCAGCCATTTAGGATCCTAATTTAAAACTTTTAGAGCGGCCTAAAAACGAGTTTTATAATTAGCCTTCCTCTGATACCACTTGTTGTTCCCGCTCACTATTGTTAAAAAAAGTTTAAGTTTATAAAACAAGTTAATAGTGAACTATGACTGAAATTAACATAAGGAAAACACACTAAGTAATTTTCAACATCATATTCTTATTAGAAATAAATCAACAAAGAATATTACGCTACCCAAGTACTTGCGGAATAGTACTTGGGATTGAAATGACAAAGTTGGGTGACTCCTCTCTAAGCTCGGCTAAGTCCGAGCACAACTCTTAGAGCTCACTAAGCTATCTCAAGAACTAAGTTGTATTTGGAGGAGTGAAAAGATGGCTTGCGTGTATGTGTGTTTTACAATTCACAAGCTTAATCTTTTCACTCCATCTCTTATGCTATTTATACATGTATGAGTTTTAACTCTTTCCTAAGTGACAAATTGACATCATACAGTAAGACAAAATACGATGTATTTTGTCTCTGTTTAAAAGACTATTCTAAGTAAAGGACAACGCTTTCCATATTTCAGTGATGACAATGAGCTTGTAAGTTAGCCATTCAGGGAAAGTTGACTTATGTTGATAAGGACTTCTTTATCCGATTCAAACTTCTCCCGCCTTGTCCCGCTCTTTCTTCAAATCTGTTTATCCGCCTTGATCTTCTTCGCTTTGTCTTCAAGTGTAAGTAGAGGAGAGTCTTAGGGATTCAGTGAGTTATTGTCATCACTCACTGAATCCATCATCTTCTTCTTGACTCGGTCTTCACCCTTTAAGTTCCACCTTCGAAAGGAGAGACTTCTTCATGGCCTCGTACTGAGTATCCTAAAGATGACTCACTGAGCGGCTATGCACTCAGCGACCTGATTGTGTTTAACGGATGAGTACTTGGGCTATTTTCTATTCAAATCCTAGATTAAGGGGTTTGGGTATTTTCTGAACCCAACAATCATCTTGTTCACAAGTACGTACAACGGACTTTGAAATTGAGAATGAAAGTACATGATGTTATGATAAAGGCGCGTCAAGAAAATTCCATAAGGGATGAGTTTATTCTTGGAGCCTTGAAGATTTACAATTCGCCTTGCGAAGAAAGAGTAGAAGATTGTATGGTTGTAGTGTTAGCAAACAATACATTATGTGAGTACAACAAGCGGGAAGGATTTCTCGATTTCCCCTAAGGCTCCAAACATTTTCACGTAGGATGAGTGCAAGAGGCTTGTACTCTTCTGATATCCCTGTATGGATAATGTTTGGATCCAGATAATAGGGTTTGCATATTATGCGATTTAAGTCTTCCAGGGAAGGTATGTGTGAACAATATGGACTATTTTCTTCACGAAAGTTGAAGAGAGAATCAAGAAACCAATCTTCAGTGAAGGCACATTGTCCATGATTTGGAATCCGGAGGAAGTGAGCAAATTGCCCAAAGGGTTAAAAACAAACCTTTGGTTTTTGATCGAAAACCAAAGAGATAGAGAGCGATCCTCGTTACGAACGAGTTCAACTTGACGGAAGAATCCCAATATAAACCTTGGACATATTTTCTCGTTAATTTCGAGAAGACATTCTAGTCCTATAGCTTGGAAGGAAGTATTGATACCTTCTTCAATTGTAGAGGGTGTCGACAATACGCCTTCGTGTAAGTGACGGGTTTTGAGATTATTGAACCTACGAACATGATTGCTGTGTGTGTTGGGCTCAAAGGAAGATGTTAGGAGTGTAGACGCTAGTGAGTGAAAAATCAAACTCATATTCATGAGACATAGCGAAACCTATAGGAGAGAGAGGTTAATAGGATGTGACGTATTACGGGTAAAATAATGATTACCTAATGTTTTTACAAGATGTTTATTAACAATGACATTTAACTCACTTAATGTTTGACATTCTAGTAGAACATTTCTTTTAGGAAGAAAGTGGTTTTATTTTGCATTGAAAACTGTTAACGAAGGACGGTTCCCTTATAAGGGATCCCTAGTATACCTACAGGGATCCGTGGATCATGAGTAAAGTAAGAAGCATTTTTTGATAAAACATAATTTTATAGTTTTATACCAAGATATGTGTATTAGCCAACATTTTATTTTAGCATGCATTAATGGTTTCTAATGTATCACGAGAAGATACGAAAGATATAAATCAAATAAAATGAAAAAGACACATTAAGATAATAAACTAGATAAACTAGAATATTAGTAATACTTCATTTCAATGCTAAGAATGATACAAAGGATTGGGTATATAACCCCAATGTAGATTAACAACACAAAGTATATGTCTCCGTATGAGAACTTCATCATTGGGAACACAAGAGCGATGAGTATTAAGGCGATGAGCACGAGAGCGATGTAAACCATGTTGATGACAAACCTTCTTGGTTTTGGTTTGAGATGAGATGAGATGAGGAGGAATATGAAGTTTTGAATGAGAGGTAATTTTTGAAAGTGGAAGATTTGAAAAAGTGGGGACTTGATATAGTGGACGACGGAGGGTTTATTTATGGGGAAGGAGGAATTTTTGAGATTTGTGTTTTGTTTTATTATTGGAAGGATATGATTTTTGGATTAAATGGAATAAAACACAAGTTTTATAAACTACGACTTTAGACGAAAAAGTAACACGTATGTGAGAAGGGCTTCCTAATGAAGCTACATGTAATACATGAATATGCACAAAAGATAAAAATACCTATGTAAGTATACTTATTTATCAAGCTAATGGTATTTAGAGATAAATGGAAAGTCATACCTCTAATGCACTTAGGAATGTCTTTACACATGACACAACAGATGTCAGTAGACAATTCCTGCTCCTTTGTGTTTGAGATACCTTCTTAGGGAAGGTATTCTTGTTACCAAGCGATTCCTGTGGATTGGTAGGTATGAGCTCTAACTAATCAACATGACAAAGAAGATTAGTGCAATTAAATGAATAGTAAGTAATAAACAATGTTGTCAACTAATCAACATCCAAACAGCGAGTTTTAAGAGACATGGTGTTTGTTTTTATGAAAGACCTTCTTTGTAGTTTTCAATTAAGCACGGATCGTATCAAGTTTTTAAAGTACAATATACTTTAAGAAACTTGGTAACGGCTCGATGCCAATTGTGGAAAACTAGAAGGGGGTTGAATAGTTTTACCAATTAAAACTTGTTTTAAACTATTTAGATCGACTTATGTCAATCTTTTTGGATGTGTGTTGGATGTTGATAAACAAACATATAGAAATATAAATATGTAATGAAAAGATAAAGAGTAAGAAGCACAAAACCACAACGCGAGTATTTATAGTGGTTCGCTACAAGGACACCTTCCTTTCCGACACCACTCCCCGAGTCACCTCCGACTTAGTTAAGTAATAACTACACAACACCGAGCTCGCTTATGGTGGAGAAACCTTCACAACGTTGCCTAATCTTTATCGGGTACAAGGCTAGATACAGGGTCCTTTTCACCAGGAGAACCAATCCTATCACAAATACGCCTACCCTTTATCCCATTAGGCTAGATATCTAGGGATTCCATTACAATGGAGGAACTACTACCAATCACTACACCAATCACCTTACCCCAAAGGAGATCTACTCCTTATAATATCAACAAGGATAACAATATCCTTTGACCCAATACTAATCTATCTTGTACATCGAATCAATCACACCATATCGAATGTACATCTTAGGCACCTTTTACTAATGCCTTTGACTAGATCTGTAAGACACCCTTCACTAATGTCTTGTGACTTGACTTCTAGATACGGACGATCGACACCCTTCACTATTTTCTTTGTCTTGACACTTGAGACATCTTTCACTAATGTCTTCAACACTACACTTCTTAGAGAAAGAACCATCAACAAGATAACTTCAGTAGTCTTGATGATGAGGAAGCATGGCAACTAATGGACTTGAGCTTGCTTGACTTCAAAGGTGGTGATCTCGCCTTTAAGAGGAACTTAGAGAATCACACAAAAACAAAACTACATACATAGATCACTTGGATATGGGGTTAGAGAGTTTTTAACTCAAGGAGAAAGTATGTGAGAAAGGGGTAAAGAACAATGAAGAAATGGCTCACTATTTATAGAGAGAAAATGTCTATTGTTCAACGGATCCCACGGATCCCTCCCTCAAGAGATCCGTCTAGTGTAAAGCTAGGGATCCGTGGGACGCTCCTCTTTGCCCATGGGTATTTTGGTTATGAGCCATGGGCCATGGGTCATGGGTTATGGGTTGATCCATGGGTCATTCATTAGATACAATGTATCTAATAGATGCAATGCATCTAGTCAAATGGGTATGGGTCAATACCATGGGTTATGGATATGCTCCATGGGTTGTAGGTTTTACCCATTTATAATATATGCTAGTTATGTATATATTTGCCCAATATGTAAACACTAGTTGTTGTGCATATGTATTACTAAATCATAAAATCACTTATACTTGTTTTAGTGTTTTATGTGAAAACGTAAGTGTGTTAGAAAACTATAGGCTCAAGCTATTTACGTATTTTATTTGTTTCGTTAAAATGATTTTGCGTTTTTTATCGACAAAACATTAGAAGATCGTAAAATATAAATAAACGTTTTTATGGCTTATTTGTATTAACACCTTTGTCACAACCCTTCGTCACCCTTCACTAATGCCTTTGACATGAACCTTCGACACCTTTCACTAATGCCTTTACTTCAGACCTTGACTTTACCTAATGCCTTTGACTTGACCCTTTTGGCATCTTTCACCTATGCCTTCAACACAACACTTCTAGGGAGGAAGAAAGAACTATCAACAAGAGAACTTCAGTAGTCTTGATGATGAAGCTTAACAACTCATAGACTTGAGCTTGACTTCAAGAGGTGGTGATACTTTAAGAGGAACCTATAGAATCCACAAACACAAAACTACATATAAAGATCCTTTGGATATGAGTTGAGAGTTTACAACACTAAGAGAGTGTGTGTGTAAGAAATTCGAGTTACAATGAAATGGCTCACTATTTATAAGAGAAAAAAACTCTTTGTTCCACGGATCTGCACGAGGGATCCGTCCAAGTATTTCTAAAGAGGATCCGGGGCCCCTAAATGGGTTATGGGTCATGGATCATGGGTCATAGACTTTGTATTATGGGTATCCAAATAGATACAATGTATCTAGAAGATGGAATGCATCTACTCAATGGGTATTGGGTTAGCTCCATGGGTTATGGATAATACCCATTATGACTTCATGCATGATGTCATGCAATGGGTCATGGGTTATGGATCATGCTCCATGGGTATGGGTCATGAACTTTGGATTTTACCCAACTATATTCAATGTATTTAGTCAATGGGTCAAATACTAGATTTCTACCCATCATATTACCCAATACAATACATACTAAGTATGTATATATATACTCATTATGTAAACACTAGTTGTTATACATATTCATTACTATAACATGAAAACACTATTACTTGTTTAGCGTTTATGTAAACGTAAGTGTGTGAAATAAACTATTGGCTCAAACCATTTACATATTTTATTTGTTTTGTTAAAATGATTTTACGTTTGTTATCGACAAAACATTAGAAGATCGTGAAATATAAATAAGCGTTCTTACGGCTAATTTGTATTAACAATCTCCCCTTTTTGTTGATGACAAACAGATTATTTTTGGGAAAACTAAAATTAGTAAAGTTTGTTTGAGTTTACTCTCTTCTCTCCCCTTTTGTCGAAACAAAAATTAAAAGAAACTAACACATTGTTTTAAGAAAAACATGTGAAAAGTAAAAATATGAAAAAATAGAGAGTAAGAGAGGGTATTCTCGTATTTGCTCCCCATCCACGGGTCCATCCTTGAGGAAGTCAAGTGAGTAGGAACACTAAGCGAGTTCATTGCAATTATGTTTGCAAATGGTTTCTTCTTTTGGCAGTGCTCCTTTACAAGGTGGACGTCATGCGGTTAATGTAATCCTATGTGAAAGTATCGCAAATGATTTTGCAATTGTTTTGCTTTGACAAGAAACTCCCCCTAGCTAAGGATGTCAAATTCTTCATGCTATATTGAAAATCCACAAAACAAAGGTTAGAAAACAAGTATATGATGCATAATTTCCTGCAAATAGGACTCAAGTTAGTAATAAAAATTTCTTCTGTAGCACGGATCTCATGGTTCCTCCCTTGGAGGGATCCGTCTAGCCTAAAATGAGGGATCTGTCCTCCTGCATACTTAAGACAGCAATATGGATGTAAAAAGTGATGTTAACATCAAAATGTTATATGTATTAAGTCATCAAACATATTCTTAAGACAATATGGCATATAACATGTAGTTTCATTCAATAAAAACACGAGAAATGATTCTACATGTATTAAGATTCCTAAACTATCTAAGTTAAGCTTAAGACTAGGACACCACTTGAATCCTTAAGCTCAAGGTTGTTTAGGTTTGTTGACTTCATCAAAACGTTCGAGGAGGTGATAAAACATGAAACGTTGTTCTTCACGTAGTTCATGTACCAAGCCTTCAACATGTTGACAATGATAACAACCTTTGTCATGGCTAGGAAATGGTGGAGGTGGAAATGGAATTGCTTGAGATGGAAGGTTGGGTTGAGATTCTACAAAAGAAGGAAGGGTTTGTGGAGGTACACTTAGAGGTGGTTCAACCAAAGGTGGTGGTGGTGGAAAGGATATCGGTGCTAGTGTCGTTTCAACACCTTGGTTTTGTTGTTGCGCTATTCTCTCTATTGAGAAGAATGTTGGCAATGGTGGAGGATGTGATGGCCTAGAAGGCAAGTCCTCTAAGTTGTAGAGGTGTGGAGATGAAATTGGAGTGGTGAAAGTGGAGTGTTGATGGTTTAGTGGAAATAGGAGTGTTTGGTTTAGGAGGTATAGAGGTGTTTGGCAATGGTAGTTTTGTGGGAACAATCCTTTTGGGGATTGGTTTGATTGGTTGGTTGAAATCCTAGCGTTTGTGGATTTAAACGAGGAGATGGTCAGTTGAAGAAATTTCGTAAATAACACGAGCAAGTTTCTTGGGTGGTCCTTTGGTGGATGAGTTAGCACTAGGAGCTTTCCTCATGATGAGATGATAAAGGTTAATGAGATAGGGGCTTCTAGTTGCTGGGAATTAAGTTGTAGATGGTGACTTAGAGGTCCTAACAAGATGGTTTATAAAGGGAATGATTTGGCAAGTGCATTCAAGGCTTAAACCATTAAAATCCTTTGAAATGTGATGATTTGCATGCACAAGAGTCAGTTTCAGATTTGTATTGATCAAGAAGGTAAATTGAGGTAAGATGGAGTGTTCAAGTTAGCAAGGACAGTTTGAAATGATTGTTTTAGCTAGGATTAGCTGAATCTGTGTAGCTAGTTCCCTCAAATGAGGGATCCGTCTAGGGTAAACCTAGGGATCCGGATCTCAGTATCCAAGGAAAAGAAAGATGATGTTTTTCAAGGTCTAGTACCTACACATTTTGAGTGCTTCAGTCTCCTTAGGTGTCTTAAATAATATGAGACTTAAATGATCAGGTGAAATGAGTGAGGGTAGCTAATGATTGTCTTTTATGGAAAGAAATGAGGTTTTTATGAACACGAATGGGTGATCAAAGATGACACGAAGAATTTTGAGAGTGTCAAGAGGAGTCAATTGATCCTAGAGATCAGATGATGATCTAACAAAAATTTAGAAAGTTCCTTAAAAATTATAAGAAATGAAAAACTAGTTTTTAGCCTATTTTGAGATAAGGATGACTAAAATCAATTTGCTAAAACTGAGAGAAATATCAAGCAATGTGTTTTAAGATTAGAGGAACAATGTGTGAACATTGGAGCAGAAATGTAGTGAGTTTTGATGAAATGATAAATCAAAAGCACCTTGAATGTGATCCTAAGTTATCTATGAGTGGATGTGAAATCAACTGAGCTTGGCACTAGAACAAAAAGTGGATTTGGCTACACCGAAAGAGTGTGACGATATACATATAGTCACAATTGATTTTTCGAGTGTGTGTGACTAAAGGTCGCGCGACCATAGGTACCCTACGGTTACATGTTTGACTTTTTAGTCTACATTACAAAGCATGACAAAACCTTAACATGTGTGACTAATTAGGTACAAAATTTTTGTTGGATTAATCAAGTATCATTGACCATAAACCTTTGTATAGTACACAAAGCACTTTTTTGTATATTTAGTCATACAATTAGTGATAAGTGGCTAAAATTGTGACCATATGCTGTTTAAAGTGAAGAAATGTGTATTTTGTGTGACTATTGTTCATCCAATGGCCACTTGAATTTTATGTTTGTGTGGCCTTTTCTAACATTTAAACACACAAAGCATGTTTGTTTTGGGTATTTAGTCACATACAATTAATCATAAAGTTGCTAAAAGTGTTAATAAGTGTGACCATACGGTGTTTAAAGTGAAAGAAATATGTATTTGTGTGACTATTGATCATCCAATGGCCACATGAATTTTATGTTTGTGTGGCCTTTTGTAACATTTAGTCACACAAAGCATGTTTCTTTTGGGTATTTAGTCACATACAATTAAGCATAAAGTGACCAAAATTGTTAATAAGTGTGACCATATGTTGTTTAAAGTGAAAAAATGTGTATTTTGTGTGACTATTGATCATCCAATGGCCACATGAGTTTTATGTTTGTGTGACCTTTTGTAATATTTAGTCACACAAAGCATGTTTGTTTTGATTATTTTGTCACATACAATTAAGCATAAAGTGACCAAAAGTGTTAATAATTGTGACCATATGTTGTTTATAGTGAATAAATGTGTATTTTGTGTGACTAGTGATCATCCAATTACCACATGAATTTTATGTTTGTGTGGCCTTTTGTAATAATTAGTCACGCAACGAATTAAGCAAACAGTAACCAAAAGTGTTAATAAATGTGACTATATACATCTTTTAGTCGCATTTAAGAAATCAATATATATATAGAAACTTTAACAATTTTAGTTGTAGTTAATAAAAAATTTATTTTTGTTGTAAGGAGAGTGTAGTTTGTCAAATTTTAGTTGGGTCTCATTTTAACAACTTTAAGCTTGATCTTATTTGATCTAGATTCTATATATATATATAGAATCTAGATCAAATAAGATCAAGCTTAAAGTTAAATGAACTAATAAATTGACAAACTACTACTAACAAAAAATATTTTAATAACTACAACTAAATGATAAAGTTTCGATAATTCTTTAAAATTTCATGAAACCTAGGTGATACACTTTGATTAGAAGTGTAATGTGTATCGAGGTTTTGTATGTGTATCGATTTTGGAATATTTATTAGTGTAATGTGTGTATCGGGTGTATCACTAATCCAAACTCATTTGGTTATTAGTTGCTAAAATGTTAATTTGTATTAAAATATTATTTTTATGCGTATTATTGCTAAAATTGTTATTTATAAATGTTTTGGTGGCTTTTAAGACTTGATCTTATTTTTAAAACTTTAAGTTTGATCTTACGTTAACTCTCCCCTATATATATATATATATATATATATATATATATATATATATATATCAAAACAAATTCAAATATATATAAAACAAATTCAAATACAGTAAAATTGAAATGTATATAAGCGAACCAAATACAAAATTAGTATATAACTTTTATACCTTAGGACGTCCTCTTATACACCAAGGAGTCTTAGTCGACTTACAATACTTTCCTAAGTATCTATAATCTTTTCAATAAACAACTAATACATATCATATAAGCAGTACTAACTAACAGTTGTAACTAATACACTATCAGTATTAACTTCAAGCAATCTTAATCTTTGGCGGTCTTGCTTTTGTACTAGAAGTACTAACTTTCACTAGCGGTCTTAACTTTCTGAGTAGTCTTAACTTTGGTCTCATACTCAGCAGTGTGTTCTCGATCAGTGAACGTCTTGGTTTGCAATTAAAAACCATAATCTTTTGTCACGAATCAGTATAATGGTTCAAATTCAACATTCAATGATAAGACATAATGAAATCTTACCAGAATCTTGAAGCCTTCTTAAATTAATCTAAAGAAGATAATGAAATTTGATCAAAATACAATAAAGTGTTCTTAAATCACGAGAAGATACTTTGTGTGTATCACGGTATGTAGGATCGATATATTATTGTGTTGATTTCGAGTTGGTCTTGGATGATCAAAATACATGTTTGCCATTAGAGAAGAGTAGATAGAGAGATTGTTCTTGCTAGAGACTTGGTTTACAAATGGAATATTCAATGAAGCACCACCCCTTCTGGATGGAGGGGTATTTATAGTACAAAATACACGACCTCTATCATTTTGTGGATCGGTGTCACGGTGGGTAAGACCCGAGTACTTCCTCCCGGATTGTTACACTAAACTATTCTACGCTACTAATTGACTAATTAACTACTAAACAACGTAAATAACTACAAGTCTACGAGCTAACATATGCTAGACTATAATTGGGGTGACACTTTTAACATGGAATTTCAAATTCCTAACAATCTCCCCCTAATGGAGGTCACCCCATGAAATACATTTTGCTTCCTAGCATTCTATCTTTGACTTAGTTCTTGAGCTGTTAGACTTGCATTCTTCACTTCCGCAATCTTTGTGCTTTTGTAGCGATTCTTCAAAGTCTGCATTGATTTGTACTTTCGGTGGAGGCCTTTGAACCGATCCACATCATTGATGATCTTGGAGCTTTCATTGAGATCATCACCACGTAAATCTCGGATCACCCATTGTAGTGTTTCCATCATGTGAAGTTGTGACTTTCGGACCGACATGCTCATACTTTTGAACCATGACATCTTTCCATCGGTAAGCGGAAGCTTCGGTTCATGATATTTGCGGCCGGCGAAGCATAGTATAAAATATCAGCAGTTATGTAGATATGCAGTCATGATTTCTTCAAATTAAGTGTGGATCTTGTGAGCATGCGGCTTGATTGACTCCTCAATTCGATCGGTACCAGCGTCCAAATGTACCGCAAACAACAGTTAGCAATAAAACCGCGAAATGTCTTTGATCACTATTTGAATTGAGTACACGACCACGGTTCCCGTTGATCGATTACAAAAGTCTTTACATGTGATCGGTAGGATTCCTAAGAATCTCCTTGGCAGGATTTCGCTGTTGCTCTAAATTTGTTCTCAAGAGCGTCTCAAAGAAGACAACCTGGTGAGTGAACCATAATTGAGATTCATTGATTGATGAAAAATGATTTGAAAAACAATCGTGTATTGCTTGAAGAAAGAGTTTTGCAATATGACGAAGGTTTTATGAAAAAGATCAATTTTCAATCAAAATACTTTTTGTATTAGAGAATGAGTACACATTAGACGTGCTAGCGAAAAGAAGAGATTCGCACATCGAACGGTTTTTCTAAAAGTATTTTTCAATCAGAGATACTTTTTAAATGAAAATGAATACACATTCGATGCGTAGAGAAAAGAAGATTTGCACATCGACGGTTTTCCAAAAGTATTCATCAATTCATTTCTGGACCAAGGTTGATTCAGATTGAATCTCCCCCATCGTTCCTCCGTTGTCACAAGCTTGATCTTTCGAGAAGATCTCACATGTCACCTACCAAGAGCTTGTTTGATGTTGGCTCTAGAAGGCTTTCCATCTTCATTGTGAATATTTTTACATATCACTTTCGAATGTTACGGCAATACCACAAGGAAAATGCGTAGGACTCTTAAGATATATTCTCACTTTCCACATTGTGTGAAACAACAAGTCTTCATTAATTTAGTGTCCTAACGAGATATTGTGGATGATATCTTGGCTCTAGACTCAATTGTGCACATTTGGTTCCTATCTGGGAGACTAGGAGAGGGTCTCTTCAATATCAACAATCTCTGAGAAAGTCGATAGATAATGTGGGTTCCGGTGAGAATGAAACAAGCCCTTTTAAGAGGAACTTGAGTAGCTTGGGAATTTGTAGTGCTTGTAGTCAGGGTCCATGACGTCTTGCTTCAATACCGGTGTTACCTTAGTAACCACCGGTAGCATATGTCTTGAACGATTCTACGCCTAAGGTTGAATTATTGGAGGGTTATTTCTTTTAACCCTTTTTACATTCAATTCTTTTTCATTCTTCAACCCTTGATTACTTACGAGACTTCATAACTAGAAACTTGTTGGGTTTATTCCATTACTAGCTCTGTCTCAGTCCGCACTCTTCCCATTTCTCATTTTCTCCTTTTTTCAATATACCTAAAGACTCTACACTATCTAGTGGATTATCCCTGGGTAGATCCCTCCGGTTCTGGCGGATCGTGGGAACTAATACCTAACCTCACCATCCTTATAACACCATGCATAAAGTAAATTGGTCGGTCTTTTGGTATTGTTCTTTTCTTCTTGAAACCAATTGAAAAATCATTTGGAAAAACAATCAAGGTATTTGTGATACGAGATCAAAGCATTTTGTACCTTAATAGTTTTGATCATTTAGAAAACCTCCATCTCAACATGTGCATATGATTTAGAAATTGTTTAGCACATGGAGGCAAGAGGACTTTGAAATATTTTCTTTGATCACAATTTTCATAGAAAAAGCCATTTGATTTTCTTGGTAAATTATCCCCCTCAATATGTGCATAGGATAAGAGAAATCATTTTAACACATAGAGGCAAGAGTTCTTTTGAAGCACATCCACAATCACAAGAGACATTAAGAAACCATTTGAAAACTCAATCAAGGTACTTTATAAATCACCTTAAAAGCTTTGTACCTCGATAGTTTGTTTGCTCCCCTCAATATGTGCCGAGAGATTGGCGTTTAGCACATATGAGAGAAGCGACTGCACAATTAAATATAAAACGATCACCTTTTATCAAATTTCATAATTAAATCACAAATTCTCTCCCGATCAAAATATCAAACCCTTTGAGATTTTGGATCCCAAGTGATTTAATAAGGTTTTAAAACATTGGAGAATGTGTGGCCAGGTTTAAATACTCATCATGTTTTTGGATAAATCCTCCTCCTCAACATGTGCATTGTATATTTGAAATCGTTTGGCACATGGAGGCAGGAGTGCCTTTAAATGACTAAAACCAATTCCATTTAAACAGATAAGAGATTTAAATCACTATCTCTCCCCCGATAAAAATATCAAACCTCTTGAGATTTGTGATCCCAATTGATTTAAATTATTTAGAAAATTTTAGGGGAAAGACGTGGCAAGATTTAATTTTGAAAAATGATAGATAAGGACCAATTTAAGACGTTAAAGATTGTTAGTGTCAGGTATGATAGTTTTAAGAGATCTTTAAGTAAAATAAAACAATTTCACAATCAAACAAGAGCAGAAAAAATTTCATTTTGAAAGATCTTGATTCTAAAGAAAAAATCATACCATGACATAACATTAAATCTTTAGATCACCACTTATATTGTACAATCTGGACTTTTATGAAGAAATGTCGTTTGAAAACAATTTATTTTAAATCACTCTCCCTCAATGATGACGTAGTCGATGATTGAGTGACTTATTTTGATAAAAATGAAGTCGATGATTTTCAAAATTTTAGTTCAATTTATTTTCAAAACAATATTTTCCATTTTCAAAACAATTTAATCAAATTACTCAATAATTGTCTAAAATGATATCTGCACAAATCACGTTAGGTGGATGAGAAGCTTCGTTGTTGTTCTTTGTAGGGTTTGGAAGAAAAACCGATGCAGTCAGGTGAGACTTCTTATGTTGCATTTAATGCCAAGCGAGGTCAAATTAAGCTCCGTTTCATCATTTCTTTGATGAAGAAAACCGTCTGGCGATGCGATGAGACCTCTTCACGTTGCATTTATGCTAACTCTTCATATAAGTCCAATTAAGCTCCGTTTCTTCATTTGTCAACCCAAGATATAGTTACCATTTCCTTTCGGCATCCAATCATCATAGTATGTGTGGGATCCGATGGGAACATTCTTATACCAAATACACGCATCGTTAGTGAACACAAATCAGAGACATATGGTGGTGCGACATCACCCAACGACAATCGACTATACAAAATCAATTTAACATATCAATCGGTTCATATAAGGTATGGGAATTATGTGTTCATCAAACTCTAATCATCTAAACCTAACAATCATATCCTAGAAACCTAGTCCTTCAACTTAAGCAATTATATTTTTTCAGATAAGCACGTAGGATAATTAAGAAAGTCCGTTATATGATGTAAATTTGAAAACATTCTCCCCCTCAATCAATGACTCATTTTCGAAAATTAAAAGCTAAAGTCATTGATTGAGTTTAAATATAACAACTCACAATCGATTGATTTTTCAAGCAATTCATTTACCACCATTTTGTTAAAACAACAAATATTTTTACGAAATTTTAGACGGAAAAACATTTGTGTAGGAGCAACCGATCCTTGACATACTTTCCTCAATTAGTTTTAGGATAAGTGCACGAAAATTGTGAAAAATGGTTTAAGCGTAGCACTTTCCTACCTTGAAGAGCGGGTTGCTATCACGAAATAATAGCAAGCCATTTTTTTTTTGACATGTTTTTGGAAAGAAAAAAATATTTACACCTCCTGCTCGAACTTCATCTATGGTCCCGTGCCATTATTGAATGACATTTCTAAGACCGTAGATGTTATCGATACGAGAAGACATGTCTTTGAAAACATATTTTTGGTCTTTTTCAATTTTTTGATTTTTATGGGTTTTTGAAGGTTTTATATTTTTCTATTTTTTTTTGTTGGTTTTATATTTTTGTATTTGGTTTTTGATAAATATATACAAAGATAGAGAAGATGATATAGTTAAAGAAGATGATGATACAGTCCGAGATAAGGATATCGGCGACCTTTTGTAGAAGATAGAAGTCATCAACTCTTAAACATTCACCACCAAAGCTTCTAGGGGCTCTTGAATTGAAGAAAGAAATTGAACCATCGAAAGTGAGACTTTGGCAGCTTCCCCAAACCGAAAATCCTTTAAGCGATTGAAGCTCTATTTCAAGCTTGCCTTAGCCAGGAGCACAAAGAAGCACACCATTATCATAAATCCTTTGCTCCTTTCAAGAATAATCACGTGATTCTTCGTTGAGGTTATATCATCAATAAGAACAACAACGTATCATACCACACATAAATAACTCTTCTCAAATTTCATTACCCTGAAGTCGGCCGAATCCATTCCAAAGGTGTCAAGAGACCACTTCCCCCGAGTAGTTGAATTGATGTAGTCAGTCTCTTTGTATAATGCTCAAGAACTCTCCCGAATACACTTCATGAGGGGAATGAAAGACACCTTCCCATGTTACATTTTCTTCCCGATGAACGTGTATGGCTCAAGAACAGTACACCAATATCCAAGAACTCTCTCGAATACACATCATGAGGGTAATGAAGAACACCTCCCCTATGTTCACATCTTTCATCCCTGATGAATGTGTATGAAGCTCAAGAATCAGAGTACACATTCCCAACGAGAGAATATTTGATAACACCTCCCTCATGTTACACATTTATCTCCCGAATATGTAGTACTTGTGTACCTCTTTATCTTGAGCTTTCTCTAACATCTCTTCCCCTACATAGTTGGAATTAGAACACTAAACGCCTTGATGAGTAAAACCTTGAGTTTCTCTGCGGTCATGACATTTGTTTTCGGAATATCTTCAATCACTTAGAAGAATTAAGTTCATCAAGTTTACTCGCCATGAGTCAAACCTTGAGTTTCTCTCCGGTAATAACATTTGTCTTCCCGGGATATCTTCAATTACTTAGAAGTATTAAGTTCATCAAGTTTACAGCGTTTAGATGCGTGTCTCCTTCCCACTTGCGGTTTTGATACCAGTCAACAAACTCTTTAAGCAAATACTAGAAATCTGTAGAGAAGAACGCTTGGAGTCTTTATGAGAATCAACATGTTTGATAATGTGAGCAAGTCTAATTGGGGATTAAATTCGCCATATCACTCTCCCCCATTAGTGCTCTCCCTAAAGACAATCTATTTAATAAATGCAGTTAAGAAGAAGTCTTTGGATAATCAAATGCAACTTCGTCTTTAGTCTTCTAATATAGCGAGAAAATGTAGAACATTGTAGACTCGACCTTATTCAAGATTGTCAGGTTGGGGAATAGATAGTTAACATCTTCAACTCACACCAAAAACAAGAACATCACCAAAAAGCATCCCAATCAACTTACATCTTGCAAACCCCCTTAACTAAAATCCCTCCCAATCAAACAAGAACAGAAAGATGTTCATCAAGGAAATCAAAGTGGGGCGCAAGCGAACACACAAGATGGTAACAAACTACCAATCACATCAAACAAAACGAGAGATTGTTGGAATCATCATGTTGATGTATACGTGAAGCATTAATTGGAAGCACTTTGTCGATAAACTCATCAATCGGAGTGAAGATGTCAACCAACGGCTCTTAGAAGAAACTCCATGTAAAGATGATCCGATAAGAAGAAGCTCGGTTCTTACATGAGTTAGGGGCCGTATGACCATATATTCTCATAAGTCAATCAACCATGCAAAATTATCACACTTCTTCTCCCCCTCAAGAATTGCATACGGAGATGCCATTCTTGATTAAACAAGTGAAAATTATCCAAATGTAGTCAATTCACACTTCTCCCCTTAAAATTAGCACAGGATGTGTGAGAAAACAATCAATGGTAGCCCGGTTCACTTGATAATTAAAGGCGCATGGAAAAAGCATGAAGCATGTTGATGAGAATGGTCATAATAAGAAGATTTCTCTTCTTGAAGAAGATAAAGCGCTAGCGACGCGTACACTTTTCTTTTCTTTAGAATGCGAGTTGAACTGTAGTATTCAGCGTCATAATCTCTCTTTTCAATCTCTTTGGCAAAACATGTGTCAACCCCATTATCATTCAGTAGGCTCTTTGTAGTGACGGTGATGGAGAAACCCAATATGATGAATTTGACCACGAGTAAAATACCCGAACTTCGTGACTTAAACTTGCATATGTAACAAAAGAGGTTACGAGACTTCATGCCCAATTAAATCTCTAAGTACTCTATACTCTTCAACCAACCAACCATCGAGTATTAGACGTATATCACCTCTTGAAAATCCACAATTGAATGTGACGAGCACAGCGTAACTCCTTTAAGTGATAGTTATTTTGTGGTGATAAGAGCCAATTCCCAGTGGAAAAGAAAGGTAAAAGACACCCAACATGTGATCAACCCCATTATCATTGTAGGGCTCTTTGTAGTGACAGTGATGGAGAAAACCAATATGATGAATTTGACCACAAGTAAAATACCCGAACTGTGACTTAAACTTGCACATATGTAACAAGGCGGTCGAGACTTCATGCTTAATTGAATCTCTAAGTACCCTATACTCTTCAACCAACCAACCATCGAGTATTAGACGTATATCACCTCTTGAAAATCCACAATTGAATGTGACCCTGAGCACTACAACGTAACTCCTTTAAGTGATAGTTATTTTGTGGTGATAAGGCCCAATTCCCAAGTGGTAAAGAAAGGTAAAGACACCCAACAATAACTAGATTTCCAAGTCTTCGTTTTTATACTAAGCTGAACAAGGATCTCGAAGAATCTTCATCCATCCATCCCCGTACTTCCGGATACTAAGTACACTTTCGCCCGTGATAATTCACTTCAACCTCAAATAAATAATAGTGAGTTAACTCCGTTGTCATCTTGATTAAAAGCTCAAATCTAGCCTTCTTTGACATAAAGCGAACTTTGATAATGGTTTCATCCGACAATGGTTAAAACACGTAACCCATAAAACCATGTAATAATCAAACTGCCATGAAGACAACCCAAACACACACCCAATTCATGAAGTACACCTTTTATCCCTCTTGAGAAAGCGGCTTAGTAACACCGACATCAAGTAAGATCAATTACACTTTCTCTTTTCCAAGATGGTTCCATCATTACGGGATTTTACAACTCTATGGTTTAAACCGAGAAATAATATCTTTCATGGGATTTTACAAAACCAAGAATAAACCGTAAGATAGATCCAGAAATGCACTTTACAATTACACGGATGTTTCCATTGTCACGGGATTTTACAAGTCTATGATTTAAACAGAGAAATAGGTTCTTTCGTTTTACAAAATCAAGACTAAATAATGAACAATGTCAGCTTGAATGTGTTGTGACATATTTGGGTTTTGTTGAATATCTTTTTAGGGAATATCGTGGTTCATCAACGGTCCAAATCAACATCATCAACCACAACAACCATCCAATCAACACTTTGGTAAACATCATTCAGCATTCATTTGGCTATTGTAGTGACCACATGGAGAATTAAACACGATATGCCAAACTTGATCATGAAGTAAAACTCCCCAGATTTGTTACTTAAACTTGTACTAATCCTTGTGACAAAGAAACAGTGTACCCAATGTACAAATCCTCTTGACATATCCTCTGCGTGAGACAGAGTGATAGTTACTTTGTGGGTTAAGCGGAAAAGAATCACAACCGTAACTAAATAGCCAAGTCTTTATCACCCTCTATAACGCCAAACAAGTCATCTTCGCGAAAGGGTAGAGGAAGAGCGAAATAAGTAAACGTGCCTGAAAACCTTTACTTCAAAACCAAATAAGAAATACCGTCCAAACAACCCTGTAATCAACTTTGTTGAACCATCAATTCAAGCCGAGACATAATATACTCCGTGAAAATGTTTTAACCAAAGTATCAAACCCCATAACAAAACAAATCTCATCATCATACCCAATCTTATCATCGAATCTCATTATCCCCAATAATCATCCGTCAATCCATTAAGCCCAGTCCAATCCAAATCAAACATCGGTCCACTTGATTTATATTCAGTCCAGATAAATTAATTTTAAGCCCAAGTAAAATATAAACACAAGAGTCCCGTAATCAATATCCGTACAAAATCCCGAAGCCGTCATTATCTTAAAACTAACCACAAGCCGTGAATATGCAGTATCTTTCTTGAAAATACTAACCGACCAATAATACCAATATTAATCCAAAATTTATTAAAAACAGTAAGTCTTAAAATAAATTTCGGATTATAACAAAGATGGCAGCCCATAAAATTCAAGATCCATCAAACCAAAAAAAAAAACTCGTCCATACCAACCCTATTTATTTCACCCCATCTCCAATAAAATTATGTTGGCCCATGACTTGAGATAACTAACCGATCCAACACAATACCCTTAACCGGTTATAAAACTTGTGAAACCCCTAATAACAAGTGCAATACCCGTGCGTTGCCCGGGTACACTTCGTTTATGTGACGTTTGTATAAGTTAAGAAACGTTCACATAGAAAATTTTTAAAAACCGAATAATATAACAATTCAATGTTTGAGGTATTCAAACATTTAAAGTTTGAGAAGTGGTTAGCCGAATCTATCAAGAAGAAAATATTTTATAGACTTAATCACCCTTTGGGTGAAAATAATATAATATATAATTTCACGGCTAAAACGATGCCGTTTCAGCACATCTTTTTCCCGCCTTTTTTAGCAGGCTTAGTTTGGCCCATCACTTTTGGCCCACTGTCCTTTTGGGTTTAGTAGCTTACACGTATTGCTATTTAATTGTAGCCTTAAATACTTTGACCCATATTTATACCTTGACAGGTCATCATTTTTTATCCCATGTGCTCGGTTTATGTTACCACTTTCATGCAAAAGTAAGTTGCTTTTCAAACTTATCCTATCTATGTTTAGAAAAACGTGTTGTATTATAATAACAACCTATGAGAAAAATAGCCAAAGAATGGATATTTATTTTACACGGCTAGGATAATATTACACATTAATGAATGAGAATATTTTACACTTTTGGAAACTGTAAAGATGACTGTCAGTATGTCCTTGATTTTTAATACCTCATGCCAGGTAAGACGACATCTCCATACTATAACTCTTGCAATAGTATGAGCATTTGAGATAAGACACTCATCTTATATTTCAAATCACTCACTATATGTGAAATCCTTGAATAATTTTATTGTTCTAAATATGCTCATTGTCGGTTAGCAATATGGGAATATTGTTATAATAAGGCAAATGTGAGTGTTGGTTATAATTTTAACGAGAATTCGGATTGTTCCTACCAAACTCATATGTATTCACTAGAGATGCATATTGGATTCCCCAACTTTCAAACATTTACTTTTGGATCCTTGTCATAAGTAAAATATTGAAAATGGTTTGTTATCTTCATCCTTAGACTTGAGATACAAGCAAGTTCTGTTATGTGTGGATATCATTTTTTGTAAGTATAAACAGCATGCTCGAACAATGTAGTTATAAAGCTATATTTCGGGTGATGTGAGCAGCATCCACAACACTTGTAGTCAATAAAGGACTTGTTACTACTTATTGTAATGCGAAGATATCATGGCGCCTCTAGAATTAATAAGATACTTGTTCAGCCGAACCCAAAGGGTAATGCAAGATGATACTTGATTACATTTGGTATATCTAATTAAATTCTATAACGAGATTCTAAATGGTTAAACTATATGGAATGATTTGAGATCCATAATCCATGGTTTCACGGTATCTATAACAAAGGATGATTAGAGCAAGACATTGAATGACCATGCTCTTGAGAAACTTTACGAAACTATTCTCTTAGACACTTTTAGTTAAAAAGCGAGTGAGAGCGTTTGCTAGACGTTTCCGTCGTTAGTTTTGTGTGCCATTCAACATACCAACTCCCAAGTGGGAGCTGTTGGTTTGTGGGAGTTATAGATAGTTAACATCTTCAACTCACCAAAAACAAGAACATCACCAAAAAGCATCCCAATCAACTTACATCTTGCAAACCCCCTTAACTAAAATCCCTCCCAATCAAACAAGAACATAAAGATGTTCATCAAGGAAATCATGTCAGGGCCAACGAACACACAAGATGGTAACACAAACTACCAATCACATCAAACAAGAACAGATTGTTGGAATCATCATGTTGAAGTATACGTGAAGCATTAACAGGAAGCACTTTGTCGATAAACTCATCAATCCGAGTGAAGATGTCAACCAACGACTCTTAGAAGAAACTCCATGTAAAGATGATCCGATAAGAAGAAGCTCGGTTCTTACATGAGTTAGGAGCCGTATGACCATATATTCTCATAAGTCAATCAACCATGCAGAATTATCACACTTCTTCTCCCCCTTAAGAATTGCATACGGAGATGCCATTCTTGATTAAACAAGTGAAAATTATCCAAATGTAGTCAATTCACACTTCTCCCCCGCAAAATTAGCACAGGATGTCGCCAGAAAACAATCAATGGTAGCCCGGTTCACTTGATAATTGAAAGCGCATGGAAAAAGCATGAAGCATGTTGACGAGAATGGTCATAATTGAGAAGATTTCTCTTCTTCAGAAGATAAAGCGCACTGACACGTACACTTTTCTTTTCTTTAGAGTACGAGGATTGAACTGTAGTATTCAAACGTCATAATCTCTCTCTTTTCAATCTCTTTTGGCAAAACATGTGATCAACCCCATTATCATTCAGTAGGCTCTTTGTAGTGACAGCTGATGGAGAAAACCCAATATGATGAATTTGACCCTGAAGTAAAATACCCCGAACTCGTGACTTAAACTTGCACATATGTAACAAAGCGGTCTTTGAGACTTCATGCCCAATTAAATCTCTAAGTACTCTATACTCTTCAACCAACCAACCATCAAGTATTAGACGTATATCACCTCTTGAAAATCCACAATTGAATGTGACACTGAGCACTACAACGTAACTCCTTTAAGTGATAGTTATTTTGTGGTGATAAGAGCCCAATTCCCCCAAGTGGTAAAAGAAAAGGTAAAAGACACCCAACATGTGATCAACCCCATTATCATTCAGTAGGCTCTTTGTAGTGACAGCTGATGGAGAAAACCCAATATGATGAATTTGACCCTGAAGTAAAATACCCCGAACTCGTGACTTAAACTTGCACATATGTAACAAAGAGCGGTGCCGAGACTTCATGCCCAATTGAATCTCTAAGTACTCTATACTCTTCAACCAACCAACCATCAAGTATAAGACGTACATTACCTCTTGAAAATCCACAATTGAATGTGACACTGAGCACTACAACGTAACTCCTTAAAGTGATAGTTATTTTGTGGTGGTATGAGCCCAATTCCCCCAAGTGGTAAAAGAAAAGGTAAAAGACACCCAACAATAACTAGATTTCCAAGTCTTCGTTTTTATAATAAGCTCGAACAAGGATCTCGAAGAATCTTCATCCATCCATCCCGATACCTTCAGATACTAAGTACACTCCGCGTGATAATTCACTTCAACCTCAAATAAATAATAGTGAGTTAACTCCGTTGTCACATCTTGATTACGACTCAAATCTAGCCTTCTTTGACAAGGCGAACTTTGATAATGGTTTCATCCCGACAATGGTTAAAAGCACGTAACCCCATAAAACCATGTAATAACCAAACTGCCATGAAGACAACCCAAACACACACCCAATTCATGAAGTACACCTTTTATCCCTTCTTCGAAGCAGGAACCGTAGCACCAGCATCAAGTAAGATCCAGAATTACACTTTCTCTTCTCCAAGATGGTTCCATCATTACGGGATTTTACAACTCTATGGTTTAAACCGAGAAATAATATCTTTCATGGGATTTTACAAAACCAAGAATAAACCGTAAGATAGATCCAGAAATGCACTTTACAATTACCAGGATGTTTCCATTGTCACGGGATTTTACAAGTCTATGATTTAAACCGAGAAATAGGTTCTTTCGCGGGATTTTACAAAATCAAGACTAAATAATGAACAATGTCAGCTTGAATGTGTTGTGACATATTTGGTTTTGTTGAATATCTGTTTTAGGGGAATATGCAGCGGTTCATCAACGGTCCAAAATCCAACATCATCAACCACAACAACCATCCAATCAACACTTTGGTAAACACATCATTCACACATTCTGTCGGCTATTGTAGTGACCACATGGAGAATTAAACCCGATATGCCAAACTTGATCATGAAGTAAAACTCCCCAGATTTGTTACTTAAACTTGTACTAATCCTTGTGACAAAGAAACAGTGTACCCAATGTACAAATCCTGTTGACATATCCTCAACTGCGTGAGACACCGAAGTGATAGTTACTTTGTGGGTTAAGCAAGAAAGAATCACAACCGTAACTAAATAGCCAAGTCTTTATCACCCTCTATAAACGCCCAAACAAGTCATCTTCGCGAAAGGGTAGAAGGAAAGAAGACGAAATAAGTAAACGTGCCTGAAAACCTTTACTTCAAAACCAAATAAGAAATACCGTCCAAACAACCCCGTAATCAACTTTGTTGAACCATCAATTCAAGCCGAGACATAATATACTCCGTGAAAATGTTTTAACCAAAGTATCAAACCCCATAACAAAACAAATCTCATCATCATACCCAATCTTATCATCGAATCTCATTATCCCCAATAATCATCCGATCAGAAATCCATTAAGCCCAGTCCAATCCAAATCAAACATCGGTCCACTTGATTTATATTCAGTCCAGATAAATTAATTTTAAGCCCAAGTAAAATATAAACACAAGAGTCCGCGTAATCAAATATCAATCTAAAAGTAATCTAAGTATCCAATAAGTCTTAAATGTGAGCCATAAACTTCGTCCATACCAACCCTATTTATTTCACCCCATCTCCAATAAAATTATGTTGGCCCATGACTTGAGATAACTAACCGATCCAAACACAATACCCATAACCGGTTATAAAACTTGTGAAACCCCTAATAACAAGTGCAATACCCGTGCGTTGCCCGGGTACACTTCGTTTATGTGACGTTTGTATAAGTTAAGAAACGTTCACATAGAAAATTTTAAAAACTGAATAATATAACAATTCAATGTTTGAGGTATTCAAACATTTAAAGTTTGAGAAGTGGTTAGCCGAATCTATCAAGAAGAAAATATTTTATAGACTTAATCACCCTTTGGGTGAAAATAATATAATATATAATTTCACGGCTAAAACGATGCCGTTTCAGCACATCTTTTTCCCGCCTTTTTTAGCAGGCTTAGTTTGGCCCATCACTTTTGGCCCACTGTCCTTTTGGGTTTAGTAGCTTACACGTATTGCTATTTAATTGTAGCCTTAAATACTTTGACCTATTTATACCCCTGATCCTTTTACAATGACGCAGCCTATGCGATATTACTTTTGATATACATATTTTAGTTACAATATACAATCTTCGATGCCTCGCCGCAACGCGGCGGACCGATGCCCGACTCGTTTATAAAATAAATTGCTAGTAGTATACATAATGTTTTCAGCTTCATTAGCGTTACACAACATGAGAAGAAACAATAGAACCCCTTAAACCCATGGTCCATAATCTTCAAAATACACATACAGATATGTCAAACACTCAAAGTCGTCAATAACTCTATATCTTCACAAATTACAACAAATACATGAAAAAATATAGATGATGATAATCTTTATGATTAGTAGTTGAAATATAAACAATAAATTTTTGATATATGAATATTACCTAAAATAAGATTAGTTTTTAACTGTATTGAAAATATTTTTTCTATAATAAAAGTGTATGTGACTCCTCTAAACACGGTTGTACATAAGACACTATTCCTTGAGGAGTGCTCGAAATTCGACTAAGCCGATGTCAATCTAAAACAAAGATTCATAAAAGAAACATGTAAACGCGAGGAATAAAAAAAGCAAGGAGCAAACTTTTATTTAAGAACATTAAATGCAACATGAACAAACAACTCTACGAAAGCTAAATATAAGTTGTTCTTTTAATGACCCCTCTTTCTTATTCTTCTAAATTTCCCCAAGCCTAAAATAGCATAACTTAAATAAACAATCAATTTAATATTCAATGCATCTAATAAGAAAGAGTAACATTATCTGATGTTGACTAATAAAAGTGTATATATAGCTGATGCTGACTTTTTAAGATACAACTAAATGATACATAATCACAAACATATCACCTTCAAGTGTTATTTCTTCATATTCTCAATAACTCACACGCATAAACATATTTGATTATTTAATACGTTTGTGATTATGTTTATTCTCTTCCACCCCATTACATGTCATTACAATGATATCAAGTAAAGATTTAATGAGAGTGATAATGATAAATGAGATTGAGAGTGACAATGCAATGAGTCTAGATTGTGATGCTTTATATAGAGTCACAGAAATGTGAAAATGGCGCCAATATTTTAAAGTTTAAAGTAGCAAATAAACCTTGAGAGTTTGTTACAAAAAATATCCCTTAAAAAATGGTGTGCAAGTTGTAATTTTATCCCATGTGCTCGGTTTATGTTACCACTTTCATGCAAAAGTAAGTTGCTTTTCAAACTTATCCTATCTATGTTTAGAAAAACGTGTTGTATTATAATAACAACCTATGAGAAAAATAGCCAAAGAATGGATATTTATTTTACACGGCTAGGATAATGTTTTACATGATCCAATGGTTTAGAAATAGTGACAGGTCATCATTTTTCAAACTTATCCTATCATTGTAGTGACATCATTTTTTACTTGATGTCATTACAATGATATCAAGTAAAGATTTAATGAGAGTGATAATGATAAATGAGATTGAGAGTGACAATGCAATGAGTCTAGATTGTGATGCTTTATATAGAGTCACAGAAATGTGAAAATGGCGCCAATATTTTAAAGTTTAAAGTAGCAAATAAACCTTGAGAGTTTGTTACAAAAAATATCCCTTAAAAAATGGTGTGCAAGTTGTAATTTTATCCCATGTGCTCGGTTTATGTTACCACTTTCATGCAAAAGTAAGTTGCTTTTCAAACTTATCCTATCTATGTTTAGAAAAACGTGTTGTATTATAATAACAACCTATGAGAAAAATAGCCAAAGAATGGATATTTATTTTACACGGCTAGGATAATGTTTTACATGATCTAATGGTTTAGAAATAGTGACAGGTCATCATTTTTTATCTATGTTCCGTTGGCAATAGAAAGAGGAATTCTCACACTTATTCTAACCTAATCTCACACTCAACAATATCCACCTCTTAACTCAACCAATCCGCCTCTCTTTCAATTTCAGTAACACAAACCCTAATTATCCACACAAGCCGCCTCACTCCTTCATATCTGCTACATCTTACACTTGCCACAGGGATGGCTCAAGTGTTCGTAAAACCTACAGAGATGGCTTGGGGTTCATTGATTTGCCACGGGAATGGTTAAGACTTGTGAATGGTATCGAGAACAAACCAGTGGCTTCAAGGTAGGTTTCACTTATTTCATTGATTAATTATGATTTAACGAACGAGCCACTTGGAAATAACATAATTGTTATATTCCCTGTTACTTGATGTTCGAATAAAACATGAATGATAGATTTTGTTGTCTCATAAGGTCATGAGAAGAGTCTTGAAACGGCTTACAACGAATTGAGACAAAAGAAATAGCACTTATGTTATTTTCTCTTTCTAATAAAATTCGTACATGTTTTGAATTAAGAAATTCCAACAGAGATCGATGATGGATGTGTTTAGTGTGAATGATCTTTTAATGGTTGGATATACCTTGATAGCCACACTAAAGTCTGAGATCTATATCCTTGTACCATTGTACAAATTAACCCGAGCCAAAAGAGGGAAGAACATGTTTAATATGTAACTTTTCTTTTATGTTTCGAGTCTTTGAAATGAGTGATTATACTGAGGCTGAGTATGGCTAGTAATTTGTTGTGTTTGATTTGTTTTACCTTTTCATTTACATTGATGGACAGATGATT